>OU015525.1:96326200-96631200 GCA_907165065.1 Caprimulgus europaeus | reverse complement strand
CTAGCTTCAGCTTCACATGGCTATGGATCCTGTTCAGATGCAGGCTGCTGGGCTGGAGAGCCCCAGAAGGTCACACGTGGTGGCTGTGCTGCAGGACAAGCTATCCAGGGGATGGGTGGTCCTCCATGTGAGGGCCAGCAGTGGTCCCCCTTGGGGAAACATGGGGCTGGAAAACTTCATATAAGTGGACTGTGTGGATGCCACCTCCATCCCTCCATGGAGGAACAACTCTCCCCAGCCCTGTCCTGCAAGGAGGTCTTGGAAGCTCCCATGGCTGCACAGTTGGGCGATGCCCTCTTAGAGGTGGATTCTGGTGTGGAGGGGGCTGGCTGCCTCTGGTCACCTGGGAGTGGGGCTGGGGATGGTGAAGGGACAGCTAGGATTGTGGGAAGGACACCTTTTCAGTCTCCTGGTAGAAAACAGCACGAGAGCAGTAATGATTTCCTGGTGTCCCAGTGAATAAAGTGCTCAGGATCTTCAAATTCATTCTGGTAGTAACTCCTTTTCTGATGGGCGTCCTCTTGTAAGTCTAACAATTTTAGGAGGAATGAGAGTTGGGTTGGTTTTTAGGTATGTCTCTTTTTGAGGAGGAAAATCCTTCCTAGAAATAGGGAGCAATGTCTTGTGGCTGCTTAGAGAAGGAGATCTCATGGCTGTGTGGAGAGCCAGCAGCCACGAAGGCTGTTTTTCCCTGGACAGAGACTGAAATGACTTGTGAGCCAGTGACTGTGTGTTCAGCATCTCTATTACATTAAGATTAATCATTCCTCACAGCATATTTGCAGCTGGAAGTTTTATATAGGGCTTAATTCATTGTGATGTGAACAGCTGCTCTTTTGCTGCACTGTTGAATTAAAGTCCAAGTGGCAGCACTAGAAAGTGCCACATAAAACACTCTCCTGCTGTTTTCCGTTCACTCCTCCTCCCGTCCAGCTCTCGCCCTCTGCCCAGGCTTAGCCCTTTGCAAGAGCAAGCCATTTTAGTTTTTATTTGCGGACCAACCCTGGCTACATTTGGATCTCAAAACAGGGTTTGAGGGAATCCAGGGAAACTTAGTTTTAGAAAGGAAAAATAAATCTTGAAAGCAGCACAGAAAGCTGTAGGAATTGCTGTTGCATTTTTATGTGAAGTAAATGAAGGACTAGGGTGTAGTAGCACGTATGCTACGTTGCACAGGGCATAAATTATACACTTTTTTTGGTTAACTGTGTTGGATAAAATTCAGTGGAAGCTGTCACAGCCAGAAGGTCACCTCAGCTCCTAAGGAGGTGTGTTATTTTCTGGGTTTGGGTTGGGTTTTTTTAGTTGTTTGTTGTTGTTGGGGTTTTTTTTTTAATTTATTCTGAAGTCTGTCTGCTCTTCTGTATTGAATAAGATGCTCCTCTTTTTTTGGCTTCTCCTTTCACGGGTAAACAGACCATACAGGAGCATTTGCCTGGCCCAAGGTTAGCAGCTCTATTTTGTATCCCTGCTGACAAGTGGTCTGGAGCTCCTTACCCATGGGGTCCTGCCCCTCTCTGCCCAGGTACAGCCCCCTCCTGCACACGTGGTGTTAAGCCCTCAGGTCAGAGAGGGGAGGCTGAACATGAGCCAGCAGAGTGCCCAGGTGGCCAAAAAGGCCAACAGCATCCTGGCCTGGATCAGCACCAGTATGGCCAGTAGGAGCAGGGAAGTTCTCTTCCCCCTCCACTGGGCACTGGTGAGGCTGCAGCTCTAGTGCTGGGTTCAGTGTTGGGCCCCTGACTCCAGGAAGGACCTGGAGGTGCTGGAGCGTGTCCAGAGAAGGGAACGGAGCTGGGGAAGGGTCTGGAGCACAAGTGTGCTGAGTTCCCGGCTGAGGGAACTGGGGGTGTTGAGCCTGGAGAAAAGGAGGCTGAGGGGAGACCTTCTGGCTCTGCCAAGTCCCTTGGAGGAGGGTGGAGAGAGGTGGGGGTGGGTCTGTTCAACCAAGAAACAAGTGATAGAATGAGAGGAAATGGCCTCAAGTTGTGCCAGGGGAGGTTTAGGTTGGATATCAGGAAAAACTTCTCCACCAAAGGGCAGTCGAGCATTGGAACAGGCTGCCCAGGGAGGTGATGGAGTCATCTTCCCTGATGGGATTTAACAGACGGGCAGACGAGGCGCTCAGGGACATGGGTTAGAGGTGGAATTGGCAGTGTTGGGTTTATGGTTGGACTCAGTGATCTTAAAGGTCTTTTCCAACCACTGTGATTCTGTGTTTCTGTGAAATGTCCAAAACCAGGCGCACACATTTGTAGGTGCATCGCTGATATGGACGTTACCTATGGATTTTTTAGCATGTAATTATTAAGGATGCAACCCCTCGTAGGCTGGAGAGTCCTAAGCACATGCTGCTGACTGGTTTGGAGGGTCCCTGGTTGTGCCCCACTTTGTTATTAGTGGGAGCCCTGCCCTGAATGTGGTGGGACATGCCCTAAATCAGCCACTGCAGTCATTTAACATATTTGCAGAGTGGGGAGGAATGCACCACCGTAGGGCTTTCACCTTCTTTTCCCAGAACTCCCAATAAATACACATAAAAGCTACGATGTGAGTGGGTGCAGAGGATGTCCCTTGCCAGTGTGACCCATCAGAATGGGGCCATTCTTTTGGTGGCCTTCAGGAGCCTCTCCACACACAGAGTGCTCCTTGTTATGACAGGTAGCTGTCTGAGCGTTTCAACAGATGCTTCAGCGTGCCAAAAGCATAAAGCACTTGGAAGGGAGCAGGCAGTGTATTTTAGCTGTGTTTCTTAAAATAAATGTCGTGGCTTAAATATTAGAAGTTTTCCTCACAGGCTCTAGAATACCCAGCAGTGCTGAAATAGCATTGGAGTTATTGGACTCAATGTTTGCAAAAATTCCTCAAGATTTGGTAACTGCAGTGAGGTTTGGGGAGATACTGCTTTTTTTTTTTTTTTTAATTTTCTCCTAACACCAGTGTTCAAACCACCTCAGCTCTGTCTGCTCGTCGCTTTTCAAGTCTGTGTGATTCTGATTGCCAGATTTCATAGATAGGCACCAGGCGGGTGGTTGGAATCCAGGCAGGCTGGGTGTGCTCAGGGCTGTGACAAACCTCAGGTTGTCATAGAATCACAGACTGGTTTGGGTGGGAAGGGACCTTAAAGCTCATCCAGTCCCAAACCCCCTGCCAGCAGCAGGGACACCTTCCACTAGACCAGGTTGCTCAAAGCCTCATCCAACCTGGCTGAGAACACTTCCAGGGAGGAGCAGCCACAGCTTCTCTGGGCAACCTGGGCCAGTGTCTCACCACCCTCACACCAAAGAATTTCTTCCTCATGTCTCATCTCCACCTCCCCTCTTCTGCTTTCAAACCATCACCCCTTGTCCTGTCACTCCCTGCCCTTGTCCAAAGTTCCCCCCCAGCCTTCCTGGAGCCCCTTCAGGTACTGGGAGGCCTCTAGAAGGTCTCCCCAGAGCCTTCTCTTCTCCAGGCTGAACAGCCCCAACTCTCTCAGCCTGTCCTCACAGCAGAGCTGCTCCAGCCCTGGCATCATCCTCGTGGCCTCCTCTGCACTGGCTCCAGTAGCTCCATGTCCTTGTGCTGTTGGTGGCCCCAGCACTGGAGGCAGCACTGCAGGTGGGGTCTGAGGAGAGCGGAGCAGAGGGGCAGAATCCCCTCCCTGGCCCTGCTGCCCACGCTGCTCTGGGTGCAGCCCAGGGTATGGTTGGTCTTCGCTTTAGGACTGAATCAGATCATCCCTTGCAGTCGGGTGTCAGCTGCGAGGGGTGAAACCGCGCCGTTCCCCTCACGGAGGAAGAAGTTCCTGGTGTTTGACGCCTGGACACGCGAAAACATTCCGCCCCGATGCAGGGTGCTCAGTGCCTGGGGAAAGGCTGGGGTTTGCTTTGGCAGCCTGTGCCGAGATGAGCAGCAATCTCCTGGTGAGAGTCAAGACGTGTTGGTGGGAGAGGGCGTTGTGAAAGCGCTGACGGAGAGGAGCAGGAATCCCAGGGAAGGCTTGGCACGGTGGAGCAGCCGGTGCAGCTTTTCCCTCGCTCTCACAGAAGATGATGTAAGGTGACAACGAGCTTCGTGGTGATCCATCCTGTTCTGGTGTTAATTACCAGTGACTGCATCACTTCTGATAGAATGAGAGGAGTGTGAAACAGGCCTGCAATTAAGTCTGATTTTGATCTTAGCAGCTTCAGACAATATAAATGCAAATATCATTTGAGAGCAGTTCAAATATTCTTAACAGTGGTACTCAAAAAGGAACAGAGGAGTCATGGTCATTCAGAACAAGAGAATATTTTGTTTTTTATTTGAAAACCAAAAATTTTTTTCATTTGAAAACCAAAAAAATACTGACTGCAGAGGTCTTACCTGCACGCTTAAGTTTTGCCTGCATTTTTCCTTTGTACTAAACCAGGCAACTGCTCTACCCTCACCTTTATTTGGGAAGGAAAACTCATTCCAAAACATTGTGCACCTGATCTTTATTTGCAGCTAAGTCCTTTTACACTTTCACAGCAGGGGAAAGTACAGCTCTTTCCACTTGGATCTACGGATTGCCAAGCAAAGTATGCTTGGTAGGAAAGGCACATCCTTTATTATGAAAGCTGCAGCCAAGAGCAGCCTTTGTCACCCATACTCAGCCGCTGAGTTATTAAGAGAAGAGCTTTGGACTGTGTTACACAGAGAAAAAGATAAAAATAGGGTGTCTGACACATGCATCCCGTGTCGCACGCCAGGAAACAGGATCGTTATGCCACCGAGTACAGTATTCCAGAGCATGCGTGGAAAATATGCATGGATGCGAACGCGCGAGATCTTTCCTAACCAAGAAAAACACTCAGCCTCTCTTTTCCCACTTTCCCGTTTTACATCTGTTTTGTATGATATTCCCTTTCCCTGTTGATAAATCTAACAACCTGCAATACTACAGCTCTGCCTTTACTGCCACCGCTCCCCTTGTCACCCCACCAAATGATGTGACAGGAATTATGCTCCCCTGTATTTTTGAGGGAGCCCTGGGATATTCTCAGTGTGCCCAGCTGAGAGTAAGCAAGATCTTGCCCGTTCTCCAGACATCTCCAGCAGGCTGAAAACTCCCCAAGCTCTATGCTGTCTGTCACAGAAATGGTGTGCTGGGTTCATAATCTAAAATTAGTCGCCCACAGGATGTGCCCCTTTAAATGTCAAGCCTTGCATCGTTTGCTTTCAGTGCTCCTGTTGGCATACACCATTCTGTGACATAATGTAAAGTAAATAATGGGATGCAATGGGTAAAACTCAAAGGGAAACACAGAACCAGATCAGATGCCTCCTACTGCAGAATGCGAAATAAAACTTAGAGTGAATCAGGAGTGAGGATTTTGCCTGGTTTGAAATCAGCAAAATCACCCAGGTAGTGATGATCTTGGTCTTTCTGGATGTTTTTGACACTTCCTAAGTCTTGAAAACTCAAGACTCTGCTTGTCTTCAGGTGCACACAGAGCTATTGGGGAGTTGAGTACTTGTGGGTAGTGGATGCAAAGCAAAGCCCAGCAGGACTGTACAACCTTTTGGTTGCAGGGCTTTAAAGAAAACAAACCCAACCCAAAAACCCACAAACAACACAAATTTAGTTTAAAGATCACAAGCCTTAAAAAAACAATGCACATCATGCACGTGAGATTTTATTTTCCAGCATGTGAACCCTTCTTGGGTGAGGGTAGGTATGCAAAGCTGAGGACTTCGGGTGTTCAGCTGCCTCCTGGTAGGAAACCTGTGGGAAAAGCACAAGCTGAGACTCAGCTCCAGCAGCAGATAAGTTCAGATTTAAAGATAAAGCCTGAAATAGCAGAACCCAATGCAAGACCAACATTTTTTGACCCTTTTGCCCGGATTCAGTAAAACCTCCGGGCACCTCGGTGTGCGATTTTGCTTTTGCTCAATTGAGGTTTGAGTTACTCGCTGGTCTATTTTTAGCTTTGAAGCGGCCTTGTAATTCAATATGTGTTTGTTTTAATTTTACACTCGCTATAAAAAGCACCGTCCATGACGAGCTGGAGAAGTGACCGCTGGGAATGCGTAGGAATGTAATCGGCTGGTTTGTCACACTGTCTTCCTTTTCCCTCCTGCAAACGTGCGTGCCGCTGCTCATCAGAAATACCCCTGACACCCTGCGTCTCCTGCGTCACCTCGGCTTTTCCGCTGAGGCTCTGGAGATGCCGAGGTCGCCTGAGACCAGCCCGGACCAAATCCAGGTCACTCTGCTGGCCCCGCTTGCTCGTGCCAGTGGTGACAGTGAATGGCCGGGTCTGCGAGGCGGTGGGGACACATCTGCAGTCGAGGGTTGTGGGAGGTGGGTGCCCCATGTGAGGCGGTGGGGACACATCTGCAGTCGAGGGTTGTGGGAGGTGGGTGCCCCATGTGAGGCGGTGGGGACACATCTGCAGTCGAGGGTTGTGGGAGGTGGGTGCCCCATGTGAGGCGGTGGGGACACATCTGCAGTCGAGGGTTGTGGGAGGTGGGTGTCCCATGTGAGGCGGTGGGGACACATCTGCAGTCGAGGGTTGTAGGAGGTGGGTGTCCCATGTGAGGCGGTGGGGACACATCTGCAGTCGAGGGTTGTGGGAGGTGGGTGTCCCATGTGAGGCGGTGGGGACACATCTGCAGTCGAGGGTTGTAGGAGGTGGGTGTCCCATGTGAGGCGGTGGGGACACATCTGCAGTCGAGGGTTGTGGGAGGTGGGTGTCCCATGTGAGGCGGTGGGGACACATCTGCAGTCGAGGGTTGTGGGAGGTGGGTGTCCCATGTGAGGCGGTGGGGACACATCTGCAGTCGAGGGTTGTAGGAGGTGGGTGCCCCATGTGAGGCGGTGGGGACACATCTGCAGTCGAGGGTTGTGGGAGGTGGGTGTCCCATGTGAGGCTGGACTGCAATGTCCGTGAGGCCTCCCAGCATCCGTGAGCTTTAGGTGAGGATGTAAAAATTTCTGCACCAGATCATACAAATGGAAGAGCTTGTTTTCCTCTTGGTTCTTGGAGAGCTGCCCAGCAGAGAAGGACCTGGGGGTATTGGTCAGCAGAGTGCCAAGGTGGCCAAGGAGGCCAATGGCATCCTGGCCTGGATCAGCACCAGTGTGGCCAGTGGGACCAGGGAAGTTCTCTTCCCCCTCCACTGGGCACTGGTGAGGCCACAGCTCGAGTGCTGGGTTCAGTGTTGGGCCCCTGAGTCCAAGAAGGACCTGGAGGTGCTGGAGCGTGTCCAGAGAAGGGAACGGAGCTGGGGAAGGGTCTGGAGCACAAGTGTGCTGAGTTCCTGGCTGAGGGAACTGGGGGTGTTGAGCCTGGAGAAAAGGAGGCTGAGGGGAGACCTTCTGGCTCTGTCCAAGTCCCTGAAAGGAGGTTTTATCCAGGTGGGTTTTGGTTGGTTCAACCACGGAATAAGTGACAGGACAAGGGGAAATGGCCTCAAGTTGCACCAGGGGAGGTTTAGATTGGATCTGAGGAAAAACTTCTTCACCAAAAGGGCAGTCAAGCATTGGAAGGGGCTGCCCAGGGAGGTGGTGGAGTCACCTTCCCTGGTGGGATTGAACAGATGGGTAGATGAGGTGCTCAGGGACATGGTTTAGAGGTGGATTTTGCATTGTTGGGTTTATGGTTGGGCTTGATGATCTTAAAGGTCTTTTCCAACCATTACGATTCTGTGTGGTTCTGACCAAAGCATGGGGTGAAAAATCTGCTGTACACCCAATTAGTGGTAGAAGATGTGTCTCAGCACAGCATCTTCCCTTGCTCATGCATTGGTCACCACGGTACCTGAAACATTGCCGTTCTGCATTCCTGTTGCCATCAGTGTTTGGTGGAAGTGGGTCCATGCCTCTGTGCTCACCAGAACCTTGCAGTGCTCACGGAGCAACAGTAACTGGAGATCTTTGTTCTGAATAGCATTCCCGCTGTCAGATGGTGAAATACCCTGGAGAGATAGGTCTCCTTATGAAGCCACAAGTTCCTTTTCAGGATTTAAGGAGAGTGAAAGCAAAACACAGGTATCAACAACATTTGAGAAGGTGTTACTCCTTGCTTTCAGCTTTCTGTAGCTGTGGATTTGTATGTGCTTTAAATTTGCTCCTCACCAAATTACCATCAGTGGCCTAATTTTGTCTATCAGATTAATGGTGGTGGATAACTTGTGCCCCAACCCACCTGAACCATTCACAGTAAACTAAACCTACAGCAAAGTGAGCAGGTTTGCTCTGCGACGGCACATCTCCTGGGACATCCTACTTTGCCCATGCTCCTCTCTCCTAGAGTTGCTGCATCCTCCCTTCCTGTGGGACAGACAGGGCTTCACAGGGAACTCCTGCACAATAACTATTTTTGTGAGACTCATTTCCCAGCGCCAGCGTTAAGCAGAGGTTGGAGCTGTCCCCAGGCAGCTCCAACCGTGGTCTCCTTTCCACCAGCATGAAGCCAGAGTAGCTTCTTCAGGAGATGGTGGGGATGAGGTCAGACTCTGCTCCTGCTCCGTCCCCCAGCCCGTGGCAGAAATAACTCTTGTTGTCATCAGAGCGGTCACTGTAACATGGATGAGGTTCAAGTCAGGCCCAGTAGCTTCAATGAGATTTTTGTGCGATTATAACAAGAATTTGACACACATGGTGAGCCACTAGTCATGTATATGTGATCTCTCTCCACGCTGTCCCAGGAAGTATTTACCAGCATAAAAATCAGTTAATGAGGGGCCATGTCCTGAGGAGCAGCATGAGGAACAGCCCAGGAAGCCCTGGGGTAGAAGAGCTGTGACCTTCCCACTTGCGAACTGGGTCGGTTTTGCCACCCTCCGCACTGGGAGGGAACATTGACTTCATTGTGGGGTTGTTTGAGGTTTTTTTTGCTGAGTGCCACGGCAGAATTCACGCTGAGTTTTGTGTGGTGGAAGTGCTCAAAAGCTCACCCCATCTAAAATGCCTCAGGTCCTTCAGGATAATGAGCCATGTTCTGAGTGCACCTTTTTTATTGTCCCAATATTACATTACAGGGAGAAAAAAAAAAGAGAAGGAAGGGGGGGAACTTAACACATAGCACCTGTCACGAGTCCTCTCCGCGAATTAGGCTCTCCTGCTTATAAAACTTTAATTGATTCCTCGCGGTTTCCGTGCGGGGTGCTCAGTGGGTGTTTTCTGTTCTCTTGCCAGCTCCATGGTTACTTAGAAAGCGAGCCGCTCACGCTCCAGCTGTTCATCGGGACTGCAGACGACCGCCTGCTGCGACCCCATGCTTTCTACCAGGTCCACCGAATCACCGGGAAGACCGTTTCCACCACCAGCCACGAAACCATACTTTCTAACACCAAAGTCTTGGAAATTCCACTCCTTCCAGAGAACAACATGAGAGCAATGTAAGACCCAAGCACCATATCTGACTTCATAGAATCATAGAAAGCTAGGTATTGGAAGGGACCTCGAAAGATCATCCAGTCCAACCCCCCTGCCAGAGCAGGAACACCTGGATGAGATCACACAGGAAGGTGTCCAGGCGGGTTTTGAACATCTCCAGAGAAGGAGACTCCACAACCCCCCTGGGCAGCCTGTCCCAGGGCTCTGTTATCCCCACAGTAAAGAAGTTCCTTCTCAAGTTTAAGCAGAACCTCCTCTGTTCCAGCTTACACCCATTGCCCCTTGTCCTATCATTGGTTGTCACCGAGAAGAGCCTGGCTCCATCCTCCTGACATTCATCCTTTACATATTTATAAACTTCTAGCAGTTTCCTCTTGGTTGCTCCACTTGATTTCTTCAGATTTTTTTTTAATTTGTTTGTTTGGGTTTTTTTTTTTTTTGGTATAAAATTTTCCTTTTCCTAATTATTTTTTTTTTTAAAGTTCTCTCTGGAATAATAGGTTTTCACAACTTTGCCAGAACAAATTGCCCCATATCAGCTTAACAACAAAATGAACTTCACAAATATTTATGACAACTGATTGCTTTCATTCTAGAGTTTCATCCAATGTGCTTATTTGCCATTTAAAATAAGTATCTCGGTTACCAAGCTGTAAATATCTCCTACCTCAGCTCCTGCATTTAGTTTCTAAATATGACACCTCTTGCTCCTATACACACTAGCACAAGGAACAGGGCCTATTAAAATTTATCTTTGGATAAAGGAAACTCTTAAGAGAGAATTTCCAAGCACCCTGGTGGGTTTGGGGGACAAATAAAACCACTCATTTCTTACATAATAAGAGCCTGCATTTTTCATGGCATTTGTTTAGAAGGAAAGCATCTAGAGCTAAGGAGAGGAGTAAAGGTGATACAACTTACAGATTGGAGTTATTAAAGTGGGGTAAGTTTAGTCCTCTGCAGAAAAGCAGGCATGGATGTCTAAAGACTTCTGAATTATGAGGAGTCCAGTTGGTAATTAAGTGCCCCGTAGGTCCGTTACACACAGGTAAAATTCATTAGAGGATTATGTCTAAAGGGTCCAATATCCCTCTGTGTATGTGGCATACATGAGACCCTCCACATTATTTAATCCTATCCTCTCTGCCTACCTCATTCAAATGATCCTAACCCTTATCTGAGCTGTCTCCCCCCTCATTCAAGTGATCCTAACCCTTATCTGAGGTGTCAGCTTTGGGAGGAATTTGTGTGTGCTTGCATGCACATACATATCTCAATGTGTCTATAAATGTGAATGCATTTCATATTTATATATAGATGGATGCACCTTTGTGTGTGTATAGGGAGATAAAAAGTAGGTAGATAGAAAGCAAATGAAAAATCCTGGCCTCAGCAAACCAAACATGATGGGAAAATCCCAGGGAGCTTACTAAATCAGTTTCACTCCTTGTTTTTCGTACATATTTCATATATATATACACATCCATATCCCTATTTTCCACACCTTAGTGAAGTGACAAATGGTATTGGACACCTGAAGTCCTTCCCTTTGTGGTGGTTATTAGAAGCTGGTTCACAGTGTCATGTACAACATGTCCTGGAGGTACCTTGTGCAAATAGAGGAGCTAGAAGGTGTTCAGCTGTGGTGCCAGCTGGGCTTAGGGGGGTCACTCAGGACCCGAGGACCTCTGTCAGTGCATTGTATTAAAATCACAACAAGCCTGCTGAGTTATCAGCCCCATTTACTGTCATGGTAAGTGGCACGGCTCTGTTGAGATTATTGACATTTCACACAGAATCCCAGACTGGTGGGGTTGGAAGGGACCTCAGGAGATCATCCAGTCCAACCCCCCTGCCAAAGCAGGTTCCCTACACCAGGTTGCACAGGAAAGTGTCCAGGTGGGTTTGAACATCTCCAGAGATGGAGACTCCACACCCTCTCTGGGCAGCCTGGCCCAGGGCTCCAGCACCCTCACAGGAAAGAAGTTTTTCCTTCAGTTTGTCTGGAACTTCTGGTGTTCCAGTTTGTGCCCATTGCCCCTTGTCCTGTCACTGGGCACCACCGACAAGAGCCCAGCCCCATCCATCTGGCCCCCACATTTCAGATATTTATAGACACTGATCAGATCCCCTCTCAGGCTGCTCTTCACCAATTTGTACCCGCACAGTATTTATTTGGCCTTTTATTTATCCAGTTTATTATTATTATTATTATTATTATTATTATTATTATTATTATTATTATTATTATTATTATTATTATTATTATTATTATTATTTTCAAATATTTTTTGTCCATCTAGGAACGTTATTACCATTTCAATTGTCTTTCTCCCTAGAATAAAGGTAGTTCCACAGTTTGTGAGCCAAACTGAATATTTCTGTGACGTGCGTGCCAGGTCGTAGTAGAGCTCTCTCAAGAACCACAAACAATGCTTTGGCCTATACAAGCCCTACACATCAGCAGTCTAAAACCTCATGTAGCACTAATAATGAGCTGAAATTTGGAGCCAGGGACTTTTCTCACACATACTTGGTGTGTTCAGACCTTGATTTGGTGAAACACTGAAGCTCATCTGCACTTTTAAGCTTTTGCACATTTAGCTACTCTTGTTGACTTCACATTTTAATGTCCATGACTTTACAAGCCTGAATGTAAATGGGTTTTTTTTTCCTCTGGAAATGCTTTTATTGGCTCTGAACTAATTGTCATTAAGAAGTTTTAATTTATTTTACAAGTGTTGCTCTAGGAGAGACAATATTGAGAAGCACACTGTGTCTTTGGTATCATGTAGATCTTTGGGAATCTATGGAATTTTGACCTGGGTACAAATGCTTCATAATTCTTTTGGTTTCACCTGCTAATATGTGTTGTTGAGAAGCTTTAATACTTTCATTAGTTTCTTTGATCATATCAGCAAAGGCCTTTTTTGGTATTCTGAAAACCATACTTCAGATCAAAACTGTGCTGCCATAGCTCTTGTTTGCACTTTGCTTCAGAACAGAGCTTCAAAGGTCTGGAGGGGGAATTAAACTCTTTGAATGTGAAATAAAATTAAACTATGCATATTCAGTGTAGTAAACTGCGTGCCAGAGACCAGTACCCAGAAGAAATTGCCGTGTAGGCTTTGTAGTTGTGGCCAAAGCAGAGGTATTTTTGGAGTGGGTTTTTGAGTGTGTATGTTTATATATCTTTTGTTCTGGGAACTTCCTCTATTGAAATTTACTTTGACAAAAATCCTGACTTGTAAACTCATCCAGGAGAAAACCAAAGTTTAAAAAAAAAAAGACAGAGAGAGAGGTCAGAAATAGCAATAGTTCTGTCTGATGAAAAGCATGTTTTTCCCTAATGTGGAGGGAGGACTCTGAGTTTAGGTTTTTTTCATGCAGAGCTTCAGCCCAGTGCTCAGCTTTGAGAGTGTTTCCAACTCATTCACATACAAACCCCTTGCCAGCAGAACTGACCTCAGGGAGAGCTGCGCTCATTAATAAGCGTTTTTAGGACTTTACCCTAGAATAAAAATCATGTCAGATTTTTCTCCAAATTAGCTGTAACAAGTGAAATCCTAAGTCACCTTGCTTTCTAGGTTAGTCACACTTGGTGCACTACCATCTTGTCCCATTGACTTTCTTAGTCTTGCTGTTTCTTTCAGCTTTGGTAAATCTGTAAGCACCATCCTTACAGGATGTGTTGGAGAGGAAGGATCTTTTAGATTTTCTTCCTCTGAGATATGAAGTAACATCCTAAATTTGTGTCCTCAACAGCAGCTACTTTCTGTTACTACAGACAGCCCCAGCTGAGCTACTTGTGGGTGCAAGTACTGGGCTTAAGAGTCTGCCCTGTTCAGACTGGTCATTGGGTTGTGTCTGACAACAGTTCTCTTCCTCTTGTCCTGGTCACTGGTGAGGCTGCACCTTGAGTGCTGGGTTCAGTTTTGGGCCTCTCACTCCAAGAAGAACCTGGAGGTGCTGGAGCATGTCCAGAGAAGGGCAACGGAGCTGGGGAAGGGTCTGGAGCACAAGTGTGCTGAGTTCCCGGCTGAGGGAACTGGGGGTGTTGAGCCTGGAGAAAAGGAGGCTGAGGGGAGACCTTCTGTTGGCTCTGTCCAAGTCCCTTGGAGGAGGGTGGAGAGAGGTGGGGGTGGGTCTGTTCAACCAAGGACCAAGGGACAGGACAAGAGGAAATGGCCTTGATTTGGGCCCAGGGCAGTTGAGATTGGATGTGAGGAAGAATTTCTTTGCTGAAAGGGTTCTGAGGCATTGGAAGGGGTTGCCCGGGGCAGTGGTGGAGTCCCCATCCCTGGAGGGATTGAAGAGTCGTGTAGACACAGTGCTGAGGGACATGGGTCAGTCAGGGACTTGTCAGTGTTGGGTTCATGATTGGACTCGATGAGCTTAAAGGTCTTTTCCAGTTGAGGAAGTTCTGGGATTCTGTGACTCCGGTTTTTAAGACAGACATAGAGGAGAGAGGGAAGATACTGCAGGACACTGCAAGTCTACTTGAAATGTCTTGACTGTCTCCGTGTTTCCTTTTGGATAGCATTGACTGTGCAGGGATATTAAAGCTCCGAAACTCTGACATCGAGCTGCGCAAGGGAGAGACGGACATCGGCCGGAAGAACACGCGCGTGCGGCTGGTCTTCAGGGTCCACATCCCGCAGGCCAACGGCAGGACCCTCTCCTTGCAAGTAGCCTCCAACCCCATTGAGTGCTGTAAGTAGCAACAAACATCTTCCTCTTGCTGGGTATCATGCCACCAACACGTGTCTTTGTCCACCAACATGCTCTACGTGGGTTTTGCTTTACCTCTCTAGTCAGTGAATCTTAACCTGCTTTCCAAAAGCACGTGCTTTATACTGAAGATGAAATACCTGTGTCTTAGAAAAAAATGTGTAGCTTTAGGCATTGATTTCTATAGGAAAGACTGCACTTAAAGCAGTGACTCCCTGTCATGCAGGTAACTGCTGTAGGGGTTTTGGAAAACAGCTCTTGTGTCCTATTCACTCTCTGTCTCCCCATCATAAAGCAAAAAACCAGCAAACAAAACCCAACCCCTCTGATGCAGAGCTGGCAGTGTCCGAGAGCTGACACGCTGGCACAAGCTGCCTTCAGCTTCAGAAAACCTCCAGAAACTAGATTTCCACACTGGGGTCTCTTTGATTGAGCAGACTGATTTTTATCAGATACACCAGGTCACCCTGCAAAGACACCTGAATCGTTCTTGCTCCCTAAGCCTCGTCAGCCTCCCACACGCAAACACAACCTCTTGTTTCGTGTAGCTTCACCACTCCATCTTCAGTGGTGGAAATTGAATTTCAGTCTAACTCCCTTTGATAATTTGCTCAGCTGGGTGGACTGAAACAGGTTTTTAAGGTTTTGTTGGATTCCACAAAGGGGATCTGATGCTGACAGAGAAGGGATTAACTTAATGTCTAGTGGGTGTACGGAGGGAGGGTGGGGAGCAGAGGGAATGAGAAGGAAGGGTTGACCATCCCTAGCCTTGTGCGTGCTGGAAGGTTGTTCCCACACTTGTCCCTGCACCACTGCCAGGCTGGAGTCCCACACAACATCTGGCAGGTCCTGGGGCATGTCCACATTTGATCTCTTGGAGGGATGGTGCTTTTTCAGGGGTCATTAATAGAGAGGCTGCAGGAAGGAGCATCCCTGCATTCCTCTTGCAGAAGCAGTGGTGCTGGTGACAGGCTTTCAGACCAGTGCCAGTGCTCCATCCTTACACCCAGGGTAACACTGCTGCCACTCTGGTAGTTCAAGTCTATGAGAGAGGCAGAAGTTGTAGGAAAGGGTAGTGTTATTAGACCAACAGTGATAGAGCTTCTCCTTCACAGTCATTCATTTAAATAAACAAATGAGCACTGGCAGTGGGAAGGGAGATAGACAAAGATCAGCTGGTGTTATTGATGTAGAATGGCAGAGCCTCCCTACCAAGAGTAGGTAGACTGGCATAAACCCTCATCTTCTGTCCAGGGTATGGATGAAATGAACAATTTCCCCTTTGTTATTCAAGGGCAAGTTCTAGGCCAACAGGCAAAGCAAAAAAAATGTGAGGAGTCATGGTTTCATCTTGCTCCTGTTGAAGTTGATGAGAGCTTTTCCATTGCTATATAGCAGGATAAAGCACAGTTTAAATACATCTTGACCTGGTCTGTGCAAAGGTGCCAGGCTCAGGAAGCCACTAAATGTGAGGTCAACTGGATTTGTGTCAGTGAACTGCAGTTTTGAGGGTTGTGTCACAAGCAAAAGCATGGGACATGCCTCTTGAAGGGAGCGGAAAACAGGAGAAAAAAAAAAAGTGCTAGTGTTATTTCCAGCGCAGAACGTGGAATAAGGTGGTGCCAAAAACTTCATGCATCCCTCAGTGCATGTGACACCAGGAGGAACCACGTCATCCCTTGAAGCAGAGCCATGCTCGCTCCGTGTCCCAGTTAAGGGGGACAAGATATGTGCCACGAGAGTACCAGGTTCTGTTTGCATGGGTCCACGTGTGCGTTGGCACTCAGGTGCTGGTGGAAACACGCTCTCTAAACTGTGAACTTCTGCTGGATTGCAAGGCCCATGGCTGCTGCTGCTGCTGCTGCTGCTGGGCAGTTTGCAGAATTGACAATATAGTGTTTAGTGACTGCAACATGTCTTGGATGTGGATGGTCATCTTGTCATGTGTGCCTGGTCAACACACGGCATATGTGTTATAGATAACATAAAATTGTTTTATATAAATGAATTTCAATAAAAATGCACTTTTTGATCGAGTACAGGTCAAGCTGTGTTTTAAAACAGCTTGTTCTTTGTGAGCCTTTTGAATCTGCACTGCTATGTTGAATATCTCTATTGTTTACTATCAAGGTACTTGAAAACCAACCATGTTTCCTGCAAACCTTCTGACCTTTCTTTGTTTCTATATCAGACTCAGCTTAGTTTATCCAACTCAGCTTAGCTTATGAGGTAAAGCATTAAGTTACTTAGTAATGTAATATTTACTTATTTGTGTGTGTGTGTTTGTGGTTGCTTATTTTTATTTTTATTATTTTTTTTATAACCCTCTAGCTCAACGATCTGCCCAAGAACTGCCTCTGGTGGAGAAGCAAAGTACTGACAGCTTTCCTGTTACTGGAGGGAAAAAAATGATACTGACTGGCCATAACTTTCTGCAAGACTCCAAAGTCATCTTTGTGGAGAAAGCACCAGGTATGTCTTTTCAATCTAGACTCCAGTCTGCTTTCCCCCCCCCGCCCTCCACCACTGTTTTAAAACCTCTGCCAAATGATGAAAGCATAAATATGGTAATGACATTTTCTTCTGCATGTAATATGTTTTCCATGTCACTGGGCAGAGCTGTGAAAGTGATCTGAGCCATGCCTGGTGCTGAGGTTTCACAGGTGTACTTACAGGTAGATAATAGGGACATTAAAAGCTGAAGTTGGACATTTGCTTTTGTGGCAGACCGTGTCTGTAGCACCTGTGAAAGGTGTTTGAAACCTCAGGTGGCATGTCCCCATAAAACCTGCCAGGTGAAGCATCTTGTTAAACCTTGCTGTGATTTGTGGGAGTGGTGTTGCTGGTGATGTGTGTGTTCACGTGTGTCTCCTGTGGTAGTTGAGACCAGTGGCATTTATGATCCCCTGGCTGAGGAGGGCTTGCACACGCCTTCATTCGAAGGAGGCGTTTCTGGTTTGCCTTGAGGACTAGGGAAGGACTGCTGCTGGCTTCCCTCTTGCAGGGTGCTGCTCCTGCATGGTGCAGTGGTGGTGGGACTGGTCCTCCCTGGGAAGAGTCCCTGGCCTGGCTGAAGCAGGGCAAGTGGCATGGGGTGGGAGCTGGAGCTGGAGCAGGAGGTGTCTGGCAGAGTGGTGGGTCACAGGGTGACAATGCATAACGCATATGAATGCCCCCAAGGGAAAAGGGGGTGAGAGCGGAGCCGTGAGTCAAAGTCAGGCTCTGAAACGAAATTGTCAGGGGTAGCTTTGAGTCTTGTTTTGGAAAGGGTTTCCGTGGTGCTGGCAGAAGCTATGGATTCCTCAGCTGCCTGCTGAAACTCCCCCATGAACTTCAAACCTCTTGGGCGCTCCTCAGGCCGCCGGCTCTGGCTTTGATGCTGTCCTGCTTAACCCTCCATGTCCACGAGGTTCCCCTGCCCACAGCTGCTGCTGGAGGTGTGGGAAGACACATGGTGGAAGGGATGGTGAGGTGAGCATGGGAGGTAAAGACATCTCAGTAGATGTTACCTCAGTGGGCTCAAGTCTTCAGCAGAAGACTTCTCTGAAGTTCCCCGGCGGAGTCCTGTGTTGGTGAGGTTTAAGTCACCAAAAGTGTCCCTGCTTATGGCAGTGGGGTTGGAACTGGTTGATCTTTAAGGTCCCTTCTAACCCAAAGCATTGCATGATTCTGTGAAGTGGGCACGGGGGGAGGTAACGCCTCAGCTCCTCAGCAAGAACCGGTCAGCGCCGTTCCTGTGACCCCTGGGCACTGTGCCATGTGCAGTTGGGCTGTGGCCATGAGGTGGGCAGAACACTCTTCTTGTTTCTTAAAAAAAAAAATTAAAAAAAAGGAAAATAGGGAGTATTGCAATTAAAAAAACGTGGAACTCTGCTCTTTGGATAGCTTGAGGGCAAGGAAGAATGTGACTGTCTATTTCATATATAAACTCCCTTCACGGCACAGAAGTGGATTAGTGTGACATGTCAGGAGCGAGGTTCTGGATCTGTCTCCCTACAGGAAAGAAACCACGTTACCAGGTGCTTCCTTCATACTTATTTTCTCCACTTTTCCTTTGTTGACTTGGAAAAATTTTGAAGTATCCCATCCCAAAGGATTATGATGGAGATGCTACTTGCCCACCAGCAGGTACCATGGTGTGGATTTGGACACTGTCTCCCTTAGCACAAAGTACACCAGAAGCAGAATGTTCACTGTGTATAGTCTTAAATTACAGAAATGCAAACCAGGGCCAGCCTTGTGCTTCTTAACCAGACAGGTACCTCCCTCGAGCAAAAGCAATTTGAGGCTGCACAGAGACAGCATCTAGATAGGAAATCATGGATATAAGCGACATTTTTTTTAACCTTGAGAGATGGAGTGTACTCCTGCACACCGAGAGTGCTGGTGAGGAAGAAAAATTATCAAAAGGCTTTTCTTGTCATCCTGAAAAACTCCTGGGGTGAACTTTTTTGGGGAGCATGGATCGGCAGGACGGAGCAGTGATCCTCATGCTCCTGCCCCTGGCATGGAGTCACTGAGGGAGCCCATATCATCCAAGAGTTAGCAAGATCGTTAAATCAGTATTGAAAGATCTGAAACTGAAACTGTCCTGCCTGGTTTTAGTAGTCTCAGGGTAGACTTGCTGTGGTTGTAGGCCACTACTGCCTCGTGGAGGTATGCTGCAGGGACCAGCCTTTAAACTCCAGAGCGCTCAGCATCGCCGGGAGCTGCCATGGTGTCACCAGGGATGGCACGCGAGCACCGACGCTCATCCAGGCTGAGCCATTTCTGGAGCTCTGGTGACGAGTTACGTGCTCCGTTGCCAACAGCTCCATGCACTGGGGACAGACAAGCGCGATGTGGTGTTGTCAGACGGCTCCAGCTCAGTTTTTGAGCAGAGTTACTGTATTTAACGTCAAATGAACAGGCACTACCAGGCTTCCCTTTTGAAAATCAGCACGCGGTGTTTCTTCCCCTTTCAGCTCCTGCATGGCTATGAAAGTAGGTCAGGAGAGGGAACACCGGCGTAGTTTCTCTTTCTCTTAGGAAGCTGGTTATGAACTTTTGTGATTAGCTGGAGACATTCATTAGTTTTGCTGCTGTTACTGCTTTTGTTTTTGAATTCGAAATGTTAATCACGTTCCTGGTGAGTAGCAGCCAAACGCAGCTTTCACGAAGCAATAGATCACAGGAATCATTGCAGCCATAAAGAGGATGTATCTTTATATAAAATTTAAATATTATGCTACATGAGCTCATGTCTTCAGTCCTCATTCAGGTAGAGTCCCCAGGCTGGGAGGCAGTCTCTGGGAGCTCCTCTAATTCATGCTAGTCTGCATACTTAATTGGTTAATGCAAAGAGTTCAAGAACACTTTTTGTTTGCCCTTTTTTTCCCCCCCCACCCCCCTCTTTCTGTCTGAATAATTTCTTTAAGTCTGCCTGGTGCATTGTGATCCGCTGAATGTTTTTCCAAGCATGAGTCCCAAGCTTTCCGTCTTCAGGGTTAGCCCTCAGCTGTTGGAGTCTTGGGAGGAATGGCATTATCCTGGCCTCCTTGCGTGGGGAGTCTGTCTGAGCAGTGACTCATACAAGAGGGAATCCCTGAAGAATGATCAAATCAATCTTTCAGCTGGGAAGGCAGCGGCTTGGTGCTTTGAGCTTAACCCCTTCCTGGCTGCTTTTTGAGCTGAGAAATGTACTAAACGGAGCAAAATGTACTTTGCAGCCTTGCAACTCTGCGGCTCACAGAGGAGGAAGGAGGCAGCTGAGGGATGGAGGTGCATGGAGAGGGCGGTGGGAGGAGCACAAGGAGGACCTCCTCGGCATGGAGAACCCCTCACGGTGTGGTCCAGCACTCAGGCAGAAGGCCACCACTTTGGATAAATAATGAATCTTTTCAGAAGCAGGCTGAAATTTGCTTGAGCCTTTGACAGTACCGTAAAAAAGTTCTCATGTGTTGAAATGAGTCCTTATTTTAGGGGATTTCGGCCGATGTTTTATTGCTCGCACATCAGACCGTATTTTCCAGTGATGAACGATGGTATAAACCAACTGTCCAAGCAGCCTAGTGGTAGTAAAACTGTGAGTGCAGAAGGTGCTTTGAGAGGGTTTGCTTTTTTAACTGCAGAATTTCCTCAGGCTGGGCAGTCCCACAGTGACTTTATCTCTTACAAATTCCACTAGTAATTGTTTTTCTTACCTTCTTTCGCTTTCTGTCTCTCTTTATAGTCATGCTTTTCTCTTCCTGAGTTTCAAAAGGATCTTGTGAGTCTACGTGTCACAGTTGTTGGGTACTAGGTTGAAGGCATCCAATACCAATCTGTTTTTCATTAGAATTAGTACTTTTTAAAATATAAAAAAAGTCTGCAAGTTCTTGCTGGCAAGGGCCCTCGATGTCTGTGTGCTGGGGTTTGCTGTGGAGGCAAAGTCTGCCTTGGAGTTACAAAAGTGGATGAAATGGAGTTGATGTTTGTTAGCTGTGGGAGGAGGTGTTTGGCTAAGAGGGACAAAATGTTCCCTGTCTAACACAGGCATCTGCAATCATGATCTGGAATTATAAAAATTACTTATCTTTTATTTTTTTTTCTTTTATTTAATTTCTAGATTATAAATGTACCAGGAAACAGAAATCTTGAAGGAAGTTCAGAAAATGCAGAGGTGTTTGGAGAATATGTTTTAAGAACTATATATCTGTCAGCTACCTTTTTTTTTTTGGTAATAACTTCTACAAACACTGTGTATTTGTTTTCAAAGCTACTTTTTTGGAGGTAATATGAGTTACTGAACACAAAGCAGCATAAAAACCTAACAGAAATGACCAGACTGCTGGCTCCTAGTAGATCAGATTATGATTAGTGATCTATAAAACTGAGTGCAGTGGAAAAATCCTAGTTTCTCTTCACTCAGTTCACAAAATGTTTCCTGTAAGCGATGAGTAAAAGGTCGCTGACGAGAAACAAAGCCAATATCCCGAGCACCAAAGCACAGGAAAGGTACGGGTATGTCTTCTTGGCACGCTCTAGGACATTGTAGAGTTGCCCAAGATATTTTGGGATTTAGTCTCACACTAAGATTTGGAAGAGTTAATCTACCCCAGAATTGCTCCTTGCTCAATAATTGTTCCTTACTCCTGCAGCTAGGATGATTTTGGCACTGGAACTAGCTCAAGTATTTCTGGACTCCACAGATTTGGCCAAGTCTAGACATACCTAAGAGATCAGGTTAAACTGACTGAAATCTTCATTATTAGCAAGTTGTGATCGATGTGAAGAAATGGGTATTTGGTGTATTATTATTAATTATCATTCAGTGGAGTTTCCACTAGTTAAGTTAGAACTCCAGACCCATTTCTTTGGCTTTGTGCTGAGTGACCAGAACTCAAGGCAAGAGTTTTAAAGAGCGAAAAGGCAGAAATGTTAACACCCAACTTCAGTACAGGATTAGTCTCTCAAATAACACTGGCTTTGAACTTCTGATTCTGGGCTGTTAATGTTGAGGGCCATTTTGTCCTGGTCAAAGACCTGTGTTTGAGCTTCCTGCTGACAAATGCCCCTCCTTGAAGATGCATCACTCTCTTTGGTGGCCATTAATTGAATTCACAATTTGTAACGCTGTATCTCTGAGTAACTCCAGGCTTAGGAACTTCAATGGTTTTGAACATGTTGTTAATTACTCAGCCTTCAAATTAACAGTGGTCCTAGCACCTAGGCAGGCTGTAACCTAGCTGCATAATATCTTCAGCTAGTGTGCCCAAAGCCTTTGAAACTCAAGTTCCTGAAAGACAGGGAACTAAACAACACCTCAGCAGCATTGCCTCCAGGGCTTTTTCTCTTCTTGAATATCTTCAAACAATCAAAGAGTTTTTTTCAGATTCATTTATTGCTTCAAACTGTTCATTCTGCTGTTGTTTTTGTTTTGTGAAATGGAATCTTCTGTCAAAGCTGTTCCTCTTCCTTGCTGAAACCGGTTTTGCTCTTAGCACATGAAGGTGCTGATGTGGCATGGTAATAGTTATACTAGAGCAGATGAAAAGATAGCTGGGTGAAATCACCAGATTTTTTTTGGTGTATATGCCAAAGGAAATCACTCTTTTCTATAAGCATTTCAGATGGGAAGACTTACAGCTTGCCTCCCGTTAGATGTGTGGTCAGGCTTGGTCAGCCGAATGTTTGCACAAAGTAAATGTGATATGGAAAAGAAGGAAGCTGGATGAATTTAAGTGTCCACTCAAGCATTTCACAGGGTTTTTTGCTCCTCTCAAATTTCACTGTCTCTGGCAAAGATTAGAATCAATCAGTTGCTGTTTTAATGTACAAATGTCAGTCTGAGAAATTCATTTCTGTTTCCCATATGTTGTGTGACCAACAGTTGCCTCGTTATATGGCAGGTAACTCAAGTGCAGTATTTTAGCTTCAGGAGCACTTATAAAAAGTTCTGGAAAATTATATCTTGACAAACCATTTGAGTGGCATGTGGATGGAAGGGATGCGTTGGGGAAGCATGTGGGCTTTTGGGTTTGACTCAGCTACACTTTGGAGCTTAGGGTTTGGAGACTGTTTTGACGCGATGTGATGTGATGGGGAGACGGGTGACTTGAGTCTTGGCAGAGCTCCATTTGGTAAAAGATCTTACATTCTCAGAGATCTTTCCATTACTCTTTCCATTGCCAGTAGCAGTCACAGTTTGGGGGGCAACTGGCCAGCAAGGGGTCATGTTTCACACTGGTAATCATACTGTAGCTCACATAATAAATAAGCAAGTGGCAAAACTCCCTTTCCCCCTCTAGTCAGATGGACAGATACTACATAATTTTGTCTTTATCTGTGTGTTTATCCAAGCTCAGGACACACGTTCCAGTTGGCAGTGAGCGATTGCACACTGACTCATGCGCAGTGAGGTTAAAAATTCTGGAAACTAGATAAACTGGAAACTTCAAAGGCATACAAGTTGGGAGCATGGAGTTCACGTGAAGGTCACTTGAACCTATTTCCTAGAGATGTATTGATAGCTGAAGAGGTTTCTGGCCACTGCCTAGAAATAGATATCCTTGGGCAAATAGTGTCATCGAATGGTGGAGTCATTTGATGGTGGAACCCTTTCCTGCGCACGCAGGAGCAATGATGTAGCTTGTAGGAAATGTCAGCACATTTCAGTTTTTCCTGGCTGTTTAGTCTAGGGAATGGAGAAGACAGAGCGGGACAGCAGCCATACGCATGAGATGGTATCAGCAGCAGCAAGCCTCATCCAGGGTGTTGCTCTCCCAGTGAAGAACGACATCCATCAATCACAGATCCTTACTGCGGACAACAGAGAAGTCAGGAATAACCATACAGTCTCTGGTTAAAAGTCACTTGTCTGAGTAATCCTGACATTTTTTAATTATGATAGAAACTATGACTGAATGTTTCAAGTTTATCCTTTCATGTCTTTGCCAGACTGAGTGGCTTTAAGCAGCTGTATCTGTGAAATCAAAGCTTTGTCTCTGAACTTTTATAACTAGCGCAAGGTTTCAGATAGTTTTTACTGTTACTGTTCCAGTAGGACCCTCTGTCCAAACACACAGGAATTCACAGCCCTGAGCACAAAGCTCAGAGTCTGTTGAAGCAGTCGGTGCCTAAAGACAAGAGAGGAGCCCTGGGACAGGCTGCCCAGAGAGGCTGTGGAGTCTCCATCTCTGGAGATGTTCAAACCCACCTGGACACTTTCCTATGCAACCTGGTGTAGGGAACCTGCTTTGGCAGGGGGGTTGGACTGGATGATCTCCTGAGGTCCCTTCCAACCCCACCACTCTGGGATTCTGTGAAAGGAGTGTGTTGGGTTGACCCTGGCTGGCTGCCAGGCACCCACCCAGCCGCTCTTTCATTCCCTCCTCAGCAGCATCGGGGCGGGGGGTGGGTGGAAATAGGATGAAAAAGCTGATGGGTCAAGATAAAGACATGGAGACTGCTTACCAGTTACTGCCACAAGCAAAATGGGCTCTGCTTGGGGAAAATAATTTATTGCCAGTTGAAAATAGAGTAGGATAGTGAGGAACAAAGGCAAAACTAAAAACCACCTTTAACCCCTCCAAGCTCAACTTCACTCCTTGTGGTGGTTATCAGTACTGTTACCAACCTTCTTCTCGTAATAAGTGTGAACTGAAACTAAAATACAGCTATTCTAATTACTAAAAAGAAAATTAACTCTATCCTAGAAAAACCAGGACATGCTTAATTCCCAATTTCTGCCTCCTGCCCCTGAGTGGTGCAGGAGGATGGGGAATGGGGGCTGTGGTTAGTCCATAACAGTTCCTCTGTGCTGCTCCTTCCTCCCCATGCTGTTCCCCTGCTCCAGCATGGATCCCTCCTGTGGGGGACACTCCTTTCACGAACTGCTCCACTGTGAGTCCTCTCCATGAGGTTCTGTCCTTCAGGAACAGACTGCTCCAGTGTGAGTCCCCCAAAACCACAGTTCCTGCCAGAAAACCTACTTTGGTGTGGGCTCCTCTTCACAGGACACAGCTCCTGCCAGGAGCCTGCTCCAGGATTGTGGGTTCTGCATGGGCTGCAGGTAGATATCTGCTCTGGTGTGGTTGTCTCCATGGGCTGCTGGGGGACAGCCTGCCTTGCCATGGTCTTCTCCATGGGCTGCAGGGGAATCTCTGCTCCAGCACCTGGAGCACTTCCTCCCCCTCCTTCTCCACTGACCTTGGTGTCTGCAGGGTTGTCTCTCTCACATGTTCTCACTCCTCTCTCTCACAGCTGCTGCACAGCACTTTTTACCCCTTCTTAAATATGTTGTCAGAGAGGCACCACCAGCTTTGCTGATGGACTCGGTTTTGGCCAGCAGCTGGTCCATCTTGGAGCTGGCTGGGGCTGTCTCTGTCTGACATGGGGACAGCTTCTGGCATCTTCTCACAGAGGCCACCCCTGTGGCCCCACCACTAACAAAACCTGGCCACATAAACCAATACAAGGGGATACCTGCAGAGTAATTAGTTTTTGGAGGGTTCATCTACATCTTTGGAAAAGCACAACTCCTTCTCTCCTAGAGAGTTGGTTCATGTCTCAGGTGGGCATCACAGGAAAAGGGAGAGCTGAGGGAAGAGGAGCATCTTCCTTTTAGGTCTGTTGAGGGAGTAAGATTACACCTTCAAGAGCAATGTGAAAGAAAGTATAATGACATTTAAGAGAGAAATAGAGAAATAAGACATTTCCAAGATGTGCCTTGTTGCAGGGAAGCTGATGTCAAGGCAGATAATCAGAGGAGAGGAGGGAGGACCTCTAAGACTGAGTCTGACCTTCTTGGACAAGAGAAACAAGAAAAAGGACATGAGGGGAACAGTGAGATGGAAACAATAAAAATGTCATTCAAAAGCTTACTGTTTAGACTCTACTAAAAAGTCATGAGGGGCTGCCATAATGGCATGTCTCTGGAAGATGAGAAGTTTTGGCCATATAGATAAAATAAAGAGTTTGTGTCTTAAAAAAAAATAATCAAGAATTAATTGAAAGCATTTGGCTGAAAATTAATTCTTAAGATGAGGAAGAAGTAGGAGTAGCTGTAATACAGGTGGGGCTGTTGGCATCAAGCATAGAAGCAGCAGAGGAAAAGAATTGTTCATGGAAGGAAGATTTGGAACTTGGTTTAGACTGACTGTGAGGTTTGTTACTCCAGTAGTCTCTGAGAAAATGCAAGACAGAAGATAGACTAAAGAAGACAGACCAGGAATATTTTACTCAGTTCTAGCTGTGAAGTCACAAGTTCAGTCTACTAGAGGTTCCCAGAAGAAAGTAAAATGGTGAAGACAAGGAGATGACACGAGGGTAACCAAAGACAGAGTGAAGTATTGTCATGACTGCTGGTGGGTGGCTGTGCTGGGCACGCTTGGTTCAACCTGCCTGCTCTAGAGGGACTTTGTAGGGATGTCAAGCTGCAGTTTTACTTGGAAGTTGAGTTTCTTAGACCTGGAATTACTGAGAGTTATTACATAAAAGCCTCAGACTAACGGTAATTCGAATGGGAGGAGGTGCCAGAGAGCACACATTGTATAACCAGCTTCCATTCTGCTGAAAATAGGATCTGGCAGGTCATTCCCATGGTTTTGACTCAAAATGAACCTCAATCAGTCAGTTGTCAGCACAGTGCCTCCTTTTAATTACCTGGACTAAAATTACAGTTCATTTGCAGACACTTGAACTCAGAATAATTAAGTCTGTTAGACCTGCTGTGGTAAAAACAGCTAAAAAGGCTCACCTTTTAGGCAAAATGAGTCCTTCAGCTTCTGGCTTGCCCAGCTGAGTGACCAGAGAGGAAGCACACGTCTAGCACAGACACCAAGTACTGCAAGATACAGTTTGTACTGGATTTTTATCACCTGGTTGCTGCATGACTTCTTTATTGTCAATTTAAGGTAAAAAAAAGACAGAAAAAGTTAACTCAAGAGCATCATATGCGTGACAGACACACCCAAGTCTACATAATACTCAACTCAATACTGCAGAAATGTATAGCTGAAGGAATGGACAAAATCTGTGCACTGCAAAAAGGCTCGTGAGGAGACACAAACAAATATAGCAGCTTTGATGTGGAGATACAAATAGGTCAGTTATGCATGAACCCTGCTGCCAGGAGACATGCCAGGGACAGGGGACAAAGTCTATGTAGCAGGATAGTAGGCTGTGAGGAGGGCAGAGAAGAACAACTGGGGTCTTCCGGGCAAGGAAGAGGGAAATAAAGTAGGTGAAAATCAGACCAGCCGTGTGGACTCATAGCAAAAGTAGTCTTTTTTGAAGGGGGGATCAAGGTGGTGGATCTGCTCTGCAGGTGACATCTCTCTCCTCACAGAGGTGGCAGATCTCAGGAGAGTGGAATGCCACTGAGGTTGTTGAAAGAAAGGTCCTGGCTGCTTACCTTGCAGATAATTATTATCTGCTCCCTCTGTGTTCCTGACCCTTTTCTTGCTTTCTTCTTACCCCGTCTTCCCCGTGTATCCCATGGCAGACTGCTTGGCTGATGTTGGTTCATCCTTCCTGCCTGTCCTTTGTAAATGCCTTTAGAACATACACTGGTGTGTAAACATGGGCATGGAGCCCCACTAGCAGGTTATTGGGATTGCTGGTGGCCAGCTGAGGAAGTGTTGTTTGCAGCAAGACACCCACAAGACCAGCCTAGAAAAGTGCTCTGGCTCCTTGTGGCATCCCCAGATCCCAAAGGTTGCTGCCTCTGGAGTGAAACCTGGTGCTACTACACCCGTGCTGGTGCACATCCACCAGCAGGTGAGAGCACCGGTGGGACGTGGCCAGGACTGGCACGGGGAGTGCTCATCTCCAACCAATGGAACCCCCTCTTTGCCTCCCTCATTGGCAGCCCAGAGTTGGGGCTGTTCAGCTTGGAGAAGAGAAAGTTCTGGGGAGATCTTCTAGTGGCCTTCCAGTACCTGAAGGGGCTCCAGGAAGGTTGGGGAGGGACTTTGGCCAAGGGCAGGGAGTGACAGGATGAGGGGTGATGGCTTGAAGCTGGAAGAGGGGAGATGGTGATGAGATGTGAGGAAGAAATTCTTTGCTGTGAGGGTGGTGAGACCCTGTCCCAGGTTGGCCAGAGAAGCTGTGGCTGCTCCTCCCTGGAAGTGTTCTCGGCCAGGTTGGATGAGGCTTTGAGCAACCTGGTCTAGTGGAAGGTATCCCTGCTGCTGGCAGGGGGGTTGGAACTGCATGAGCTTTAAGGTCTCTTCCAACCCAGACCATTCTATGATTGTATCTGCACAAAACTGGATCACTTTTAATCTGAATGACAAGACTTAGTGTCTAAGTCTTCACCCTCCTCTCTGGCTGGGAACCCCTCCTTTCCTTCTGGATCTCTTCACTGGTGATTCGTCTCAGTGCAGTGAGGGTGCTTCCCAGGGAAAAGGGGTTGGGGTGCAAATTGAAAGCTTGCAAATCCTTCACTCCTAAGGGATCTGAATATGCATTAACAGGGTCAAATGGGAAGGGACACAACCTTTGCAGAGCGCCTCAAAGTTACACTGTGTAATCATTGTGCGTTGAGACTGTGCTCTGCTGTTGTGGACGTGGTGATCTGGGATGTAATATAGGCATGATTGTCTGGGTGATCTCACAACACATTAACCAAGTACTGGGTTCTTTTGGGAGGGTAGAGCTAATTTCACCATCTTACTTGCAATAGCTGAACATAAATACACATTTCCAGTCCAGCCAGTGCAGTCAAACTCTGTTGAGCTGCAAGCTGGAAGACTTATAAAGTGTACACTGGGTGCAGGCAGTGAAATCCTAGATAATGCCTATTCTTCTCGTATCTCAAGTGAACACAGGACTGCCAAAGAATATGGACTGTGTTACCCTCCTGTAATAAAGCCAAATCACTTAAATACATCTGAATGCTCCCATTATGCCCATTTCATAGAAGCAAGCTTTAAGTGGTTGCCAGATGTTATACCCTCCTGAGCTTCCAGGTTTGGGGTGGGTTGGTTGGGTTTTTTTAGTGCTGTGTATTCTTTCCTCTTTCTGCTGTCCATCGATCCATAATGAAAGTTCTGCTGGGGGTTGGACTGTTTTGGGCTCGTGAACCTTTAGCACTACGCTTGCAGCTCCCTGGGGTCCAAAGGTAAAGCTAGCCCAGGAAAACCCTGGGGATCTGTCCTGAGGGGCAACGAGGAGGAGAAGATGATAGAAAAATTTCTTTGGAAAGTCTTTATAGCTCTTTGTGTTACTTTTCTGGAAAGAAAATCTATATGTCGTGGTCTGCTTGGCTTTCTATGTGGATAACTAGATTTACACAGCTACTTTTTAGCGCTGCTTCGGTGTTCAAACAGGCTTCTACAGTGCCTTTTTATGTGGAAATCTTGTAGCTGGGTGTGGTGGGGAAGCCGCTCAGTGACTCATACTGCAGGGAATTCCCTGATGAATTAAGAGTATTTTTACTTCTGGACTTGTGCGCAGTTTCCTTTAACGCAGGAGCGAGCGGCTGATAAGAGCAGACTACAAAGACCCATTCAGCGTTCAGCGGCCGCGGGCTGAAAACGGGGTGTTTATGCTTTGCAAAGCTGAAAATCCTCCCCACGTAACCTGGTAGGTTCATAGGATTTTCATCAGTAGCCATCCCAGGTGCCACAGTGTCACAGCAAAGAAAACAAACCCACCCAAACCTGAGGTTGAAGTGGTTGGTGGTGAAGTGCACCCGGAGCAGGGATGGCTGGCTATAAATACCGGCGGGCGGGCGGTAAATGTCAGCCTTCCTGACAAAACCCGGTGTCTCCAGCTGTCAGCAGCACTGATGGCCACCTGTCAGCACAGTCAGAGCCCGTGGGGAATGGGGAGTTTGGGGCTCCCCCCAGCACTGCCTCTTGGGAGGAGCAGGAGAAGTTGGAGGGTCCTTCTTCCAGCCCTTGGCAATGGTCCCTTGGTGAAGCCTTGGCTTTGTCATGTCAACTGCTGCTGGCACCGGGGAGCAGGGCACTGCGTGAGGGATCTGCAGGGCTTTTGTCCTGCAGGTCTGCGTGCAGATGTTTTGTTTTTATTTCCCTTTTGTAAAACAAAACAAAACAAAAAACCTCCCAAAAACCTCCACAAAATAAACTAAATCCATATCACACCTTGACAGAACTTTTTAGCTAGATAGAGCGGTATCTTTCTATTCAAAATACTGCTTTATAAATCTTAAAAACGCCAAAATGAAGCCAGGCATTTGGTTTGGAGAAGACACTTCTTATTACTCAGTGAAAGTAAATAGTGAAATGAAAGGGAATGAAATGAGAGCTTTGGAAAAGCCGTTTTCTCCCTTTTCCTTCTCTGCCTCCTCCTCTCCTTCCTCTTCCCACTCCCCGTATAAAAACTACCCATTTGGGTACGGTAATTCCAGAGAGTAAACTTTTAACGGGAATGCCTAAAATGTGTCTGCTTCAGCTTGGTGTTATGTCTGTAATTTGAATTATTTGCATTTTGGAAAGGTATAAATTGCTCTGGTGTACTTTGCTTGGCCGGCGGCCAGGAGGGAGTTGCCGCGGGCCCGAAGCAGGCGGCCGCTGCAGATGTGGCAGGAGCACAATGGAAACTTCTGTGGTGGAGCAGCCCTGGCTCCTCCAGCATCCCGCCTCTCCCCAGGCTCCCTGCCGGACAGGCAATGCGGACAAAACCGTTTTCTCCAGTGTGGGATGCTTCAGGCTCCCACAAACCATCCCTGAGCCATTATTCCTTTCTCTTTCCCCATCCCCCCCCCCCCTCACTTTTATTTTTTTTATTTTTTTTTTAATTTCAGCTGAACTATATAAACCTGCAAAACATGTTTACTGTAAGAGGTTGACGTAGTGGTCTAAGGTTTCCCTCCTGGAGCTGGTCCCAGTCCGTGGGCGTTGAGATTTCCCTCTTGGTTCACCAGACGTAATATGAGGAATTGTCTTCTTTTTTTTTTGGTCTCTGCTTCATAACAACTTTTCCTCCCTGTGTTTTTGTTAAATGAAATGTCACTAGCTGTTAATGAGTTGTCTATTCCCTACTTTTTCTTCCCTCTCTTCCCCTCAGTCGCTGAACTGCGACGGTCTGGACAGTCTCAAGGGAATTTCTTGGAGCAAAACTCGTATTGTTCTTATTAAGCTTCCAAAGACGAGCCACGGCTCTGGATTCTTATTTTCCTAATAGTTTACATTACAGCATTTAAAATATTTCTGAACAAACTCTCTTTGTCATCATAAAAATGGCAAAAGCGCGTAAGGGCACCGCTGTGTGAAGTAATTGAAAGGTTAGCGAGAGCCGGAGTCGGTCTGAATTTTACTGGAGTATCGGCAGGAAATAAAAACCAGAAACCTGAATCAGATCGTTCGTCTCGCGAAGCAGAAATTAAACAACGTAAAAAAACCCTGAACTTCTGGTAATCCGCTTACAAAGGCAAACTGGACGTGTTAACTACTAGTCTGGATGTCTGTAGATATATATAATATATATTTTTTTTTAATAGAAACACCAACAAGCTCCTTAAAAGCAGAAGTTCCTCGACTTTGTAAAATGTGCGATAGCATCGGCGTTGTGTGACTTCTACAACTGATGGGATTAACTGGGGGGGAGGCGGTGGGAGGGCTACAGGGGCTCTACAGGGAGTGGGTGGGAGATGAAGGAGGCTGCTCCCAGCCAGGGATGTGTCCTGGCTTCCAAATTTCGGTCGAGTTTTTTTTTTCTACTTGACAGCTCAGAGGGGGAAGCATCTGTTGGATAAATTGTGAAGCCATCACCAGTCCTCCCAAGAAGTCTACTTCAGTTCTGGCTCTTTCAGCAGGCATCCCTGAGGAGGCTCAAGGACGGTCTGGCTGCTCCTTCTCTCCCCGCAGCCGAACGTGGCAGTTACCAATTAAAGGGATTCCTTTTCCAGCGTCACAGTTTAAGATGTAGGAAGAAACCTAAGGGTAGATCCACTAATTGTTTCCTACAGAGAGAGCTGCCAAGTCCACTGGGCTGTTGGTGTTGCAGCTTTTACTTTGTACTTTTTTCCATACATTTAAAAAGAAAAAAGGCTTTTGGACGTTGAAACAATCGCCAGGACTAGTCAGTCCCTCAGCAGCATTCCTTTCACAGTAGGACAGCTGTACACAAAAATATTATTTACAGACATTTGTAATAAATCAGGCAGTTCTAAATGCGTCACCTCCATCCTGGCCATGAAAGCAGAAAGAGAAGAAGAAGTGCATTCACTCTTTTACCTTTCCCAGAGCTGTTTTTCTAAGGCAGACCCACGTCGATGTGATGAAGTTCAAAATAGCTAATATTTGCATTTGCCTGTCCCGTTGCTGCAATAAATATACAAAGGAGATGACATAAAGTCTCATTTTCCCTTTCGTTCCGGTGACATCTGACAGTGGTGGGACTCATGAGGCTGCATGTGTCCCCGCTGCCCAGCTTAGACAGTGGTCTGCTTGTGGCCTTTCGTACAGGTTTTGTGTTTTTCTAGGCCTGCAGAACGGAAACCTTACATTTTGTATTATTTTTCCTAATTTCTTTGCTGTTGAGTTTTGAAAGCCACAAGGAAGGAAAAAAAAAACCCCAACCTTGTTATTGACCAGTGACTTCTGTATCAGTGAGGTGCAGGAAAAATGACCAGACAAAACCAGTTTCTTCCAAAAGACAGATCCCCAGAAAAAAGTGCTAGCTGTGCTTTAAATCTGTATTTCCTTCAAAACAGAAATACAGTAAATTAGGAGGACCCAACACAGCAGTAGAAGCAGCTCCAGAAAGCTGTAGCTGGGAGCACTGGAGCTGAGCTAAACCAGCCTTAAAATGGAGTCAAAAGTTGGGTTTCCCAGCCTATGGCCTTGCCTTTGGATCCCAACAGCAGAATTGTGGCAAGCTAGACGAGGAATATATTAAAATTAAATACTGTCTAGCTGAGGAGCTTCCTTAATACTAACCTTTTTGGTTTGTTTAATATTAATGTTGAATATGACTTACTGCATAAGTAGCAATCCAGAGACCTCATAGGTAGCAGTATTTTTATCTGGAAGTTTGGGAAATGAAGGTGTAGAACAGTTGTATATTTTGTCCAAACTAGCAGCAGAATAAACTCCTGGTGGCTTTCCTCCATCACAATATCATGCACTCTGGATTGTGGTTACCCAGATGGCCTCCTGGTTGGGCAACGCTTGGCTGATGTCTTCTGGGAGCTGGTTTTCATATATGCAGTGCCCCTTCAAAGAGATTTTATTTTATTTTATTTTATTTTATTTTATTTTATTTTATTTTATTTTATTTTATTTTATTTTATTTTATTTTATTTTATTTTATTTTATTTTATTTTATTTTATTTATTTTTATTTTTTATTTTAGTTTTCATTTTATATTTTTTTTATTTTAATTTTTTTTATTTTTATTTTTTTCAAAAGTCATTCTGTTGTAGGCTTGGGAGAAGAAAAAAAGGGACAGAACTAGATATCTTTTTTTTCTTTTCTCTTTTAGATGGTCACCATGTGTGGGAAATGGAAGCCAAAACTGACAAAGAAATGTGCAAGCCAGTAAGTCTGCCTTAAATATTTTAACATCAAGATGAAAAATATATATTGCCTTCTCCAGCACTGTTACTAAAGAGGGATTTCCAAGGCTTTGGCACTGTGTCTCCCCACTGAAACAGAACAAGTACTTGGGCCTCCCCTCCTGGAAATCTTTCTTTAATGGGAGCGTGGGGTAAAAAGCCTTGGCTGGAAGCTATCCCATGGAAGTAGGAGACACCATTTGGAAAATATTTTTTCATTGTCCAGGATGGGCCAGCCCTGTCTGCTCATCTTCTGTCTTGCTGGGTCAGTTCTTCCCTCTGCTCCCAAAGCAATTCCTGATCATTTTCCTTGGCTTTCGTCTGCCGCCGTCAGAAGAAACACGAGTCCCCTCACAGGAGATGAGCCTCACGGTTGGAGAAGTGTGACTCCCTCAGCCACGACTACAAGTGGGAAATAGGGCCACTATTCCATCTCTGCAGGAATATGCAACATTTTGTTAGCTGCAAACCTGCTGGAGACATGCAGGCAAACAATTTAAAGACCTCAGCTGAATGCAGGCCAAATGCTAAGGCGAGCGTTCCCCCTTATTCTTTCAAAAAGTGCCAAGGGAGGTTTCAGTGGTCACAGCAGCTTTCACTGTGCATTTGTGTAAGCTGATGCCCTGACAGCTAAGTCATTCCTTAGCCCCGTGCTGGAGCATTTGGTTTCTGCCAGTGGAAGATGATCTACACGCTCTCCAGCCAGAAGTGGTTCCCGTAGCACTAGATGTTCTTGCAAGATCTCCCATGCACAGAAGCTAGCATGCTTAAAATTTCCTAGTTGTTATATTAAAAATCTTCACTGTGGAAGATGGAAATACTTGAATAATCATATGCCTGTCCTCATTGTCCTTTCAGAGGAAGTTGTGTTAGGGTGAGCTATATGGGGAATGACCTGCCAGCCCAGTGGTTGTGCTTTCTCCTGCTGAGTTAGAGGCCACGATTTGATTGTGGTCTCAGATTCTTGTCAGAGGCAGGAGGGGTAGAGCCTCATCCATATGTGGTATCATATTGGCTGTCCAAAGGGAAGAGGTGAAGGCTAGTGATTTTGTAAAGACCTGAGCCAAATCTTATTTTCCTAATTGTGGAGTCCTTGGCACGGAGGACACTGGGGGTGGTGGGATGCCATCCCTGCCCACGAAGCCCACCAGTTCCCCAGCAGAGAGTATGTTCTTCCTCATGAGCCTGGGCACTTCCTTCTTGGGTTAACATGTGAATACTGTTGTACAGCTCCACTGTCTCAGTCATGCCTTGACTTTCTGATTTGTTGCTTTTGCAGAATTCGTTGGTGGTTGAGATCCCACCTTTCCGCAATCAGAGAATTACCAGCCCTGTTCAGGTCAACTTCTATGTCTGCAACGGAAAGAGAAAGAGAAGCCAGTACCAGCTTTTCACCTATCTTCCTGCTAATGGTAACAAAATATATTCCTTATCTCTGCTAGTAAAACTGGGAGATAATGATGATTCTTTAGAAAGATACGTGGCTCAGATAATTCTTTAGCAACCTGCGTAATTTGGAGGAATACCTGGTGCTATTCAATGACAGTGAGAATCAAACCATTCTTGCTGCCTTTTTCTCTGCTGCCCACACAAGAGGCCTTCTCTGCAGATTATTTTCTTTTATATTGGTGGCAGAGATCTGTTGGAACAAGGTCTTTTCTTGCTTTTGGTAGCTGAAGAGCCCCAGCACAAACTCACGTGCACAGCCACAAATTGTGAACGCACCGAGCTCTCCGCTTAGTTGCTGTCACCCCTCAGTCTGACTTTGTGGCCCCAGGTGGTATGTTGCATTTGAATAATACATCTGAATTCACACCACAGCATTGTAAGTGTGCTGGGCTCTGAGCTGGAGGTGGTGTGGGAGATTCTCCTTCCAGTCACCCTGCACCTCACTGTCTGGCTGAGGTGAAAATAGCACTCCAGGCTGATACTGCTCCCGTGGGAAGCAGTGATGAGCACAATGTGGATGGAGCTCAGTACTCTGTACAAATGCTTCATGTGTAGGAAATGTTCAGAAACACGTGTGCCAGTTTATTTTGGAAGCTTATATTGGTGACTGTGAAGTGACAATAAAGTACTCATGCTAGCTGAATTCCAAGCAGGCTTGTATGAAGATTTTAATAGCAAGTAAATTTTGATTTTCTTTTTTTTTTTTAATTTGAAATGGCTCATTTTTTGAGGACACTTCTTTGGGGAAAGTAGGGAAAAAGAGTGGTTGTTTTGTTGTTGTTTTGGAAGGAATTAGAAAAATGATTAGGTTCATGCTTTTTTGTAGACTTTCCAAGTGGAAATAGTCCTTCTGAGGGAAATCCCCACAAAACAATACTTGAGTCATGTCACATGGCTTGAAGAGACCTGCTCAATTTTGCAGGTGAAATCCTGAAAAATACACATTTGGAATTTCACTTAGTTAGCTTGCATGCACTCCAGGCTTTTATCAGGACTTTAATTGAAAATAAAAGGACAAGAAACCTGACAAGGGCCAAGTGAGTGCTTATTGCATATGTGCTGTGTAGCTATGCTTCACTGCATCAGCCTGCTTATGCAAACTTCATCCCCAGTGGGTATGTCTGTGTATACTTAAAGAGCGTTGATCTCTTAAATTGGAAAGAAAAAGAGTTGTCATTCTCTTGCACAACACTTTTCAGCTAGAAAAATCTGTTGTAGAGGGCAACAGGTATTGCCTTGCCACCCAAGTTAGCCTCGTAGGTATTTCAAATACATACCTGTTGTGAACTGCTGTTTATTAAGCAGCATCTTTCCTCTCCAGTCTTTGCATAGGCCATTTTTTTTTACCATTTTATGCTAAAAATGGTAAAAGGGAAATAGTATTCACTGCTGTGAAGTTAGTTTATGCTGCCACCATTCTGATCTTGAAACATTTGATGTTTCATTTGATGTGAAGCGGTGCGAGTAGCTGCCTAGTGACAGGTGACAGAGAGCCAGCTTTATTCTGCAAAGACATATTTAATTATGGTAATTGTTGAAAACATTGGGAATCTTGTTTAGTCTGCTGAACTGATTTAAATTCCTGTGAAATCTTTTTGTTTCAGTGTAGGGAAACTTGAAAGAAAACTCTATAACACCAGAGTAGGAGAAAGGGATGCAGGTATGAAGCGTAGATATTTCTTCTTCCCCCCATTCCTGTTTGGTGCTGCTCTCATGTTCTGTTAATATTGATGTATATGTGCATATAGGTCATTGAGAAACATCTGAGGTTCATTGTGAATTCTCTCATAACAATGTAAGAGTGAGAATGTGCTTCTGCAATTATCAGAATTAATAATACAGTGTGTTTCTGTTATGGCTGCGTTGTAGCCATAAGGTTTTTGGCCTTACATTGCTGGTGGTTGTTTCCATCGTGCCTTTCAAAGACAGATACCATCACCTCGACCACGTACTCAGAAACCATGCACAATGACTAAATCATTTGTGCTGCTGTATTTCTAGGAGTCATTTTAGGATGTTCTGCTTTATTTGACTGCAGTCACAGCATTCTGTTTAAATGTTTTGAGACACTGTAGAAAACCAAAGTTTACTTGTGGAGAAAAAAAATAGTGGAGTCAACACCCACAGTGTGATCTGTGTAGAAAAACATGAAGGAGATAGATAAGCACTATTTTGGTCCAGGTAATGCTTTGTCTCTTGTTTAAACAAACCCCACGAATGGAGAAGGTGTAGGTTTCTGACAAGCGAATGTCAGAGTGATAATCAAGAGTTAAGATGTGGTTTTACACAAATCAGATGGTATCCCCTGAGCTGCTTCTCCTTCCGTGCTTTAGGACTAGCCAAAATGCCAACATTTCAGTGCCTACCATAATTTTACAGGTATTTCTATGTGAGGGATCTTTTAAAAGCTGCATAACATATATTTTACAGCTCAACTGGACTGTGCCAAAGCAAAATACTGCATATGGACTAGAGCTTAAGTATCAGGGTTTTTATCCTGTAGCTCCTCTTTCTCCTCATTCCCTAGGGAAGGCAACCAGTGGATCCAGGGACACATGGCCTCACTCATCCCACCTTCCATGGATGGTCCTATAGCATCTTCATGATGCTTTGTGACACACAGCCAGCACGAGCTGCCTTCTCCAGCGGGGTGTTACGGTTTCACTGCCATAAAGCTGTGCTGTGGAGATGTGGCAGGATTGTACTTCTTCTGAGTTGAACAACTTCTTCTTCTGAGTTGTTAGCTCAAGTGTTTTGCAGAGCGGGGACTTGGTGAAGATGAGTTCCTGCCTTGGAAAGGGGTGGGGGGGGGAAAAGAGCATGCTGTAAAAATTAATATCTTACTGCTCTGAAAATGAAAAGTTTAAGTAACAAAACAGAAAGTAAGAGGCTTGACAAATGCGAGCCAAGGTCTGGAAAACAAGCTTGTTTAAGTCTTTGACTTGGGACTGACCGTAAACCTAAGTATTCATAATCCACTTTTAATTGAAATTTTGATTTAATGTTCTGCTGTACTTGAGCAATCCCCGAATCCTGTGTTAGCCTGTATCCTACAGAAATGACTGTAATGTCATTTTCTTTAGTATTGCTTCAATATTATGCATCGCTGAACAATTGCATATCGGTTTTGTCCTGCAGCCTGCAGGCTGTTGGCTCTTGAGACTCCTCCCCAGACATGCCTGGCACAGAAATAGAAGTAATTTCTGTACCATTCTGGCACAGGTGCGTTCCCACAGCTCCTACCGTAAGGACTAATACGTTCTGCATTGCCACATCCCATTAGAACGTGAGGAGGAAGGTGCAGGACCGGGCAAGCAGAGCACAATGAGCAGACACATGGATATTTAGCTTTTAAAGTCCCACCACTGCTTTGGCTCTGCTATGTGCAGCAGAATGTCCCAGAAAACCATGGGTGAACCTGCATTGGGAACCCTTGGTTTTCATTTCTCTTTCTGCTTCTATCATTTTGCTTCTGTGAATTTGTTATCCCTTTGGCCCATACACGCCTCTCAAAGAGGAGGCGTAGTCTTCTGAAATCACTAGATGTAAACGCTAGCATTTGAGGTGCAAACTAATCTGGAGAGGCTGAAGAAGCACATGAGCAATCAGACATTTATGCTGTGGTTCCAAATCCTGTGCTTTCATCTGCGAAGAGAAAGCTGGAGGTGCTCTCCTGCTCAGATGTTGTTAAACAACACATTGAATGATAAGGGTTAGATCTCTGTTTATTCAGATTTCTTTTAAGTAGGTACATCAAGATAGAGGAAGCGTGTTCAAGAAGTTCTTCTTGGCAGGTAGGAGTGATTTCTGTTATCTAATGACTGTTGCTATCAAGAGTGGTGAACACAGAAGAGCTTTTCTTTGAATTTGATTGAGACAAGGAGTGACATCTGACTAAGCAGAGACAGGCTCGTTTGTCTAGGAAATATTTAATAAGATGGAAAAAGGGAAGGTGATGTGTTTCTTTTACTGGAATGACAAACAGGCATATTTGCAAAGAGTTGATGATAAAGAATTTCTGGTTTCTCTTTTCTGTCAGGCTTCTTAATTGTCAAAGCATTATTAAAAAACTGTTTCACTACTTCTAGTATTTATTAAAGTTGTGTTGATACACTGGGCAACCTTTATTTTGAGGCATGTTTTGCCACCCATAGGGACAGATTTCCAGGGACACACCCTTCAGGCTGCAGTTTCTTGGCCTCCCTATGGGCACCTGAAGCCTCCAGGTGCTGAGCTCGGAGAACCTGGCTACGTAGACAAGTGACTTGATGGGGATGGAGGTCGTTTGAATATCTGGGGGTGAGGAGCTGTGCCAAGAGCCTGCCTGCAGCAATGGGATGTGCCTTAGTGGTGGTGTTTATGGGTGTGAAAGTGAAGCTCTTGAGGTGCTTCTGAAAAGGGTGAACGATGCCCGTTGTGGTCAGCGTCCTCCCAACTTCCTGCCTGCCCCACGGGCAAGTGCCATCAGCAGTTTGCTGGCGATGGTGTGGAGCAGCCACGCTGCTGGTTCACCTCGGCTCTTCTGCCCCCAGCTCACTTTCTACATTCAAAGGTGACATCAGCCACCTTAGCAGAAGACAGTCAAATGAGGATGCAGAGCGTCACCGCTCTAGCGTGACACAGAGCGTGGCTTTTGCTGAGTGTCTCCTGACACCTCTCACCTCTTGAGGAGTTGTTGAATTTTCACACTCGAGGCTGGCAAAATCATTAGCCTGGTCATTTCTGTGAGGCCAAAATCAGCGCCTGGGTTGGGAAAGGGTCCTGACCTGCAGCATGTGCACCATGACCGTGGTGATGCCATGGTGGGCAGTGCCACGGTGGGTAGTGCCACGGGAGCACCTTGCAGCAGCTTGGGGAGCTGGAGGAAGGAGCATGGAGGTCAGCAGGAGTGCATTATGCCCATGCCCATCCTAGGTAACAGTTCCCAGGGCTGGTGTGAAGGGACTGAGTGTGACCAAGCCAGGGCTGAAGCCTTGGACCTGCTGGAAGCGTTTCCATCCAGGCCAGGGGACAGCCAGGCTGCTGCAAAGCCTGTGCAGATCGGGGCAGTGTGACAGGAGGGACAGAGGGAAGGTTGGCCCAAGGGATTTTTTTATTTTTACATTTCAGGTGAAAATGTGGATCACAGTTGCTCGTTCTTACCCGACGCACTGTTAGAGGTTATTTCACTTTGGCTGCTGGGTGGCTCATTGTTACTTTTGACATTTAACAGAGTCACAAAAAGCAGGTGAGATTTTGTCAGAGTCCTGTTTCCATTTAAGAGGATCACAAAATCCATCCTCGCTGGGCACATCAGCGCCTCCTCTCCTTCCAGCATCCACGGCAGGTCTGTGGCAGAGCAGAGGACCTGCCTTACCTGGAGGACCTCACCAGCCTTATGCCCTCAGGAGCTTTTGCTCCCAGTTGCTGGATCCCCACTAGAGCTGCCCACACTTCGCCCAGGTGACGTCCCAGAAGGGACCTTAAAGCTCATCCAGTCCCAACCCCCCTGCCATCAGCAGGGACACCTTCCACTAGACCAGGTTGCTCAAAGCCTCATCCAACCTGGCTGAGAACACTTCCAGGGAGGAGCAGCCACAGCTTCTCTGGGCAACCTGGGCCAGTGTCTCACCACCCTCACAGCAAAGAATTTCTTCCTCACATCTCATCTAAACCTCCCCTCTTCCAGTTTATAGCCATCACCCCTGGATGATCCCCCATAATAGTTGACTTCCAGTGCATAAAGTTGTCTTTTGGCAGTACCTCCCTTTTCAAATACTCCAGTTCAGATGACAAAACCCAGCCTGTAGTTTCAGTCACTGAACCCCTCTGCATGAGTATTTCAAGGACTCCTTCCCTCCCTCCCTTCCCAGTGATTTCACATGCATATGTCTGCAAACATGGGGCTTCATGATCTTCCAATTAGCTTAAAAGCCAAAAGGTAAAACTCATGGGATGGAGAACGAGGTTTAGAATTACATGGGCTGGATTACAGGAGATGCTTATTTGTGTTCTCCTGGAGTGGCTGATCACCATAATTAATCTTGCCCAGTGATTGATCCTAAAGGGGACACGGTGGTGGTGGCTGCTGGAGGTGAACTGCACAGGTGAGGACGTGTTTTGCTGGCTGTGGGAGGGACTGCAGCTGTGTTTGAAGACAAAGACCATGTCAGAGCTGAGGTGGCTGAGGTCAGCTGGATCCAAGCCCCTCTCCAGAGAGGGCAGATCTGGGGGTAGGACTGGTGCAGTAAGAGTGCCCTCCTGAGAGCCCATCCCTGCAGAGCTTCCCACAGGACTACCAGGGATGAGAACTGATCTATCCTTTTTGATAGTTTATGATTTAATAAGGAGTTAGGATGGGAAATGAATCGTGCCTTTTCAGAATTTTCCCCTTTTCTCTTCAAAGCAAGCTAATGCTTATCTTCTGTACTAACACAACCCAAATACCTTCCACCCAACTTCCCATTTAACAGTGTGTGTGCACCAAGCTACAGTATATAATCTTCTTTCTGTCTCATACATACACATTGAATAACTTAATAGTTTAACAGCTGTTGAAAAGCATTTAGTAAATGAGTTAGCTGGAAAGCACTTTCTAATCAGATAATGGCACTGTCTGAGATGAGAGGCTGAGATGTATGTGCAAGGTTTCCATCTACCTGGAGGCTATTCTGGTATAAAACTCTACATATGCATCTGGTCCCATCAAAATCTGTACACATGAACCCGAAGAGGGCTGTGTTGGAGGTAGCCCTCCTGATGAGCAGTCCCAGTAGCAGCGTAGAGTTCAGATCCTTGCGTAGATAAAAGCTGAGATCGCACCCGCGTGCTGCCTACAGCTTCTTGATAGCGTGAGGTTCCCCGTGTGTCTGAGGCACTGTGCTCTGGGTTTAGTAACTAAAAAGCAAAGGCTTGATAGTAGCTTGACCTTTAAAAAAAAAGTGTTTTGGTTGAATTGGTGCCTCAGGAGAAATGTCCCCAGTTTGCAGGTGGCATCTGCCAAAGCCCCTGTAGCGACTGACTCGGGAGATCCCTGGGGTTGAGCGTCCGTCCCTCGTCGCTGATACCTTGGCAGGGCGTTTCAGAAAGTTTTGCTGCCCTGGTGTTAGAAAACAGGGAGGTTGTAGTTTCTGAGAGAAGCCTCTCCCCAACACCTGAGTGCTCCACAGCCAGCTTTGAGGTGAGGTCCTCGCTCCGCTCAAGCCTCCTGGATCCAGCCGATGCCGCTGCAGCAGCCAGGAGTTTGTCTTTGCACAAATGCAGAGTGGCTAAGCTGTATGTGGAGATGTGTCCACGTCCCTCACCGTGTCTCTGGTCAGCTGGCAGCAGTTAGGTGTGCTTGCACAGTGTCTTCTGAAGGAAGGTGTGGTTCCTGGTGAAGAGGGTGTGCTGCCTGGCTCAGAACTGACTGACGGGGGAGGATGTTGAAGGCACAAACAGGCGCTTCAGAGCTCAGCTCTGTAATGGAGATTTGGCCACCTTAACTCCTCAACCCTCTTTGAAAGTCTCATCCCAAATTCTTACCAATTATGAGATGTTTAGTCCAGAAGTTGAAAAAAATGTGTGTGTGTGTGTACATGATGAAAAAAAGTAGTGTTTTGATTTTCATATGCTAACCAAAATCTGGTGCCAGGGAACTACATCATAGTCTGCACCGTGAAAGGTGGCTATTTTGTTTGATAGGTTCAATCAAACCTAAGGGTAAAATAAATATATTACAGTGCCATAAATGTCTGCATTGATAGTACTATGTGGAAACGGGCATTTGTTAGTTTAATGTTAATCAGGATAAACATCTGTTTAATTTATATGATTATGTTTTCTCAGTTCACATATTTTAATAGCACCCCCCTAAAAAAAAAAAAGGTTGAAAAACCCATCTGGATTGCTAAAGTGTAAAAGCAAACAGACTTGTTAGAATTGTCAAAAAAATACATATAATTTATGTTTAAGCACTTTCTGACTCCCTTTACTGCATGTGCGTGATTTATTATTTTTCTTCGAGATTTGATATATTAACTTTTTACCTGCTAGAAAGGCCTTTCATTTAAACATGGGCTCGCAGAACTGGCTGAAATATTTCTCCCAGCTTCAGAGCCACACAGAAGGACCATTGTCTTCCTCCCAACGCCTCGGTATGATGTCATAACCCCGGTCTCTCTGAGTAAGAAGCTTTGATTTATAGCCAGAGCTGCTGCCAACGCACGGTTCTCAGAACTTCATCTTAAATTAGATGACATAATGACATGAGTCCAGAGTCTTTAGAAGGCATCATCAAACCATTGAGAACCAATTAACGCTGATTAAGTTGCTTATCAGACTAATTTAGAACTGTGAGCTCTGTCACATTGTAATTTCAGAATCGAGGACTATTTAAAGTTGTCCTAACGCATGTGCAGTAACAAGCGCTCAGAAATTCACTGAGCTTGCATTCATTTCTTTTTCTTTTTTTATGGCCAGAGATCCTTCAGCAGAGTAGGGTCTCTTAAATAAGTAATATCACTTTTGAGTCTGGGTGTATGTGCAAACAGCATCATCTTTTCTGTTTACAGTTTCACAAATTCTGGCTTTGTCGCTGCGATTTCTTCTCGGCAAATCTCAGCGTGTGGCAAATTCAGTCAAAGTTTTTCATTCTGGCCAGCTGAGGGTCTGTTATCTCGGCACCACGGAGCAGCTTTGGGACAGAATCCTTCTTGCCATTTGACAAGGCTCTGCTGAATTTAAGAAATAGACTGGTTTCTGCTACAAGTGCTTGCAGATTCTGAGCAGCTGTAGGGCTTTCCAGTTAATTGCCAGTCCAGGCCTGCTGTGTGACTAGGAGTGTCTCTTTTTAGCTGGCAGCTTTTTACCAAGTCATTTAAGATTTGAAATCTTGTAGCTAGAAGTTAGTCAGGCTAATACTGTTCTCTGTTAAATATTAATCCTGAGAAAATTAACTGTACTGTCTGTATCAGGTCACATCTCCCCGCATGAAATACTCACTGGTGCAAGTGAGTGACGGTGGAAATGGGGATGTGTTAGGGCAGATGGTAGCTTACTGTGCCTCCACAGGGATTTGTTTGAGAATGAAACCTCTTTTTTCTACCTTGGGTCTGTAAAGATTTGCAGGTAGTCAATTAGGAAGTGGTAAGGCTGGTCCATGGCTGGCTGGTGATCAGCCCTGGCTTCTCTGAAGGAACCCACCGGGTTTCTCCTGCCCAGGAGAAAATGGTGAAGGTGGGCATGCAAGGTTGTGTCCTGAGGGTCTCAGCCTGTCAGATGTCAGTGAGACAGTGGCTAGGGTGTGTTAGGAACTGGCAGCCCTATTATATGCAGGTATTTGAACTTGGAGTTAACGTTTGAGTAATGCCATAGACACCGTGGTGGTAATTTGGTTGCCAGTGAGTAGAGGTACAGGTGTGCCTTGAAATACCCATAGCTCCAGCCCTCTGCAGTCCTTTGCCCTTTAAAAGGAAGAATATAAGGTGATTTGCACCAACTTTTAACACATTGAAACTACTTTTGGAACGACCAGGAGGTCAGACCCACAGCTCATTTGAGTTGAGTTGGAAATACAAATATTGTCAAAGATTTTTGGCCTTTGTTACTCCATTTGTTGAAGTTTCGTAGGCTGGGGAGAAGCAGATACAGGATAGAGTGTCATAAATAAACTGGTAACTGGTGTAATGGAGCAGTTGGAGATCTATCTGTCCTCCACAAGGCAAGTAATATAGTTATTCATGTAAAATACAAAAGTTGAGGTCTAGCCAGAAAGGGAAGTGTTAATGTCTTACATTTCTGCTGACATGCTCAGCTTTGCAGGTCTGATTCCAGATCACCTGGGTCATTAGTAATGGTTTCTCCAAGAGGAAAAAAAAAAAAATAAATAAATCCTGGAGAGCTTCCTTCTCCAAACTGGTACCCTGTGAAGACATTTACACTTTTTATTTTAAAGGGGAGTGAGCAGCTGCCATCCCAGCTTGGTAAGATCCGTACGTTCACTCTGCTCAGCGTTAGATGGCTACACAAATGGCAGAGCACTGAAAAGTCACATCCCAGTCCCTTCCCCAGTTCACAGTTAATGCTTTTGCACTTTCAGTGGGGTCCATAGCGAGCGATGAGGTTAGTGTACAAACAAAATGTGTGATACCTAGCAAGGGGAGACTTTTTTTTTTACCTGTGTTGAAAAAACACATTAAAAAAGGTAAAGGAGACAACTCAGTTGAACAAGTTCAGGCACCTCTAAGCCTAATTGCAGGTAGTATCTGTCTGTTTAAAGACAATTTTTCCCATTACATGAAATAACTGATGCTCAGGAGTATCAAAGCAATACAAGGGGACAGCGTAAACAGATGTCAAATAAAATTGAGGTCCCACTTAATCCCATCCTCCGTGTTTCCTGTGGCAAACAAGCTACTGTGACTTGCCCTGACTGGTCCTGTAATTACCACCAGTCCCTATTTTCCCTCTGAACTCTGAATTTATGGGCAGCCAGCAGTGTCCTTGGTTGCTGTCATCATCTCCAAGAGAGTTTTTGGACTAACAGGTCTGGAATAGAGTCCCTTCCACCCATCAGTCTTTCACCCAGTGCAGAGCAGGACTTACTGGTTCCCCTTTGTTGGTTGCTGTAGTTGTATTTCAGTGTAGCAGCATATGAAAACAGATTCCCAGTGTTCATGGCCACTAATCAGACCTCCAAATAGACCTCATGGCATTGCTTTTATAAAGAAAAAAATTCAAAGTGAAGTGACAAAAAGGTGCCTGGTGAACCCAGTAGCAAAGATGTGCTGTAGAAGAGCTACAATGAAAAACCAGGCTGAGGTGAGGAACCTGTCTTCTGTAAAGGCTCCAGCCAGCCTGCCACCAAGGCTACAACCCTTCCCTAGGTTACAACAAGTCAGACAACTCCAGGGTTTATTGGAGTTGAATTACCAGTGGTTGAGCTTGGAATTATTTAGCACAGGTGTTTCTATAACAGTGATATATTGGGAAAATTCAATGTTCAACAACCATCATATTTCCAGCTGGGCTGTGGTTAGTGCTAGTACAGTGAACCTAATCTAAAACATGTGACAATATTTGCTAGCTCAGGAACTTGTTAAAGGTATTTTCTTACAATATCTGAGCTGCTATGTTTATCTAGGTGCGTTTCTTTGGTCTTGCATTTTCATAAAGGGTGTGATATTGGTTTTCTAAAGCTGTCGCTGAACCTGGAATCTGTGTCTCTGCAACCAAGTGCATTAGTGGCCCTGCTAGCCAGTGCACAGCACCTGGGCAGGTGAAAATGAGATTATGAGGAATCCAATGACAGTTCATTATCCCGAGCTCATTTGTCTCAGGCAGCACCTGTGCATCTGTTCCGTCTGTAGGCAAGTTTTTTTAACTAGGGGTGCTAGAAATCTTGAAGCAAGTGTTGCAAGCATCTATATGTAAAAAAGAACATAAAAGGAGCAAAGTTAACAAGAGGCTAGGGGACTGTAAAACAAGGGTAGTGAAGTGCATTCACCAGCAGCAAAATCTGTGAGTGTTAAAAGAGGTTTTATATGTACACATGCACGCACGTGCATTTTTAGGGGTTCAAAGGACTCGAGCACGAACGTAGTAAATGTCTGGAGAATGTATAAAGGTGTTTGTAAAACCCACACGAATAAAAGTACGGTCAGAGACACTCACACAACACACGTGCTCGGAGCTAAGTTGTGCAAAGATGTTTTATTAATAACTTTGTGCCACAATGGGTCAGTTATTGTAATATTCTGAAAGATATTCCCCGGTGTCACTGTAAATTTCCAACAGGACCTTCAAACGACAGCTGTTCCTGTGGATCTCTTATTGGGAGAGGAGATACATGCCACTGTGCATCCATACTTAATTGTTTTATGCATTATTGTTGCATCTGGCTAGAAAAAAATACATCTATAGACTCACTTGGTTCTATTATTAATAATTTTCCTGATAGAGAAAGTGAGTGTCTTTTACCTGTGTGCTGCGTGTGTTGTAGGAGAAGCAGCAAAGGCACCTCTCTCTGATTTAAGAGAGAAAGCCACTGTGAAAAAGACACTTTGATTTGAGGAAGGATCTCTTCCCTGATTTGAGAAAGCAGCTCTGCATTCGTCACAAGGGAGCTGATGCTCATAGTCACTCTGTCCATGAGCTGGTGGTATTTAGAGAGGTGGCTTGACGGCTCCACTGGAGCCTCTTTTGGGACAAAGGGTGGAGCAAGCAGAGATCTAGAACAGGAGTCAGTTTTTCTTGGTAGCCACAGACGGAGTTAACATTTGTTAGGAGCTGGCATTAGCAGTTTGGATCCAACCTAGAATCACCGAGAGCTGGATGCAACATAGTGAATGTTTTACGCCCGTTCGCTGGTTAGTGAGATTAAACACAATCACGTAAAAACTAAATAAATCAAACCCTTCTCTTTCAGAAATACCCTCGTAATTGAAAGCTTCTTGTACGTAGTAGTTTGTCATGTATCTTTGCAGCTTTACTTTCACTGAACTCTGAAAGCCCCATCTCTACCTTATTGTGCTCCGGTGTACCGAACGCACTGACATTTATCAAATGGGCCATCAGTAGCCGTAGAAATGCAGTAGTATATCCAAGTTAAAATTCTTGCTTTGATTACTACAAATCCATGGAGCCCTTGGGTCCAAAGCTTCCACTGAAGCACAGCTATTTGCAAATAGATTTTTATAGCACATTAGTGCTGGAGGAGAGTCCAAAGAAAATAGTCCTTTTCAATATTAGAACCAGCTGTGACTTTCTTGTGCTGATGACTCATTCATTTTTTTTTTTATAGGGTGGGAGAACTAGGCAAAAGACACACAGAGTCTTATTCAAGACGTTGTTTGTTTTGCAAAGGGTATCCTAGCCACAAGCCAACTCCATCATACCAATACGCAACTCATGTTTATTTAAAACTTTTTTTTTCTTTTAACAGTTCCAATTATAAAAACAGAACCCACAGATGACTATGAGCCTGCTCAAACCTGTGGACCAATGAACCAAGGCTTAAGCCCGCTCTCTAAACCGTACTACAGCCAGCAGATCATGATGCCCCCTGATCCTGGTTCGTGCCTCGTGGCTGGCTTTGCCTCCTGTCAGCAGAGGAATGCCGTGATGTCACCCTCTCCCAACGCAAGCCCCAAGCTGCACGACCTTTCGTCCTCTCCTTACAAGTGCATCCCCAACCCGGGTCACAGTCACCTCGGACTTCAGCAGCCCGCTGGAGGTGTCCCCACCATACAGGAAGTGCCAAGGTCTATAGTTGTGCACCCAAGCTCCCCCGAGCAATCATCTCACATCATGCTGCAGCCGCAGGTGAGTCAACATCTGAGCAGTAGCTGTCCCCTTGGTTATCAACAAACACTCTATCCCAACAGTCCCTCTTCTCCAGTTCCATCTGTTACCCAAGAGCCAACCTATTTGCAGTCCTGCAGTCCAACTCACTCATCCATAATGGGTCAACAGCAGCAGCAACTGCCGAAGGTTCACAGAAATGAGTCTCCAACAGCCCAACCACTGTCATTGCCAGAGTTGCATGAGGAAAGTAATCATAATTTGGCCCCTATTCCTGTAACGATCAAGCGAGAACCTGAGGAATTGGACCAGATGTACCTGGACGATGGTAAGTCTTCTGCAGCATAGGTTTGCATTCAACCATGTTGCTATATCAGTGAGTTCCCTTAACCCCCTCCTCCTCCTCCTTTTGAATCCTGGTGGAAAAACGTTCAATTAACAGCCTGGTGGAGTGGTGCAGACTTTTGCTTGGATTGTCTCTATACGGGAAAGGGCTCTTTAATTTCATTTGTGATAATGAAACCACATTATCTGAGCATTAAATGCTGTTAGTTACTGTAGAGCTAGCTGCATGACCGATAGCTGTGTTGCAATAATCTTAACCATATGGTCTTGGCTTATGCCCATGCCAGTGACCTGTGGAACTGCAGTGAAAACATATTTAACATTGTCCTGTCCATCAGGCAGTGAATTGTCTGATGTGCAGATCTCCTCGCTGGGACTGAGTTATCAAGTGCTGTACTTCAGTTGAGAAGGTTCAAATCAAAAGATGGACGCACGTCTTTCAGCGTAACTTTTCAGTCTGGTGGCATCAGACATTAAGGCTACTTTTTCTTCTCTTCTTGCTGTAGACTTGCTGCTTTTTATTTTATTTTTTTATTGGCTTTTGTAAGATTCTGTGTGTATACATTCTGTGATTCTGTGATATGTATTCTCCACGCATTACTGAAAAGTTCAAATGCTGTGATGGGCTTGTCAGACTCTTGTTTCCAAAGATTTATTAGTTAAATGTAATAAAAGGGATAATCTGGAATTTGGTTATGTGACCTCACTGAACTGTGATTTAGCATTTGCTGCTAAGTGTCCTCGTGGTATTCTAGACCCCCACCTTAATGCAGGACGTGAGTTCCCTTCCAATAGCCACATAACTTTATGTAACGTACCAGAAGAAGAAAAGCCTTTGAAATGGCTGCACTGAAACTCCTCGGTGCCAAGGAACATCTGAATGTGATTGTCTTTCAGGGGGAATTTAAAGACAATTCATTGCACTGGTTGGTTTTTGGTTTTTTTTTTTTTAAAAAGGACATTTAGTCATTCTATTTTAAACAGCATGATACTGAATTAGGATTACAAATGAATGTTTTGGAGCGTGAGCAGTAGCCTTTTGCTTTTCAACTCCAGGAAAATGATATTTCTTAGCAGAAGTTATTATTGGTTAGGTTACATGATAGACAGGTCTAAGGACTTTTTTCCTCATTAGGAGTTCAGTTCACTAAAGTTGTGCACAGCACGTCTTTTGTGACAAGGTTTTCTTTATATCCTATGCATTTTCACTACGTATCTGTGCTGTAATGAGCAAGGTTTCAAGAAACCAAACAAGAAAAGTACCCAAATCAAAGCAAAAAGCCATGCCCAAATTTGGGGTTTGAGAGAAACCAGAAGTTTTCTATGGAAGGAAGAGAATACAGATAAAATCTAAACCTAGTCTTTATCAGTCTTTCTAGAAAAGCACAAGAAATGGGCAGTCTTTGTGCCCCACCTCTCCAAAATCCAGCAGCTGCTTCTCTGATAGCATTATGAAAGCTGCCTTTGGCTGGTCTCTGCTGGAGAGAGAGGACTGCAGCTCAGGCATGAAGGGTAAAGCTCCTCAGCTTCTCTTGGAGGAACAGAGGAACTTTGCTACCATGTGGTCTGAGAGAGAAATGTTAGTTTTTTTCAGCAATGCTTATTCTCTCTGACAAAGCATAAATGGTTTAGTTTATACCCCCATCTCTCTTCCATCTCCTCTTCTGGACAGACACACACACACATCAGTCCTCTGACAGATAATCAGCAATAATTGTAGAAGCTACCATGTACATCTGCACTGGTACTTAAAGCTGGCTTTGAAGATCTCTTCAGCTAGCCAAATCCAGATGTACTTTGGCATCCAGCAGGCTATCAGAATCATTCTGTGGCTGACCACAAGACCCATGGAAGGTCTTTGTAGACGAAGGAATTTGTAGACTTAACAGTCATGGTAACAATATATAATAGAAAAAAAAAAACCCAAAACTTATATAGTTCCAAAAAATTAAACACCACCAGTTCCCTCTAAGGGTGGTAATCAGAAATGGTCACCAGAGGAAGTCCCTTTTCTGTGTCTCAACTGGTATTTAGGTTTGTCTCAGGGGTCATAGTGATGGAGTGTAACACATGGGATGCCCTTTCCTGTCTCTCTCAGCCTTATCTCAGTGCCTGAAGAAAAGGACATCCACTCAATGGTTTGTGTTGGCAAAATGAAGCCCTGGTAGAAATCAGGAGGGGGCTACTGCTGTCTTCTTATTTCTCTCATTACTTGGGCAGCCAAGAGAGCGAGAGCATGCAGCAGGGGACTAAAGACAGGAAGCATGTCTTGTGGGACTTGTGCTGGCCAAGACCCTCTGTTCAAACCATGTAGAGCCTCAGTGTGCTTCAGACACACAGCACAGGAGCATGAAGCTGTGAGTCACGCTGGAAGCCCGTTTAGGTCTATGTTATGTGCATTTAATGGAGGCAACCTTACCACCACCAGTGTAGACACTGGTTTCACATTACATTTAATCTGATGTAACTGCAGGCTCCATGGAAAGGGTGGCCTGGATCCATCTTGCCCTTAGCCACATGTTCTTGCTGCTTCCTTTGAGTCATATCAATTGATTATGGAGCGGCAGAGCAGGCTAATGGAAAATTAACCTGCCAAAAATAGCAAAACCCGTGTAGTTTTCCGCTGGGTCAGCTCATGGAACCACATCCCCCGGGTCCAATAGCTGGGTCCAGCCCACGAGAGGGGCAGGAAGCCTGTTCCCATGGGTCAAGGAGTGCAGCGGGACTGCTCTGGGTGACAGCAGCCCACCCACAGGCCAGGGTAAGTGGGACCTGAAGCCACATCTGATGTCATCTTATCCTCCCCAGCAACTATCTAATCAACTCATCCTGTCTGAGTAAAAAAAAAAATAAAATCCCCTTCTCATGCTCACCTCTTAGTTATGGAAGGATGACATTTGGGCTGCCTTGCACAGTCTCAAAGGGCAGTTTGGCCACTATGGTGACTGCCTGGAAACCACCAGCGATGACTCCTGGTGTCCCAGTAGGTGCTGGTCACCAAGGTCTGCACTGAGAAGGCAAAGTGCTCCACACAGGCAATGTCTTTGTGCCTGGTGCCATTTCATTCCAACCTGGGTGTGGAATAAGGGAGAATGAGTTTTCCAGAGGCACACAGCAAATAGGAGCAACTCATTTTTCACATGCTTGGTTTTATTTAGAATAGGAGCTTTTAAGCCATCACCATTGCTTCTTGTTGGTATCATATCCATCTTTAAGTGTTTTCCTTGTTGGAGGAGTGGGTGGGATATCTGGGCTTTATGACTGTATTCTGAAAACCAGAATATCAGATCATACCCAGAGTCAAGTTATTCTTTTTTTTGTAAATAGCTTTATAATTTGTTGTCTCACTGATTCAGTTCAGATCCCTTCATACAGTATGATTTAATCTTTTATCAGTATTTTTTCAATCTTTGTGACTGCATACAATATGAAAGCCAGAGAGGGCAGAGGTGTTTGACTGCTTTCCTTGCCTGCCACTCTTAAGTATACCAACTCTTCCCTCATCCCTGAAGAAATTTAAAAGTAATGAAATATTTTAATGACATTAAAAGTTAAATTCTGAAAGCATCACTCCATTAAAAAGTGTAGCTTCACAGTGTCTTGTAGCTGTTTAATACCTCCAGTTTTACCTGGAAGTACTTGGGAAGTGTGAAGTATAGATATCTTAACATACTTATGGGATGACCAGGCAAATAAAATATCTACCTGGTTAAGACAGAGTATATTTTGGTAAAATTTTGGTTGCTTGTATACCACTTTGAGGAGGTTTGATTTATGTATTTAATATACATATAATAGTCTTGGACCAGGTATAAACCAGATTTTTTTTTTTTGTTTCAGCTTATGGGATCAAAGCAATATTCATTCCTTTTGGTCTGGAGTCTCTGCAAATATAGACCTTATATTATATATAGACCTTATATAAACCATACTGCAGAATATAGACAGGAAAAAAACAGTCAGTGAGTTTATATATATATATATATAAAAAAAATATATCCTGTATATGACATTTTTCTGCTTTGGTAGTGGTGGGAAGCTGAAGTGATATAAAGGGAGCACCCAAAGAGAATTCCATTTTGGCAAATAAGATTTGGTCTTGGAAATCTTGTTTTAAATCAAAATCTACAGTAGCCACCTGGGCTACTCATTAAATGTGCTGTCCATTTCAGGATATGAATATGTGATTCAACATGTAGAACATATTTAAAACTCACCCCATAAAGTGATACCTGATATATTATGGCTATGCTCTTGATATTGAAAGGGATCTGGCTTGTATACCAGCACTTGCTTCAAATAATTCTGTGCTCAACCTCCTGACAAAGATTACGACTGACTCCCTTTGCTCCTTTCACAGCAAGATTTGATTAAAAGCAGTTGAAATGTGACATTTTTGCCTGGTTTTGGTCCGCTGTGGGAGCCCATGGCCCTTTGCAGTGGGAGGAGGGGTATCACCTCTCCTCCCCACCAGAAGCTGAGTCCATGTGCCTCTGCCCTAGACAGGGAAGGTTATGTGACATTCCCCTTTCAGATCTAATCTGGGAGCAGTGTGGGGTGCTAGGGTGGTGGAGCTCATGGACAACCCTTAGACGGGCAAGCTTGAGGGACCTTTTCAGTACAAGTCCATGCAGTCATTGCTTTTAAGAGAAAATATTTTATCTGGGGATCAAGGAGTCTGGTGGGCTGTACAACCCTTTGAGGCATGGAATTACCATTGCCTGAAGAGATGGCCAGAGATGGCCAGTTTGAGGAAGCCACAAGCTGATGAGAACTCTTCCCGGTCCCTTGAACCAGTCGTTCTCTCAAGAGGATGTGAAAATTTACCTAACTTATATCTCACTTTTGAACATGCTCCTCTCTCCAGTCCTCTAAGTAGAACTTGGGTCAAAACCTGTGCTAGTCTGCTCTTCAATTAATCCTGCTTCTTTTCTGTTGATCAGAACAGCTCAGCTAATTTTTCCAAATTGTAACTGCTTGTTTTAGTAGTAGAAGAAACCCCAGGCCAGAGGCGGTGAAGTTCACACAGCTTTCAGGATGTTCAGGCAGCTGGGAACCGGCCAGGCTCACAACAGGAGATGCTAAAGGTGACTTGAAATCACCTTCCTTATCCCCATTTCCCTTTCCTGGACCAAGTGTAGCCTGGGTGGAACACAGAACTGAGCTCCAAATCTTTTATTTCACCTGGATGGGGAGAGTTCAATTAGGCATGCTAATGCCAAGAAACATTTTTCAGGTTGTAGCTGGCACTCACACAACCTATTACATTTTTTTACCTGCAGCAGAATGACACTCAGTTGTGAAATTATTTCCTGCCATTAGAAACATCAAAGAAAGTAGTTTTCATTACAGATGAAAATGAAGCTCTTTCAAAAAAGCAAAAGGGAAACACATTGGTACCTGCAGGAAAAACCGTGTGGCTTGGGTTCTCGGCAGCTTGCGAGATGTGTTGTGCACGCTGTGATCCCATTTGTTATATTAATGCACAGAACTTTACATAAGGAGATTTTTAATTGAAAGCAAAGCAGCATCCTGGAGGATTCTTTAATCGAGGTGTGCTTGAGTACTGAAGCTGGAGAAGATCTCAGCCTGGGTTCTAATCTCAACTTTTGAGATGCAGTCCCAGCCACGCTGAAGTCGGCGGCACGCTCCTATTGCCGGCAGTGGGGCTGGGGTCCCACCCGCTGCTGAAAACACTCTCTTCCATAATGTCCCAAGTCCTGTATAGGAGCCAGAACTGGAATAGCAATATCTGAAAGACAGGTCTCTTGTCTGAAATTTGGTATATTCATTCAGCCTCCTCCTCTCCACGCGGATGCTTTCATAAAGACTTTTGTCCTGATCTTGACTTGATCAGATCTATAAATCATTGCCTAGTAAGATGAAAATACATAGGTCATAGAGGAAGGTATCTGATGTTTAGATATGTGGCTAACAGAAAGCATCAGAACCACATCATCATCTTTTTTTGGAACAAGGAGGCTTTTGTTCTTGGGATTGTCTTTGCACAGCTGTGAGTTTTATAGCGCTGTGCCAATGAATGCACTCATTGCAACTTTCATTTTACTCTGAAAAGGTAAATTGGGAGCATTAAGCCCCCAATAAGTATGTAAAAGTGGTGAAACCACAGGTAAAGTGTTACTGAAAGCTGCAGCCCTGCCAGCCATTTCATTTTAAAAATGGCTCTTTTAAAAATAACTTTTGCAGTAAAAGCTGTAACTCCTGGATGTAATACGAGCTATTGCTAATGTCATTCCCATGAATTGCTTACAGTGTGGAACTGTTAGATGTCTGACAAGTCCATATATCTCCTGTACAGTATATATGAAAGTTTTTTGCCTCAAAACCATATGTTCTTCTATTTTTTTTTTCACTCCTCTATATTCTTCATATGCACGTGGTTTGGTGATATAGTTTATTTGAACAGGAACCGTAGCAGACAGAATTATTCTTTTGCTGAAATGTATCCTTTTTCATACATCTAGCTTCGTGATTAAAGCCATTGGCTCTCGAGGCATTAAGTTTAGTCTGCTGCTGCCACAATTATGCCTTTGAAAACTCCTGGGCGCGCTCGGTGATTTCCAGTAGTCCAGATGTCATTAGAACAACACGCAGGTAGTCTGCAAAGTCCAGTAACACTGTCTACACTTCGGTCTGGCTTGGCCAAGCTTTTCCCTCCCTCCCTCTTGGCCGAGCCTCGCAGCTCTGGGAGAAAACAAATAGCTTTCCTCATGGAAAGTTTTACTTCATCTGGCGTGGTGCCTAAGCCTAGACCCTCCTCGTCTCTAATGATGATTGAAAGTGTACATGCTACTGTGATAAAACACGCCGAGTCGCTAACGTTTGGGGCTCGGGTTGTACGCGATGAGTAAGGGAGGACTGAAGTAATGGGTTTGGGTCGGTGGACTTGCACGTCTGGCTTTGAGGGGGATCCTGTTGCACAAACCCACACGCTCGTGGGAGGGGGTTTTGCTGTTTCTAGCAGGTTTGCTGAATTTGGGCTCTTGGGATGCCCACCAGAAGAGAGCCTGCAGAAGAGCCGCTGACCAGGCTAGGTGTCACTCGTGGTCTTCTCCAGTCCCAGGTGTGTGGTTGCCCACAGAGCAGACCTGCCTCCCTCTTAGCTGCAGTTTGCTGTGAAATCTAGTAGAGAGCTTTGCTTTCTTCTGACATCAACACTTAGATTTCCAGGGAGGTCCTTGAGTCTCAGGCTTTCAAGGAAGCATCCGGTCCCTTCAGAGAAGTCCTGAGTGCCTCCACTCTGATTCAGTGATGGCAGACACTGGTGGGGGGAGCAGGAGGCTGGCCAAGCGGTGGGAAAGCTGCAGAAATCAGCAGGCATTGCAGTGTTACAGTACTCGAGAGTCTTTTTAGTGTTGAAAACCCAGTGTTTGCTCGACGTGCATCTGCACGGGCACCTTCGCCTTAAGACATTTTGAGTAGCTGAGTGTCAGCCCCTCTTTTCAGCTAAGAGCCAGCATCATGCTGCAGCCCTGCTAGTGGTTGTGCAGTCAGCTGGGGAAGAAGTCACTTCTCGCTCCCATGCCTGATACCTCCTCCTCTTTCCGCAGTAATGGCTGTTGGCATCTTCATTTCAAATGGTAAAGGTTTTGTGGGTTATTTTCTGTAAGTTTTCCTTGGCAATCAGGGGAGAAGAAGTTGCTGTATCTGAACCTTGGTAACATTTACATCTGCTTTTAAGCCTGGAGAAGTGCCAAGGAAAATATGTGGCTTGCAGAAGCACAAGCTTCATGAGAAAGCTTTGTTCCAATCCCATTCCCTTTCGGAATATGTTGTTTGTTTGAAACGTTTCTGCTGAGCTGTGCAGTGTTCACTGGTCAGGTGTGGCCATGTGGCTCGTGTATGGCCTCTGTGCTCTTGTGTCCTTGAACCCATCCTGGCAAAACACTTCTGGGGAAGTTGTTGTAGAAAACCCCTCTTCTCCAGGGAGCAGAGCATCACCTCAGCAGAGCTGGGCTAAAGTAAGCCACTGGCTCAGCCCAGCAAAGACAGACGTGTCGTAGGAAATGCTCCCAGGAGAGAACTCCCCGACTCCCCGTAGGACGCTCTTGGCTCAGCGCTCATGAGCTGTGGTGTTGGTAGATGATGGAGGAGCGAAGGGTCTGCGTCTGCTCCTGCTTAAGTCAACAAGGCCGTTCCCTTTGGGTTTGTTGGGAACAGGACCAGGTGTATGGCTGGTAGTTAAAAGGCATAATAGCTGCATTCACTGAAATCTGGTCGCTGATAGACAGGCAGAGGGGGAGCCTTTTCGAGCAGACTCCTGCGCGGCACAGTTGATTGTTTCATCTGTGTCTGCCGGGCGGCTCGGGGGGGGTCAGTGGTGGGTCTGATAGCGGCTTGACCATCGCTGTGGACTGTTTGATAACCTGTCTCCGGGTCTTTCCTCTTCTCCGAGCAGCTCATGCTGATTGCAACCAAAGCAGGCATGGGTTTTCCACACCAGGCTTATCTCCAGGCTAGGAGGAAGCTTAAGAAAAAAAGCAGACCCTCAAAATGTTCCCCTCCTCCTCTGTCACTGAGGAAGCCTGCAAAGTCTGGGCATTGAAAATACCTGGAAGCAATGGGTGAGTAAGAAATACAGTAGGAAAAGCTTGGTCCTGTTCCTCCTTGGCCAGCCTGGCTGGCTTTGTCTGCAGACCAGGGAGCTGGACCAGCCCTCTGCCTGCTTTACAGGCTTCGCTTTGTCAGTAGGTCTTCTACATTTTGCACAATTTGAAGGCAAATAGCAGAAAGTGAAGTGAGATAGTGCTGCAGGTGTGTCAAAATTTCCCAGCTGTATTGTCCTTGAGAACGTGAACTGCAAGATGAGCACTTGAACAGTCTTGAGAAGCAATGCTACAGCCTATCAAAGCCCATAATTAGTAGGTTAAATTCTTTGGTCCTTACGTAGTTATAGCTCATGTGATCCAAGCATCATGTGTGCACAAGAGTGTTCCTCACTTGCCTTGCCTTTGCACAGCTAAAGCATGATTTTTCTACTTAATTTTGGCCCTTCTGCAGCTATGTGAGAGTGCAGAAGACAAGATTTGACTGTTCATGTCTGTGCTGTCCAAGATTGCTCTTGATATTAGATTTCTGTGGGAGCTAGGGCTAAAGATTTGTTCCATTTCATAACTCTTGTGATATCTTTGGGGTTGCAGAATGGGTATGGCAGTAGATGTTACGAATCAATTTTGATACCCTGTTAGCAGCAGTCAGTTCTTTTTCTAGTGCTTCAAGGAAAATATGTATTTCCTTCCCTCCTCATAAGCAAAATCTTCTGCAAATTACTTAAGTAGAAAAAATGCTATTTTGGGTCACAAGAGAAGCCTCCAAAAATACAAAACTGAAGAATATTTATTTTAACTTGTATTTCTATCCTATATATGCAAATCCATACACACATAAAGTATGTGTGTGCATATATATGCCTGCACACACACAGGCATACATGTAATGAGCTGTGAGACTTCATACACTAATTCTTTTGCTTCTTGGAAGTTGTGGTGGGCGAGAGTGATGCAAGGTCTTCTCCTTATGACTGACTTCTCTGACAATCCTGCAGGTGCCTGTTGAGTAAAACCTTTTAGAAACACAGGGCAAGGTAGAGAAGCCCATGCTGTGGAGCTTCTGTTGTGTTGAGTTGGTTTCTGAACTGAAATGCCAGTTGCAGCTCTTGAAGTCTGTCTCCATGCTGCTGCATGCCTCTGAGCTGCCCAGGGAGGTGGTTGAGTCGCCATCCCTGGAGGGATTTAAAAGTTGGGTGGGTAGAGGAGGTGCTCAGAGATCTGGTTTAGTAGTGGACAGGTACAGTTGGACTCTGATCTCAAAGGTCTTTTCCAACCCAACGATTCTGTGATTCTGTGAGCTGTGGTTGTCACTGCTGCTGGGTGCTTCTCGGGCATCTGAGCTTTTGCTATACAGCTATTCTTTTGGACCAGAGTGAAGCAACTGGTAAAGATGATTTCTTGGCTATTAATTGGCTTTTTTATTCCCCCCCACCCCATTGTGATAAGGCTGTGTTCTGCCATGCTACAGGCTGTGCTTGGACTCAGCTATTCACCTGAGGACTTTCACCTCGGAGCATCTGCATGAGCCATTAACAACTCCAGGCATCTTCTCCTTGTAGTAATATGTCTCTGGATCAGTAGTACTGGGAGCTTCAAATGTGCTAAAATGACTATGTGTGAAATTGTCATATAGAGAGAGGTTAACAGAGAAACTGGTCCTGATTTTTTTTCCAATTACACACGCTTTTGTTTGTTTTCTTTCTTCTGAGAAATTTCCCCGACTCGTTAACTGTTAACCGTTGCGCGAGACGATACTGAGCTGTCCCTTGGGCCCCAGCAGGCAAAGGCCAGAACTTCCTGAAGCTGCTAGAATTGATGCAGTGCAAATTCAGGCTTTGCAGAAAGATATGATGTGTCCAAGCTCTGGCTAGATGTACCTCACCTAGGCACTGCACAAGGTCTCTTTGAAAGGTGGTCCTGGAAGGGCCACCAGCAATGGAGATGGCTGCTCCACTCCAGTCCATGAGTTTCAAGGTCACTTTGAAAGAGTTCTGAGAGATTTTTCCCTATTTTTTCTTCCAGATAGAGAGTATGTTAGGATGAGAAAAGACCTCATTGCAAAAGAGAAAGAACCTAAACTGATTCCAGGGCAGAAAGTGCCATCGACCACAGGGACACTACTACACTTTTTGCGTCAGTAGACAAACACGGCAGCAATGTCTGCTGCAGAGAACTTCCCAGGAATTCTCCCACTATTTCCAGAAACCCAAGCTGGACCTTTACAGGCCAGACAAGCACCACTACAGTCTGTTCAAACCATAGACTCACAACTGGCCACACTGTGTTAGATCACCACTCGGTGGGAACCTGCAAACTTCCATTGTTGCTGGACAAACTGCTGGTTTCTGCCCTATTTGACATGTACCCAGAACTGGAGAGATAAAGGTGACCATCTCCTTTGTAGATGGTTTAAACTTAGCATTTTGCAATCAAATATCCCAGGTATTTCACACTATTTTGATGGTAAACTAAAGTCCTAAAGAAGAACCAGCAGTGCTGAAGTCAAGGAAGGGTTTGCTGGATGGACGTACTGATATGAAAGATGTGAAAGCATCTTCTTGTGTGTGTGTAGATACATGTATTCTATTTGAGGAACATAGTGAAAAAATAGAAGCTTTCTCATGGTGCTGTAGCACCATTAGCAAGCATTTGAAAGTTTCAGACTTAAAGACTATGGCTGTGAAACTACCTGGTGGTAATTAGAGTGAAAGAAGACTTGAGAAAAAGAGAAATGAGAAGAAGGTTAAATATAACATCCCCATAAAAAAAAAAAAAAAGATGAGCAAAGATGAATTTTGGAAGAAGAGGGGAAAGGGTGAGTGTGGGTGTGAGAGAGAGGAGTTTCTCTAAAACTGAAATGGTACAAATGAGTAGTAAAAGCCCAGGATTTGACTGCCATGGAAAAGTGTATCTAAAGATACCTCCCTTTGCCCCAAAATAATTTAAGTATAGAGAAAAATGAGAGGAGATGATGAAATGGGCACTGTGCTCATTAAACTTATATATATATCTGAGGAGAGAGTGTATCTGAGCAGGAAGCTCAAGTCAGAGGAGCCTGTCTGTTTGTCTGTACAGATCTGCAGTGAGGTGGAGGTCAGAGGGTATGGTGACCCAGCTCTGCTGGGGCAGGACCCTCAGATAACCCTGGGAGTTATTTCCATGCTCTATTGCTCTGTAAGTTTTCTAAGGAGCCTTGAGTGCTACCGTTGGGTGGAGGGAGGCCCTGTAGGGAGCCCAAAAAACCCTCAGAAATATGTACAAAATAGGGTGGGAAGTGCTCTTTGATTCAATAGAGTCACCTGAACTTAGTGAGACATTTTCTTGCCAGTTTTAAGACTTCTCTTGCAGTGTACCAGGGCATTCAATAAAAATGAGAAAAATGAGAAAATATTCTCTATTGGCTCTTCCCCCAATTAGAAATTACTCAGAAAAGGTAGTGCTAGAAATCAGCCTTCGACAGGGCAGAAGAGGGTTTGGAGAAGCTCGTTTTCAAGGTTATAGGATTGAAGAATAAAACAGGAAATCCCCTGACTTTGCAACTTTTAAAAGATGGCATTCAAATTACAGTTAGGACATGATCCAAATGCCGTGAAAATTTTTTCCATCAACTTCAGTGGATGTTCTAAAACAGGATGTGTTAAATCAGGGGAAATAATAACAGAGTTGCAAGTAAATTAACAGGAGATTCACAACACATTATGAATCACTGTATTAAAGAATCAATTAAAGCCAGCTATTTAAATAAAGGCAGAGTAGTGGCAAAAAAAATTTTGAACTAGAAAAAATCAGAACATCTGCTAAAGTTTCCAGAGCTATATTTAATGTTAACTTGGGAGAAGCACCTGGACTGAATAGTGTCTCATCAAAAATTTGTAAGTGTTTCCAGACCAAAATCACTCAGATACTTAAAATTTAAAAAAAAAAAAAAAAGAAGATAAAACTCCTCTCTAAACCCTTCCCTACAGCTGAATTTTGTTGTGGGGAATATCACCATCTTAAACTGGAGAAGCAACGAAAAATGCAAATGTTTCTGTGTGATCCAGGGTTTTTTTGTGGATTATTAAGACCTGGAACCAGAGCCTCTGTCCCGCTGGCTGCTGCACCCAGGCTGCACCTTCTACCCCAATGACCTGGTTTGCCAGAGCAGAGCCTGCCCTTGTGTAATGGTACAATTAGTCTGCCATGGGGTAGACTTTGTTATTACTGTTTTGGCTGTTCAGCCTGGAGAAGAGAAGGCTTCAGGGAGACCTGTCAGCCTTCCAGTACCTGAAGGGTCTCCAGGAAGGCTGGGGATGGACTTTGGACAAGGGCAGGGAGTGACAGAACAAGGGGTGATGGCTTGAAACTGGAAGAGGGGAGATTGAGCTGAGATGTGAGGAAGAAATTATTTGGTGTGAGGGTGGTGAGACACTGTCCCAGGTTGGCCAGAGAAGCTGTGGCTGCTCCTCCCTGGAAGTGTTCTTGGCCAGGCTGGATGAGGCTTTGAGCAACCTGGTCTAGTGGAAGGTGTCCCTGCTGCTGGCAGGGGGGTTGGAACTGGATGAGGTCCCTTCAACCCAAACCAGTCTGGGATTCTATGATTCTGTGGTTATAAAGAATATTTTGCATTCAAGCACTCAGCACAGAGTACGAAAAGTGAGCAGACTTTTGGTTCAGAAGCCAGATTTCCTTCCAAGAAATCTACAAATGGATGGGCCATTTCTTTGGTTGTTAGGTGAATATTCATGGGGGGGGGGGGGGGGAAAATCTGCTTTTGAGATTGGAAACAAACTTACTGTCTTTTTTAATTTTAGTCAGGAAGGTGGAAGGAGACAGGACCGCCTGTGTTGGGTCATGTGAGTTGTAACCACTGCAGGGGGGAAACCCCACGACTGCAAGAATTCTTCTTTAAGGTGTCTAAGTAGGAACATTTCCTAGAACATGGAAAAGACATCTAGATTTCACATGACTGCTGCAAAATGAAAAGCTTAGAGTGGGAGAAGTTACCTTTGGTTGTTTTTGATAGAGACAACTGGAGTAAGTCAATGTAGGTCCATCTAGATGTAGTGCAGCTGCACTGGTTTCTATCTGTTCCCACCCTAAACCCATTTATTTAGGAATGAATGTACTAGCTGCAGGGACAGTTCTTCTCACTACATCCTTACTTGAGATTACCCCACTTTTAAGTACAAGCAGACATTTCTCTGTATCTTTTTTCCTTCCCTTTACAGACTTTTATGTTATGTATCTGTATCTCACATGCCAATGGAAATCAGGAAAGGAAATTAATTTGTATGAATGGACTTCATAAATTTTGTGATTTACCAGTAATGAAATCCTGCTTTGCAGAATGAGAAATAATAGGGCTTTTCCAAAATATCTTAATCCTTGGCTATGATTAGTGGCATAAAATGAACCATTCTTTCCTATGTGTCTAAGGTCCAAGTTGTGCTCCATGTAGCTATGTGATATTCTTTCCAGTCTCATGGCAGTAAATAATTGCAGTCCTGCTCTTTAGTCCGTCTCTGACCTTCTCTCTGCTCGCCTTTCTTGAACAAAAGCTGAGAATCAGGACAGATTGATCTCCTTCTGTGATCTGATCTAGTCTGGTGTGAAAGGAAAGTTCATTAATCCTACTCTGGAATTCCTTAAGCAGTTTGCTGTCAATGTACTGCTCTGTAAGCATATGTAATGCAGCACAGCCATAACAGTGCTTAAAACAGGATTAGGCAATACCTCCTATTTTCTAACGGCTTCTACTTTTGCAGAAATACAAATTCACTTTCTTTATATTGTCAAGGGTGATTTTTTTTGTAAAAAAAAAAAATTATATTTTGACTAGTGTAGGTTTTATAAGTTTAGGGTAGAATATTGTCTAAACCTGGCCACTTTCTCTGATTCTAGTTGTTTTTACCAGAACACGAACCAAAGATGATTTATGTTTTAAGGAGCCTCTTCTGGGGATGGGAAGAACCAAGTAGTTTAACATCATCTTGTTTTAACAATTAAAAATTGGCAGTTGAGCTGTGTAGTTGAGCAAAGCAAGGATTTTTTTTTAGGCCTAGAGAAATGGTCAGAATCTAGAAAAGAAAAACCACATGCTGCTAAAACCCTGGGTATGGTTTTCCACTATTCCCTAGAAAGAGGGTAGGGCTCTGGGATCCAACTGTACTCGCATGCATACACATTAAACCAGCCAACACACTGAAGTAAACACAGAAACGTGGTTGTCTTCTTTGAGTGGTGGGAACCAGAGGTTACTGACATCAGAGAGGTTGTGTATGCTTCAAAATTCAGGCCAAATGAGCAAACAGATCTGCTTGCCTTTTTTGCATATCAGCATTAAAACATTTCAAATGCTCTTTAGGAATTAATGTCCAAAAGAGAGTGTTTACAATGCAGTGACTGATTCTTTCTTGCCAAGCCATCAGACTTGGACCTTGTGCATTTGTAGACCACCTTTACATATCTGCCTGTGTTTAATAAGGACCTGATGCAAAGCCCATTAAAGTGAAGTTTTAAAACTTCTGGTTTGAAGTCTTCTTTTGTCTTCTATGCTCTTTGGATTAGGCTCCAGCTTACAATCATGAGAACCTATCAATTATTTTTAAAAAGGTCCTTATTAAGAAAAAAATGATAATATTACAATACTGGCTGTAAATATAAGGGCTGAAAAATTGACACAGACCCAAGCTGTAGCTCCCACAGTATCTGTACAAGGTTATATTGCATTAATATGTAAAGGTTAACGGCACACACAAGAATCTGCAATACTGTGTGTATTGTACGTGCAGTGTGAGTGCCTTGCAGGGTTTTAAGAACCCTCACTTTGGTTGTTTGTTTGGGTGTGCTGGTGTTTAAGGCAATGTTTCTGGAGGTTACATTGACTAGTGGATAAGTATGGTTGGGGTGAATGCACTGTGCCTGTTTCTATCCTCTCCTTTATGCCACAGGAAGGAGAAATTTCTCTCCTGGAGTAGTTGTTGCATAGGTGTGTAAGGTCCCTCTGTGCCATTTTGGAGGTCTCTTGGGTCACTGTACTCTTTCACGTGGTCTGTAATGAGACAATGACAACACCCACACCACGTGTTCTCCATGGAAAACGGGATCATTTCAATAATTTCAATAATTTTCCATTTTCTGTAATGGTTTTCTCTCAAGCAGGGGGCCTTTACGTGTGCAAGGCTTTCTGTTGCAGCTCTCCATAGATAGCCATGACAAAGAGAAAGCATGAAAGCTTCTAGGGCAGAACATTCATCCTGGCTTATCTGGCCTTGGGAGACATTAGCTAATCAAGGCACGATACTCCATACAATAGGACAAGTGCTGTAAAGCTACCTCTGTTATCCCAGCGAGCATGGACACATCATTCCCATGGCCATGTTACAGGGCTTGTTTTCTTCTGACACCATCCACAGCCTGCGGTGCTATCGACTCCAACAATGAATCTGATGCTGGCTCTGTGTGTTATCGGCTCCCTAATAACTGTCTTTTTTTTTTTCTTTTTTTTTTTGTCCTTTTTTTTTTTTTTCCTTTCTTTCCCACCCCATTTGTGAGATTTTTGTCCCCTGGAGCTCTTCTCTATCAGGCCCCTGCAGCTGCTGTTATTTTAGATATGGCAGGAAGTAGGTACAGGAAAACAGCGAGAGCTCGCAGCACTCAGAAAAATCTACAAATTCCTCTGGTTTACCCCAGGCTCTGGCTCCAACCAAAGCTGATTGCCAAAAAAAAAACAAAACAGGGGGGTGTTGGCGGGGGGAAAAGCCCAAGCTGACAACTGCATGTGTCAGGAAGAGGAGTTTTAGCCATCCCCTTCTGCAGGGTACCGGGAAAATGCTCAAGCACTTGGCTGGGAGCGACTTTGTGGGTGCTGCCAGCACCTTCTCTCACTGGCTGAGAAAATCCCCTCTCACCTCCCTGGGGATGTGTGTTTCTAAAAGCTGATCCCTTTTTTATGCTCTCCTCTCTCATGTCTGGTATGCACCTAAAGCCTAGATCAGCCTACCCGCTCGTCCGACGGGCTCCCATCCCGGCGTGATGGGGTGTAAGTGTAAGCAATAAACTTACATCACTGCTGCTGGCAGCTTTATTATTGCTACTGCTATTATTATTATTATTATTATTATTATTATTATTATTATTATTATTATTATTATTATTATTATTATTATTATTATTATTATTATTACAGTTTTTACAGCTAAGAGGGGATACTTCTTCATCTGCTAGGCAAAGACATTTTTAGCTGCTTTGAATACCTTTTAAATCAGGTTAACTCTGGAGATGACTTCTAAAAGAAAAGGGAAAAAAAAAGAAGAAACTATAAAGACAAACACCTCCAAACCTTTCAGTTCAGCAAGTGGTTTAGAAAAAAAAAGACACTACCACCCCCATACATGAAGACACAGACGGAAAAGAGACTGCCTTTAGAACTGGTTTTAATAAAGAAATCTTCCTCTTTGACACAGCAGATAAGGAGGAAGACGTCCGCCCACAGACATCTCACACCATTAGCAAGCTAGTTAACATCTGTAAATGTTTTAGGGAAAGAAATTACACTTTGAGACGTTTCTTTTTTAATTACAGGCTCCAGATGAGATTTGTTAGAGCAGGGAAATGTATCCCATAGCGACTGATGTCAATAGCAAGCAGTCCCTAAAGCCAGCCAGGATTGGGAAAGCCATGCTGTTTGCTGCTCTTGGCACTGCTCCCTGCTTTCACAATGTCAAACTTAGAACCGCCTTTATATGCACTTTCCATTTTTTTTTTTCCACAGTAGCTGTTGCCAGCAAGCTGTAAACTACCGTATATCACTCAGATTTAAGAACCTAAACTTTAAAACAAATTAAACTCTTGTTGACATTGTAATAAAAATCAGAATCGAACTGAACAGCTCAGTAAAACTGCACTTCAATTATTTTATGGATTTAAGATTGTTTTCTAGGATTCCCAGACTCCCAATACAGCAAAGTTATTTCCTCTTGGCAGATGTCTGGAATAAAAAAAAATAATAAAAAAAAAATCATTGAATGGATAAAATTATGTGGCAGACACTAGGTTGAAGCCTAAAGGGAGGAAATGGTGTCTCCCCAGCACCTGTAAATATTTGCTCTGTGTCTTGACCAGAAGAGCCTTTCGTCTGTACTTTGAAAATAATAATAAAAAAAATAGTCAAGGTATTTATTTTGTGAGTTTTTAAGAAAATAGAATTTTCCTCTGTCAAAACCCAGCTTCTAACTAGGTGTTTATGTGGTTTTGAACGAGAACAGCAAATATGGGTCTGATCCACCCTTCAGAACCACGTCCAAATGCAGGTAAATGCCTGCAGCGCACGAGTGCTTCCAGTCACTGGCCTCTGCTTATCTTTCATCTCCCTACTTAGGAGTTAATGTTGGGTATTCTTTTTATAATTCTCTTTCTTTTTTTTTTCTTTTTTTTTTTTTCCTATTCTGTAAAATGGAAACAGAGGTTTCCATCCCATTAATTGCCAGGTTTCCATTCTTTATAATGTTTCCTCTCAAAACAGTTTGGAATGAAAGTATTTGAGAAATGTGTGTAGACGGAAGCTCCTGGAGATAATAATTTGTTTCATGTAGCTTGTGTTTGACAAAAGGTGTGGTGCAGGAGATGGGCTGTTGCATGGAGCAAACAACCACCAGCTTGCCCAGCTTGTCACCAAAACCTTTGTTGCACTTCATTTGTTTTTCTTTCATCTCATCAGTCAAAGGACCTTTACTGTCCCTAAGGCCCCAGCCTGAGAAGTGTTGTGTTCCCAGGGTCTTCAGCGAGGGCTGAGGACGTGTGCTGGGTCATGTCCCTGCCTCCTGTCCCAAGGATGCTTCTGAAGACTGAGCCAGACATTGCACATTTGCGTGCCCACAGCTAGGTCTCAAGGTCTTCTGAGCAACCTGGGGAGCTGCTTGTCCCTCCAAGCCATGTGTAGTTGTGTGGATTTTCCAAAATCCGTGTGTTCATCTCCTGATCTGAATTGGCTGACTTGACTGGACTGAATCTCACGTCAGTTTTCTTCGTTGTAGCTTCAATAAATGTTTTAAACCTACTCTTGACTTCCTGTTAAAGCTCTTCCACTCATTTTGTTGCCTGGAGCACCTCTCAAAAGTGCAGGCCAAATTCCTGCTGGAGTTTGGATGTGCTGCCAGATCACAGCCTGGGCTGTGGAAGCACTCTGTCATTTCTCAGCTATCGAGAAGCGAGCGCTTTGCAGTCCAGGTACTCCAGAAGAGGCAGAAGTCTGTCACACGTTGCAAGGGCTTGTTTGGAAAGCGTAATGCAAACATTTTGAATAAAAATTTCAGGTCCTTAAGTGTGCTTGAGAGATGAGTGTTGTACGCCTGTGCTTCTCAAGTGCCTTTTTCCTCGTCCTCTAGAGCTGGCCGCAGGTTTGCCGTGCTTCGTTCTTGTGGCAGAATACATTTCCTCTCTAGTGGAGAGCACTGAGCTTCAGCACGGTCCTGGTGTCAGGCACTGAGCTGCAAGAGGGAAGGTTCCTTCTTCCTGGGGAGCCTGGCTGTGGTTCTTACTGAATTTTTGAAGCTGTATCTGGTGGTTTTTTCTGTTGTCTTTGCTCTGTCAGTCCAGCCTCAGGAGCCATTCTGCAGCTTAACACAGCGTGTGGGAGAGGGGAAAAGAGGAAAAGACGTGTTGCCTGCCGTGTTTGCAGCTGGGACCATGTACAAATAAGAGTATTCTTCCAGCTTCTCTAATTTGAGACGCTTGCTCTAGGTGGTTTCAGCATCCAAGGAGTGCTGGAGCCCAGCAAATGTCTGGATGCAGTGGTTTTCATACCTATGTCTTCTGCACTGGAGAGGGCACCTCAGAATGGGACAGGTTGCCCAGGACAGTGGTGGAGTCCCCATCCCTGGAGGGATTGAAGAGTTGTGTAGACACAGTGCTGAGGGACATGGGTTAGTCGAGGACTTGTCAGTGTTGGGTTAATGATTGGACTTGATGATCTTAAAGGTCTTTTCCAGGCAAGGCAATTCTGGGATTCTGTGATAACACCCTCATAATACCCACCTGGTGGTTTCCCCACCATGGCCCAGCTTGCATTGATTTGTCTCCAGTGCAGCTCCACTAAGTCAGCCTTTGGATCATACCTTCCCAGCCAAACTGGATGGGAGTTCTGGCATGAAAAGGTCTTCACCTGGTGTAGTTAGTGTGGTGTAAAGCCAACACAAGAGTGTCATTAACCAGTGCTCTTCGCCGAGGAGCCGTGATGGAGACCATGCGCGTTCCTCTTTGAACTGCAGCATTCTTCAGCAACAGATGCTGCTGTGGTTAAAATAAAACCCTGTGGCATAGAGCTCACATCATGGTGGTGACCAGGTCATCGTGCCACAAGCAAATTTATCGCATGATGATTTGTCTGCATCATTATTTTTTTTTTGCAGGCTGTTTGCAGCCACCAGTGCAGATTCCCAGAGCCAGCCCTGCTTCTGTGCCCACTGATGAAGATGAGCAGCCGTGTTCCATCAGCTAAGGATTTCCCCCAGCTAGCATGACCTTTCCCAGCCTAGCCCCAGCAGGCTCGTAGGTGGATTTCTTTTCCCTTATCAAACACATGAAAAATTTGATTAGCCCCACCCAGGCTTTCTCTTCCACCAAGCAGCATGTGGCCACTCACTGAGTCATCTCATGACCATCATTTTATCTGCCTGAGCAGAAATCCTGTCAATTAGGGGTTAGCAAACAAAGCTCAGCCTTCTCCACAGCCTAGGTGGGAATGTGGCCCAAGAGTGGTCACCCCCAAAGCAGCACATGGGCACATCATGTATTGTATACACAGCAGCATCCTCCCAAGAGGGCACCTCTTTGCTAGATGGTGTGAATAATAGTGTTGATCTTTCCTCTTTAACACACACTTTTGAGGTTTGCTGATGAAAAGGACTATAAAGGAAAAAAATGTTGATGATGGTGATGATAACTGGGCAAGTAGGGTCCATTAAAAAAAACCCCAAAAACACTCCTTGCTCAGAAGAAGATCAGACAGACCCTGTTTTAACCTGTATCTCCAGGACACTTGTGTTGAGACCCACTGTTACTCCTACTGAAGTCCATCAGACTTTGAGGCTGGTTGAGTGGAAGAAGAGCTGAGTCTCTTGGCTGTTCTCTGTTGTGGAAAGAAAAGAGCACTCAGCAAATACTTCTGTGTGACCCAAAGTGCTTCTTTCTTTCTTCAATTCATCATTTTCTTTGCTTTATTTGATGCACCCAGCTGCACATGAGCTGTTTTTTTTTACAAACAGCAGCACAAGTTGGCCCATTTTGGAGGATTCTAGATGATCACCAGGGGCCACACTATTATTACATAAAGTCAATTAAAGAGCATACGTGCACATCCCATTGATTTGATTTAGAACTCACAAAAGCTTCAGTAATGGGCAATTACAAGAAACTTAATGACCCCTTTATATTGAATGCAACTTCTGTGGCACCTAATATGCTTTGATGAATTGCTCATTATGTGCAGTGTTGGAAAAGCTTCTAAAAAGATTAATAATTGTATAATCAATAAAGAAATTCAGTCTTATTTGGCTCTTTAAAAACTCTGGAATCAGTAAATCATAGAGATTATGGATCCTGTCTTCCTCCTGTACAACCAGAAATTTATTTATTTTTTTCCAAAGCTAATCTGACACTTTTCCAGCATGTGGAGAAATCTCTTCTCTGTGTGGAAAGGTCTGGCCTGATCCAGGATTGCCATGTGAGGTCCCACAGGCTGGTGCTGGCTGCTGGCAGAAGTCACCAGTGCTGGGCTGGATGTGTGAACACAGGAGGCTCCTTGGCCAGGGCAGGAGGTCCCCAAGCAGCAGCCTCCAGCACTGGGCTCTGCAGGATGATCCAGAACAGTTTCACTGCCTGTAAGCTTCAGGAGCTACCAGCCTTTGGGGTCATCAGGTGGGCTTTGACTTTGCTCTTCCAGCCATGAGATGCTTTCGAAGGCCTCGCATGGCTCAAGCGTTGCCCACGCCGCGGTTGACTGGCAGTGGTGAGGTACTGCAAACCTTGTGGGATGGCACCAGAAATCAGAGAGTACAGAGGAAAAAGGGAAGTTTCATTTCTGTTGGATTCAGGGTTTAATAAATACAGCCAGAGATGTCTAGAAGCTAAAAACCAGGCAAATGCAGAATTGCTTTAAATTTATTTCAATTTTGAATCCACTCTCATCGTGCTTCAGGGCGTGATTCATGAGTTCTGGATGCCAGGATCTAACAGCACTATTTTATCATTGGCCACTAAGCTGGAAAGTAAAACAAATTGCTAGGATCAGTTTGCATTACTGTGTTCCTTATGGTGGGGGCAAGTTGCTGTTGTCTCGAGCAAAGTGGTTCCTGCTCTTCCTTATTCCTTCCTGAGTGGTACCCACAAAGCTTCCAGCAGCACTGGCCTCGGGTTTTGGCTGCCTTAGGTAGCGTTTGCGTAGTGCTTCCGTCGTGTGGAAATTCTGTGTAAAATGTAAAATATGGCTGGTTTGTTTCCCTTACAGATGCTCTTAGGAACATCAACACATAATTTGGGTTAAAATGTGGTTTATTTGTCCATTGCCCAGCCCTACCCTCACGCGTATGTGTCTGTCAAACATGGCTTGCATCATTCCAGGGCGGACCCAGCAGCCTCCACACAGCCCAAACCCCTGCCACTCCAGGCAAGGTGGACCTTAGTGCTGGCTACTGAAAATTCCTGTTGACTCTCTGATTCTTTGGTATAAAATCATAGAGTGCTGTGAGTTGGAAGGGACCCACAAGGATCATGGAGTCCAACTTGTGTCCCTGCACAGGACAATCCCAACATTCACACTGTGTGTCTGAGGGCCTTGGCCAAATGCTGCTGGAATCTTGTCAGGCTTGGGGCCATCAGCACCTCCCTGGGGAGCCTGTTCCAGTGCTCCACCACGCTCTGCCTCAAGAACCTTTTCCTCATGGCCAACCTCCCCCTCCCCTGCCACATCTTCCTGCCATGTCCTCTGCTCCTGGCGTTGGTGACCAGAGAGAAGAGCTCAGCGCCTGCCCCTCCTCTTCCCCTTGGGAGGAAGTTCCAGACCGCCATGAGATCTCCTCTCAGTCTCCTCTTCTCCAGGCTGAACAAACCAAGTGACTTCAGCCTCTCCTCATACCCTTCCCCTCTGGGAAGTGTCCCTCCTCTGGACACTCTCTAGGAGCCTTAGATCCTTTTTATCCTGTGGTGCCCAAACTGCCCCCAGGACACGGGTGTCCCTCTTGGCTGCCAGGACACACTGTTGGCTCATGTTCAACTTGCCATGGACCAGAACCCCCAGGTCCCTCTCTGCAGGGATGCTCTAAAAAAATCGAGAGCAGATCGAGTGCAGCCACCCTCAGACTGAGAGTAAAGACGAGGTGAGGTTTAGACCCCAGAGTGTTGGGAATCGCTGCTGATTCCTGCGCTGATTCTCAGCTGCCGGCGAATTCATCCCTAAGTGTTTGCAGAGCATGAGACACAGCGCGATCCCGAGGGTTGTATATGGGAGGGATGAAAAAAATCCAGACCCAGGAGTTTTGGTGTGATAGGATGGGACTCATTTAGCCTGGGCACTTAGTCAAGAGCACCAGTTAAATTCCTACCACACAGGGCTGTCATCGCACTACAGCGAGGAACCTTTCCCGTTAGCCCTCCGCAGCGCAGCCGCCGGGGAGAATCGGTGTTGTTTGGAGTTGTGGAGCTAAATCATGCAAGAGGGTAGAGCAGGTAGGAAAACAACTCCCTCTGAATGGCTGTTGTGCACAACAATAGCATCCATCCTGCCAAGCCGCCCTTCGTATGGGAGGATCATGTTTTATTCAAACCTGCTACTTGTTGTCACTCACTTGCTCCACTGTCCTGTTCGCCATCTCCAAAAATAGCATGCCCTGTGGTGCTGTCTTATTATGATTAAACAGATAAAAATAAGGTTTAAACACATCCAGGACACCTGAGGTAATACAAGACCTGACTTCTTTATGGAACTTGTGAAGTTATATTTTCCATTGCTTCACAAGACTTGTTTGGTTTGGTTTTTAATTCAGTCAGCTTGAATGTGATCTATAGTTTCACATTACAGGCTGGCACCTCAGGAATTTGTATCACTGTTTTCTGATTTTTTTTTGTCTTATTCACAGGATAATACTTACTAGCTCTGAAAAAATAAATTTCTCTAAGGCAGCCCTAATGTATCAGTGATTTAAGTAATAATTCTGTGTTGTTTGCTGCAGCTTTCAGATGTCAGAGAGGAGCGCTGCTTATTAGTAGTGAGGAAGTAGGTACCTTGATAAGAACTGTAGGATTTTACTCATGATGGGGTTTATACCAGCAGCTTCATTTCTTTACTTGCTTTATATGTGCCTATATTTAGCCATTTTTCTCTTTAATTAAAATCTCTACATGGAGATAAGGGAAAACATTTTTTCCTCCTGTATTTCTGCTTCCTCTGCCTTCATTTGCGATTTCAGCTTCCTCTTCAGTGATGCTCATGGGTGGGGTTTCATCAGAAAGGAAGGGCATACAAGAGCACAAGAACCTGATGGAGCAAGATGTGGAAAAATCCAAGGGCAGTGGTTATAGACAGCAAAGTGAACGTCTTAGTATGAGGCATTGCTGCAGGTAGCTCGGTGGCAGCATCGAACTCAACTCATAGCCTCACTCCAGTGTTATGTTTCCCTGTCCCTGTTCATACAATGAATAGTGGCAGCGTGGAAAACACAGTCCCTGCTCTGCAATGCTCTTGAGCAGTGAGATGTTGCCACCAGTGGAAATTCAGAGTACTTAGGGGTACATCCATGCTGTGTAATGAGACATGAGGAGAGATCCCTGACCTGGGAGTCGCTGTCGTTGTGCTGATGTAAGGCTTGAGCTGAGCTGGTGAATGCTGCTGGAAGGCAGAAGTGAGGAGCCAGGCTGAGGCAGTTTTGCTTTCACACTGCAACTCTTTCCTGAAGGTTGCTCAAATGTGACACCTAGCCCTGAAGTTTGACCCATGTCAAACATGGATGGTCCAAATGTGTTACCCAAATGTGGCACCAGTTACATCCATCTGAAAGGTGAAGCATTGTTGACTGGATGCAGCAGAACCCAGGCGTAATTTCACACAGGCTTTTCACACATGCAGCTTGAAAGATGCAGCTGGTATTACTTCTACTTTCCATAACATGTGCACCAGACAGCAGTTTGATTTTGTTCCTTTTTGACAAGAGAGCATTGTGGCATCTGAACCTCTTGCATCCTTCTACTCCATGGTAGAGATGATGATCCCCAGTGGTCACAGGTGGACATGAAGCAACAAGCAAAGGTTGGTTAGTCAGCTGTGGCAAAAAGCTTGATGTGACCTTGAAGATGTCTTAGGACATGCTGTGTAGCTCTTTCTATTGATAAGGAAACCAAAAAACATCCTGAAGGGTGCTGATGCCATTGCTCTTTACGCAGCTCCACTGCTCGGTCTCCTTGTAGAAACCTCTCCGTGCTGCCAAGGAAGTGGACTGAAATCAATGGAAGGATGGTGGTTGAGTTCTGCAACCTTTGGTGTGTGATGTGTGAAGAGGCAGCAGCTTAACCTGGCCAGAAACTGGAGCCTGACCGTTGCTGCTAACAAAGTGAAGGGACTTGGGATGTGTTTTCAAAGTGCCACCGTTCCCTGCCACAGCTGTAGACTCGGTGCTTGGTAACTGTGGGTCTGACCATGGCTCTCAGCTCACCTTCCATTTTTTTCAGACTCTTGAGAACATTCACTTCCTCCGATGAAGTCTTCCAAGCTCTTGTGTTTCTAGCCCCAAAGAGGTCCCTAGCTGTGGAAACCCCTTGTGTGTGCCTTCTCCCTGCTCCCTGGGGTCACTCTCTGAGCTGGAAGGCAGCAGAACAGCTATTTTATTAAAACAAAAGGCCACAACGTTATCCATATGAGTAGTCAGATACAAGAAGGCAGGAATCTGCAGAAATGTAAAGTTTTGCCAGTTGATGGAATCCATGTACAGCCACCAAATGTTAAAAATATTCCATTTGCTCTGAAGTTCACATCTATATATGGAACCCACATTTGTTCAGATATATCTGGTTGTCCTGTTCCGTGCAGGAACCCAAACTGTCGCATCGGTAAGACACTGATTTTGCTAATTAGTAAAGCAAAAATTTCCATTGCAAGGGCATTTTAAAGTAAAATTAAATACAAGAAGAAAAAAACAAACCAAAAAACCTCCTTATTAAACTAAAATGTGGTGTAACAGCTCACCACATCCTGCTACCGTGGCATCTGCTGTTCAGCAAAGGAAAGGTTCCTCTTTCAGACTCCTTGACAGGTAGAGAGGTCATGTGTTACCTGCATTTCTCAGCACTTTTTTTTTTTAATTATTATTATTTTTTTGGTACTCTTTGTCAGTGGAAAAGCTGAACGTGACAATGGAAAATACCAGTTGAGGGAAGGCATTGTGGGGAACTGTAGGTGTTAGCTATAAAAGCAACAGTGACCCCCCCCCTCCCCAAAGCCAACAGAAAAACAGTGAAAAAACAATGTGATGACAAAGGTGCTGTAAATCATTGTACTCAGCTGGTTGATCTGATAGGGAGCAACCTTGTGCTTTAAGGGAAGTGATGTGCTAATCTGGGCTTTGAACATTAAACATCTTCTGGGCTATTCCAGATCTGCTGCTAAACTCTATGTAGGGCCTCCACATAGGTAATTCTTTGGGTCTCATCTGTCCTGTCTATAAAATGAGTCTTTTTGAGTACTTAGGTATTAAAAAATGAGTGTGAAGCTTTTGCAACTTTTGTTTGAAAAATGTTGTGCTCATTCCAAACACCACCACTCCTGGAATGGTCCTACAGGTGTGAATGGTCCTACAGGTGTGAATGGTCCTACAGGTGTGAATGGGCAAGTATCCAAGCAGCAGCGGGGTCAAAGACCAGCATTTGCTTCAGGAATGAAACTCCAACCCCAAATGCCAAAATGCTGCTTGCACTGCATACTGCTGTTCTGAGGAGCACACACGATCCTCTGGTGCTGACAGGTTTGTAAGCCAAAACTTGAGCATTCAAGACTCTTCTCAATTATAAATATTCTGTTAGAAAGGTGGGAAATAAGAGAAAAAAATACCAATTATTTTCTCCATACATCTTAACCTCTCTGGAGAGTTCTGCAGTGGTCCTACAAGATCAAGTGGAGCCCTGAGGATATCAGGGGGAAGGAGTCTGATGGACAGCAAAGGAGATGGTGAACAGGGAACAGTCAGCTCGTTCACGTGACACACGGATGAAATCATCAAGAAACAAATTTAAAACAAACCAAAAAAACCAAAAAAAAGTGTAGTTTTTCCACCAGCACATCCTTAAACTGTGAAACCTATTGCTGCAGGAAACAGTGAAGGCCAAAATAGATTCAGAAGGTTATTAGAAAACTTCACAGAAGAAGGTTGATCAAAGTTCACTAGAAACAAGGATGCAGACCTCCTCTTGCTGACGTTGCAGAGGAGAGGTGTGCTGAGAAGGTGTCACTGGAGCTGTGCTGCTGGTCATTGTGGCCATTGTGACACTGATGGACATACAGGATGCTTCAGCAGATCTGTACTTCAGTAACAGAGTTTTTTGATTTGCTGTTGGGAAGGACAATCTTGGCTCAACCTGTAACAAGAATATTTGATGTTTTCTTGCCAAAAGAAATAACAAATCAGTTTTGGGTCAAACAAAACATTCAAAAATATCCAATTAGATCCAAAATAAAACACTTCCTAACAAAAATGTTAATATGTTTGGGAGTATTGAAAGAAGCAAATTTTCCAGAAATTTGAAATAAAAAAATGCTGATGCTAAAGAAGACATTTGAAACTATTTGTGAAATGTAATCCATATTTTCCTGTCATTTTAACTGACCCAAAACTGCATTTCCTGCCCCCCCCTACAAGTTTTCCCTCAATGTCTATTTCTTAGATCTGGAGGGAGAGAGGAGTGTCTTCATGGGAGTGCTAGACCATGAGGCTGGTGGTGGAGAGGAGCATCCTTCTAGCTGAACCCAACGAGCGTCACTCAGCGCACTCCACGTGTGCTTGCCACCTGGTTTCCCTGGTTTCCACCCACCAGAGGGTTTTCCTTCCAACCTCAGGTGCCTCCACAGGCAGGGCAGGAAAGCCCGCTCTCAGCACACTTCCCCTTTCAGCTGTCATGGTTAGTGCTCTCTGCTCATGGGCTGCCTCTACAAGATGGGCTGCTTTGCCCCATCATGTGTTGCCCCACCTGGACCTTGTGCTTGCACCCTCCTCCCTCTCTGTAGGATTTTTTTTTCCCCACTATGTTATTGGGAATTTTTGCATTTTCAGCACTGTGGTGGGTGAAGGGGAACGAGTGACAGTGAAATAAAGAGACCTGTGTCTGGGCCGTGCTGTCTGTGGTTCTCCATGGGTGATAGAGATGTTGAACATCCTTTTGGCTGTTTTGTCCCCGTTTGATTGTGAGATGTGGTGGCAATGGGTGCCCTTGGTTGAGATTCAGTTAGTGAGTCCATGGTGTAGTGACTGTTGTTGAACAGCTCTCAGACGTTGTTACATGAGGACAACAGACTTGACTGCTACTCATCAAGGTAGCAGAAGTCCACCCCTGTTAAGAAAATAACATATAATAAAAATGAGTGATAAAGCTGAAGGTCTCATCTGTATCCTGTTGGAGTCGATAACACATATGAGTGATTTCAGCTGGGGACAGATTGGTTTGCCTGCTGAGAGCTGGAGAGAGCGTGACCAAAGGACTGCAGGGGTCCCATGAGCTGAGCCAAATGAAGGTGGTCTCCCAGCTGAAGGAGAAGTCACATCACCTCTAGGGTAAGCCATGTGTCCTGCAGCATTTAGAGGGACAGAGAGTGCTCAGTGTGGCTGGCAGGGGCAGCCTCTGTGTGCCTAAGATGATTTTGGAGATGGACCTTTGGCTCTTAGACCCTCATGTGATCAGGCTGCTTCCAAAATACTTTTACTAAATGCTTTAAAATAGGGGAAAGCATGGGCTGGCAGGCTGGGGGATGTTCCTTTTGCAAGTTCACTGAATGACTCAAGCAAGAGTGCCTCAATGTGTGCTATAGCATTAGTCTGAGATTGGAGATACCTGAGTGCTAATCCTGACTGAGATAGGAGCTCCTCAGCTTTTCCACCTCCCTGTCCCCATCTGTGAAATGCTGGTGATGCTTATGTTCACATTTTGCAGGAAGATGAGTTATTTAATGTTTCTAAGCACTGCCTGTACAAAGCCTGAGGATTGCCTTGAGTAGTATCTTCATTCCATTTGATGTCACAGAAACTTGGAGGGAAGGTTAGCAAACCTGGGACACTGTCTGGCCCATATGAGGATTCATTTTCATTGTCACACTCAACACTGAGATATCCCTGTGTGTTTTTGCTGCATGTTCCTTTGAGAAGTTTATCAAAGAAACTTTATCTTTTCAAAAGCATCATGGAGGAATCATCCCATAGAAGTGTGCTGGTTGCAGTCAAGGCAGAGAACGCTCAGTCCCAAGAGCTGTCCAGAGTCTTGCAGCATATAAAGGGTTCTTCTTGCTGTGTTCAGATGCAAGCAGGGCAGTCTTTGTCACAGAGCAGGGCTTGCTGCTTGAATTTGTGATACTAAAGGTATCTGCTAAAGGTATCATCTGCTCTTTGGTGATACTAAAGATGAACTCCACGACACTCTCAAGAGAAAGAACCGCTTTGTAATCACATCTTATTTCCATACAGCTCTTAGTTTGTTGCCATAAATAGGTGGTTACAAATACAACTGATATTTCCTTTCTGAAGTATGATGTGTGTGTATCCATTGGTAGAAGTAGTTCTGGTGGCCAGGAGCTGTGACACAAATCCTGACTTGATTCATGTGCTGTAATTACTAAATAGGCAATAGGTCTGCAGACATCAAAACAACAACAAAAAACACAAACAAAAAAAGAAACCCCACAACTAATTGCTTTAGGAAGTTGCTTTTAGACAGGCTTGGTCTTTTCTAGTAAACACATGAAGTTATCTGGATGGCTGTGAACAGCAGCCCATGAGGAAAGGAAAACATGGGCTTCTCCGTGGTTCTTCCATGACGTGGGTACGTGTTTCCCACTCCCAGCCACGCTGGGGAAGCTCAGGGTGCGAGCCCTACCCGTGGCATTTTGTCTATCTTCATGTAAATCAGGCGGTGGCCAGTCGCTGCAGGGAGGTGGGGTGGAAAGAAAAGGGATGTTGTGTAGTCCACTGTAGATGGCCTTTGCCAGGTTCAGTCATTTCCTGTCCATCTGCCAAAAATCACAAGCTGATAAATGGACATAATTGGAGTGTGGGAAACTGTGTTGCCTGATGATCTGCAGGGGAGAGGGAAAAGAGTGAAAGAAGACTCATGAGGAAAGAAAACAACACGTTATCAGCGGAGATGCAGTCTGAGCGGCTGATGCGGAGATAGCAGACCTTGTTCAGTCGTTTCTCCGACTCTTACCGAGGGTTTTAGCTTGCTCGTCCCTCCCATCTGTGTGTGCAGATAGGAGCAAAGACTGTGTGCAGTGTGTAGGTCACTAGGAAAGGAGGGTATCTATGTACATGTGTTACCAGCTCCAGGGAGTGGGCAAGCACACAGCGCTTTCTTCTTCTTCTTCTTCTTCTTCTTCTTCTTCTTCTTCTTCTTCTTCTTCTTCTTCTTCTTCTTCTTCTTCTTCTTCTTCTTCTTCTTCTTCTTCTTCTTCTTCTTCTTCTCTTCTTCGCCTTCTCCTTCTCTTCTTCTTCTTCTTCTTCTTCTTCTTCTTCTTCTTCTTCTTCTGTTCTTCTCCTTGTTTTCTTCTTCTCTTCTTCTTCTCTTCTTCTTCTCCTTCTCCTTATTTTTTTTTCTAGTATCACCCCAAAATGGGAAAAAAGAATTACATGAAGTTATATTCTGTCTAGGCATTGCAGCTGCAAATACCCAGGTTCAGTGGCTGGCAGCTTTCTGCCGTTAGCAGCTACCACATGTTCCAGACGGCTCTTTTTATGGAGGGGGTAGATGATTCTCAGCTTTCCTGTGGTTCTCTTTGCTGTATGTCTCCAAGCCGTTTCTAGAGCAAATGAAATGTTTTCTCTGTAACTGATTTGAAATGTTAAATATGTTTAATGCAATCTGGGATCCAGGATGCTGCTGTTCCTGCGCTGTCTGGTTTTACACCCTGTTTAGCATGTTAATAACCATGGTTAATCCTGCTGGTTTGCACTCTGATCAACCTGTACTCGTTGTCTCATGATGCTACTGAAGCCATCAAGGAACGGATGCAAGTTTTTTGGGGGGGGACTGTGTACTGAAGAGACCCACCTGCAGCAGTGGGATGCTAATCAATTCCTTTTCTCTTGTCTTCTTTCTTTGCAGTAAATGAAATTATAAGGAATGACCTCTCAAGTACCAATGTCCATTCATAGCTTTCAATATGGGCCTGGTATGGAATCCAGACAGACTTTGGACTTAGCTGGCGTGTCAGCTCCAGTAGAGAGATACCGACTAAACTGAAGACGTTGCCTGGTACCACTCGGATCTTCCACTTTACTGAATGTCAGGAACTGAAGATTTACCTCTTGCTTACAAAGAAATAGCTCCTCCACTCCAAGTGATGAAACAGCTTCTTTAAAGAAAATCATCTCAAAAGAAGGAGGAGGGAGTCTGCTCCGAGACAGTGCATTTCATGGGACAAAACTAGGAAACTCAGCAAAATCTTCTTCCCCATGCTGATCTCTTTGGCATGGCACCGCTGGAATACAGCCCTGGAAGTGCCTTATTTTACCAGGTTGTGGCATCAGGGCATTTTTAATAAGCTTTGGATTTGCTACCATTAAAAGTGTTGGTAGGTGCAGAAAGTAGAGAGCTTGTGTTTTGGAGACTGGTGTTGGGATAAAAAGCGTGGGACTCTGCAGCGAAGGAGGGAGAGCGATCCATGCTCCAGTCAAACGTGTTTCTAAATTCCAAAATTCAGCTTTTCCTCTGCTGTCATTGTACAGCCTATTGCCTTATTCTCAGTGCATTTCAAAAGCCTCCTGATTTGTCATCATCTCAGCTTCCCTTCTGCATATTGTCTTTATTATGTGCTAATGAATCATAGGGTGGTTAGTAGCAGCATGTTAAGATTTTGATTTTAATCTGGCTTCAGTCATAGCACAAGCAAGTTGAATAGCACAAAATACAAAAGGTTGATGGACAAAAAATTTGAAATCTATCTATTACATGATAGATGAATGTGTATGCATGTACATACATACTAGTATATGTGCATATATTTATATATGACAAATAATATAGATGATTGCCTAGCGAGGGCACTGAATTTAGCAATAATTTCAATTTCTGAGAATGCATTTCAGATCCACAACAACTATTTCAGCTACTTCTTTTGAGGGTTTCTTGCACCTAAATGCATTTTCTTTCCTCATGCAGTTAAGCAAGCACTTTAGATAGGCAAGAAGGATGCATACAAGAGACATGTTATTTACCAAATGACAAAATATGAGTTATAGTAACTGTAAATACCATTAGGGGAAGAGTGTAAAATATTTGTTCAGTTATAATGTTATTATTCCGCAGAAGCCTTATAACTCTCTGCTACATGTATGAAAATAAGAGTATTACCAAAAAAACCCACAGAGGTTTAATATGCAGCGCTGTATAGTGTGTTTTCAGATTAGCTGATGTTTCTGGAGCTACAGGTAGGCATGTAGTGTAGCCTTTAACATTGTATTTTTTACAATCAACTGCTTACTCTATAACTATCAACGACCTACTATTTCATATAACCAAAAAAGAGAAAACTAAAACGAAAATAAAATAGCATGACTTTTAAATTAAAAATGTTTCACATGAATATTGTGCCTTAGGAATCCGTGCCCCCTTCTGGAAATCCACCTGAATTACACTGCCCTGCTGGGGTGTGAAGATGGAACAGGTTTCACCCAAAAAAGTGAAATCCTCCTAAGTGTTTTAAAACATTACTCTGTATCATTATGTCTTACTTTCTTTAGGGAAAAAAAAAAAAGAGAAAAAAACAAAAATGAAAGCCATATTTGTCACATTTGCACATGACTGTGAAGACATGAGAATATAATATGGCTATGTGTACATACTATGCTGTTACTGGTCATTATAATAGTCTGTTATTCCTCACCTGTTTAATCCCAATTATTTACCCTGTATTTAGCATTGTAGACGTTGCATGAGACATTTCCTATAGACTGCCATATGAAAAGTTAAAAAGCTGGACAGATGTCAGCTTGACTTGTAGCTAGAAAATAGATCCAATAAAGCAAAATGTTTTGCTGGAAGCTAGTCTTAGAGTGGTTCATTTTATGTTATCGTGACAAATCTTCCTTTCTCATTTAAAATAAGCATTTTTACATTAGATACACACATATATATATATATATAAATGTATATCTCCATCTCTTCTATTTGAAGCTGTTTGCATCCTGCTAATATAACTGTCTTCGTATGGAAGTAAAGTCTCTTGTGAAGACTCTTCTTCATTTCCCCTCCCCTGCCTTTAGAGACATTGCTGCCAAGGAGAGAAAACAATATGTGATATAATTCTCAGATGTCATTCTCTCAGTATTTCAGAAATGTCAACAAAGTGTGTGTGCAGGAATCTCTGGTTATGCCAAAGCATTTTTTTTTTATCCTTATACATAAATATCTTGGGTGAGGCTTTTACAATGCAGGATGAGACACACACACACACTCAGACACACCCTCCACACGTTCATATTTCAGCAGTAATTTTAGCAAGGTTTTCATCTGTATGGTTTGGATATGTTGCACCTCCTTCATCCTTATTTTTTTTTTCCTCTTTGAGCTATTTAAAAAAAAAAACAAACCAAAAACCAACCAAACAACCTGTTACTTTTAAGCCTGGATAATGGAAGATTATGCATCTCTTGTATATGTATTCATAAAATAAAAAGGAAAGCAGAATATTTCCTGTATGAGAGTGCTATCTTGTTTTTGTACGTGTGTTATGGTTGTTGCTGTCAGTTCCTGAAAAGGTTTTCTTCAACCCTTGGTTGAAAATGAAGCAAAATCAAAAAGCCACAATGCTCTGAATTTGTGAGCATAGTCCTTATAGGTATGTTCAAAAAAGTCTTTTGCCAGAGGTGATTCTGACTCTTAAAAAGAGGCTTCTGGATGAATTTTAAGTGGTGAAACAAGCTGCTGCATCATGCAGCAAGGTACTTGCATCTGTAGATGTTGCTTGGACTACAGGTTTTTGTGTTCTCCCTGGAAAAAACCTGAGCTGCTTCAATTTTTCTAGACCAAAGGCAAGTTATGGAGTATGTGAAGCACAACAGCCTCCTTGCTAGGTGGTGAGACCCTGGCCCAGGTTGCCCAGAGAAGCTGTGGCTGCTCCTCCCTGGAAGTGTTCTCGGCCAGGTTGGATGAGGCTTTGAGCAACCTGGTCTAGTGGAAGGTGTCCCTGCTGCTGGCAGGGGGGTTGGGACTGGATGAGCTTTAAGGTCCCTTCCAACCCAAACCAGTCTGGGATTCTGTGATATCACAGCAGTCCTGATTGAGGGAAGCATTTAAACACAGGTCAAAAATTTGTACAGGAGATGTTGAACAAAGACCTTTCTCTGCCTTGGGTTTGTCTCCCTGGGACTAGAGGGTGATGCTCCCCAAATCCCTCTGATTTAAGGAGAGGCAGATGCTCCAAGCCCATTAAACCCCAGATACAGCCCAGCTCTTTAGAGGTCAGTCCAAATGCTCTTTCTCTGCTTCCCTATCTGGAGGGTGGAAACAGTGATATTTACTCCCCATGTGGACAGCCTGAGCCGTATTGTTGGTGAGGTTCCTGGAAAAAGGAAAATACTGAAAACTGAGTCACAAATTCCTTCTGTCTCCCAGAGACCTTGGCACCATTTTGCACCAAAGCAAAATGTGGTTACAAACCGAATTAATCCAAGCAATGTACTTTGGTCGTTGTCCTACCTGGCTTCCTACAAGGTTCCTTTCCCTCTCATTTACACACATCTCAGAGCACAGCAGACCCATGTGCTCACAGCTGCATTAACCACATCTTGACCAGACTTCTTTAGGCAAAACCAGCCTTTAGCAAACTCTGAGCCTTTCATTCATAACCAAAGCAGAAGGTCAATCCCACACTTCCATCTGGTACTGTTTGACTAAATAGCCCTGCTGGAGTTATGCCTTTGAGATTTTTTTTCCTCTCCAGCTGAAAATGGCAAATTTCAAGGAGTTAAATTTCTTGGACTTAGCTGTACTGCCTCGAAGCTAAGCTTTCCTTCACCATGTGTGTGATTTTATTGCGTTCATCACTGTAAATTTATTGAATTTGTCTCAGTAAAAATAAAGCAGAAAATCCCTCTCATCAAGTATATTACAGAAGAGTGTTAAGGTCAAGATCTTCTTGGTTTCTCTAGCTCGTTTTTAAACAAATGGTCTAATTCTGTGTCATAAGCAATGACTGGGCTGTTCATCAAACCAAAGCCAGTCCCATCTTTTCCACCTTGGCACACGCTTGCCCAACACAGAGGTCAAGTGTTTGCCTGTTTTAATTTGCCTGTGTCGTTTCCTCCTTCTCAGCAAGTTCATGGGTTTTTCTTTCCAAAAAAATAAAAAGGTTTTGATTCTCTTCTTTTCAGGTAGCCAAATAATTTGTTCAGAGCAGATCAGTTACAGATTCTCGTGCTGTTGGCTTTAATTACAAGCTGTTCCTGATTCCAAAACCAGCTTTTTTTTTCCTTTTTTTTTCTTTTTTTGGCCAAAGAGACTGTATTTTTGGACTGTGGAGCTTTCACAATTTAAAGGTTGCATTTCCAGGATTTCAGGTGACTGGTAGGATACCTGGCACTGACTGTCTCTGATGGGCACATTAGCTTTTGTCATTTAAACTGGAAAGTCGCTGACTGTAGCGCTTCCTTAGCCACTTTCAGGGACAGGCAACCCACAAGCCACATTTTGCAGATGTGGCAAACTCATTTGCAGTCATTTTAGGAAATCCTTTTTTATTTTTTTTCTTGTTTTTTTTTTTTTTTTCTTTTAGCTCAGGGAAAGAGTTTCCAAAAATGTCGTAAGCATCAGTTTCCAGCACCTCTTCTGAGTGAGTTTCGCACCCACAGCTCTGTGCGCAGCCAGTTTCCAGTGCCGCTGACGGAGGACTTCTGGGTCGAAAATAACATAGAGCTGGCAGCAGAGGTGTCCAAGCTCAGGGCTACTCCCAGCTCAATGGCCAGTTCACTGCCTTCACTTACTGGTCACTGATCACGCTGGGAGCAGCCACCTGCGTTGCTTTCTGCCACCTCTTGCTCTCAGACTGGTGGGGACATGGGTGTGGGGACTCACTAGCTGAGAGGTTGGTGGCCTGCCATGCCAGGAGGTCCCAGAAGAAGAGACTCTGCATTTTCAGATGTGTTTTTAGGTCTGGCACTGGTGATATTTACAAACCCAATTCTGGGGTGTGAAATCTCCCAAGAAGACCCTTGGTGGGTGGGTGGGTGGGGGTGGGGAGTGGCACAGAATCACAGTGGTTGGAAAAGACCTTTGAGATCACCAAGTCCAACCATAAACCCAACACTGCCAATTCCACCTCTAAACCATGTCCCTGAGCGCCTCGTCTGCCCGTCTGTTAAATCCCACCAGGGAGGGTGACTCCACCACCTCCCTGGGCAGCCTGTTCCAATGCTTGACTGCCCTTTGGTGAAGAAGTTTTTCCTCAGATCCAACCTAAACCTCCCCTGGCACAACTTGAGACCATTTCCTCTCGTTCTATCACTTGTTCCTTGGTTGAACAGACCCACCCCCACCTCCCTCCACCCTCCTTTCAGGGACTTGGACAGAGCCAGAAGGTCTCCCCTCAGCCTCCTTTTCTCCAGGCTCAACAACCCCAGTTCCCTCAGGAGTTCTCCAGGTCCCAAAATTCACTGGAATGTTCCCATCTAGCCAGGGGACATTCCAGTGGCACCGGTTTCATGGTGCTGGGGGAGAGCAGAGACCTCTGGGCCTCACCAGAAAATATTTCAGTGCCTGGCAGAAATTTTTTAGCTGTAAGGTTTGGGGTTTTTCTGGTCTGGTTTGCTTTGGTTTATAATAAGAAAAATGACATTTCCTCCAACATGAAATCTTTTGCTCTACTTAACTTTTTTGGGTTGTGTTTTTGTTGTTGTTGTTGTTGTTTTGATTTTGTTTTTTGTTTTTTTTTTTTAAATTCTGCTTAGAAAATACAAACCACATACTATTTTGGGTCAGGTTGATCCAAACTGCACCTTCTTTCTCCCTTCCTGCCCCCCAAATCTCTGGGCTGGGCTGCTTTCCCAGGCGATGTTCCCCCTCCACCCAAGCACATGCGTTACTGCCTCTGCCCAATTGCTTCAATGGCTTCTTTGCAAGCAACTCCTCATGGATCTTTCCTGCCTCCTGGCCCCCTTCCAGGGCTCCTGCCCGGGCAGAGCTGGTTCAGCCCACTGCTCTCATCCTCCTGGCAATCTCTTCTTTTTATTATTATTTTATATTTTTTTTACCGTAAGCTTCTGGTATAGCCTATAAAGCACATTAGCCCTAGCTGGATGATGACACTAAACTGAGCATACACCTTTTTTTGGTGTATGGAATGAGTTGCTCCTCTGCTTTTCACCCACCCCATGCACTCCTCTGGTTTTTAACCCTATCTGCCCCACTAGCACCCCAGGCTGGCTCCCATCCAACTCCCCCTCTAGACAGGCAGTGCCAGGGAAGGAGTGCTGAGCCCTTTGCCCTGCCCTTGACAGGGCTCCATCCCCCACCATACCTTGTGACAAATCCTTGGCAACCCCATAATTTAGTGGTGGTGGTGCAAAAAAAATAAGTGTGTTTGGGGGTGAGGAGCAGGAGAGGCAGAGGGAGGAGGAGAAGCACCACACGGCACTAACCTGGTTGCTGGCAAGGCAGCAGGAGCATGGGTCTTTCCCTCCTGGTGACACTGTGGGCCAGGCAGGGAGGGGAGACCCACCACAGCACAGCCCATGGGGCCCTGGCCATGCTGCCCCAGCCAGGGCACAGTGTGGGCTTGGCTGGGTGTGGGCTGAGAACAGCCACAATTCATCACACCAGTGGAAACAAAGTGTGTGCTAGCACGCACCTGGGATGTGCCCCAGGGAGACCACCCATCACCCTTCTGGTAGGTGCCCATCAGAGCAATTAGAGCAGGTTTATGGTGGTTTCTCTGTCCAGCAGCATGGGGGGGACAGGGGTGCAGGGGCTCCAGGGCCAAGGCTGCAGCGCAGCGGCCGTGCGTGGGCGGGAGCGAACTCTGCCTGAGTGCCGGGATGAGTCTGTGCAGGTGGGCGGATGAAAACTCATCTGCTTTTCTCTTTAACTTTCCAACTGAGCAGTGTGGTCTGGGCAGAGGAGGGGAACCCCAGCATCGTTTCCCTGTCCCTCCTCATCTCTGGGAGCAAAGCCACCCTTTCAGAAGGGAAGTGTCCCCAGGAGCTGGAGGCACAGAGTGTTTTCAGGGCCACTCACACGACTGCCGCTGACCTCAGCCGCGCAAATGACACCTCCAGCATCTACACGAAGACCCAGGCCAGCGTAGGAGTTTCTGGTTCAATTTTCCCTGCAGTGCATGTTGCCATCAACGCTTTAGAAAGATGATTTCAAAAGTGGTGAACAAGATCAGCAAACTCTTACTCTCAAATTTAGAAAGTCAGTAGTATCAGGGTTTCACCCATCGAGCACGAGCACGTGGGTGCACGCTGGAGGGATGGGATGGGAGCTGGGTGCTGAAGCACAGTGGGAAAGTACCAACCCACACTCAGGGCCTCCTTCATTGCAGATAATCACTTGAACATCTCTAATCACAGAATCACAGAATGGTTTGGGTTGAAAGGGACCTTAAAGATCATTCAGTTCCAACCCCGCTGGGGTTACCAAGGAAGGGGCATCCACAACTTCTCTGGGCAACCTGGGCCAGTGTCTCACCACCCTCACACCAAAGAATTTCTTCCTCACATCTCAGCTCAATCTCCCCTCTTCCAGTTTCAAGCCATCACCCCTCATCCTGTCACTCCCTGCCCTTGTCCAAAGTCCCTCCCCACCCTTCCTGGAGCCCCTTCAGGTACTGGGAGGCCACTATAAGATCTCCCTGGAGCCTTCTCTTCTCCAGGCTGAACAGCCCCAACTCTCTCAGCCTGTCCTCACAGCAGAGCTGCTCCAGCCCTGGCATCATCCTCGTGGCCTCCTCTGGACTGGCTCCAGTAAGTCATCAATCATTCAATGGCAATGATTGTCTTACTTCAATGTAAGGTAGCAGGAACCCAGGACCTCTGGCAATGCTCACAGGCAAAGGGTGCTGGAGACTCTTGTAGTCATCCCAGTTTGGGGGAGGGATGCTGCCTTTAGCAGACGAACCCCTTGGTATTGCTGCCAGCAACCAAGAGAGTCAGGAACCACTGCATTAACAAGATGTATTGGTGAAGGAGGTCGCCACAAAATAAAGAGTGTAATAAAAGTTTAGATCCAGTAAAAAAAATGTTGGTTTCCTCAAGCCCTTCTAAAATCCGTGGGTGTACCAAAATATAAGTAGAGAATTAAAATTTGTTGCTAAAAATAACAAAGGAAAATGATTGCTGCATTTGTGGTTCACACGTGCGTGGCCTGTATGAGCTTCACAGGCCTAAAATGTTAAACAGAGTGTTTGGTTGACTAATCATGTCTTCTGTGACACACTGTGTCCCTAAGACATTTTTGTGGCTGGAGCGTGCACATTTCTGGTGACTCAAGTTGGCTGGCTGAGCTCTCAACTAGTGGTCCAACACCACGATGGCCCATGGCTTATCACAGCTACCTACTGGGCATGGGGTTGACCTCCAACCCCAACATTTCCTTTCCCCACAGCCGGGGTTGTGAAGTGGAGGACAACAAACACACCATGACGCACTCCAGTCCCGATGCAGATGACAGCATCGCTCCCACCAGCTCTGCTGGGTGATGGAAAACGCAGAGAGGCCTTTTCTTTCGAGGCAGATCTTTATCAGCTTCGTGTGTCTGAACCTCTCTGGTCGAAAGGAAAGACACCAAGGCAGCCTGGCCCTGGGGTTTGTGGTTTTACACGCTAATGCTCTATCCGGATTCTTGTGGCTACCTCGGTCGGGCATCCCCCGTTTGAGGGCACTTCTCAGAAGAGCAGAAGGGCATCTGTGTTTGTCACCCAGCGCAGGGGACCTCTCCTGCCACTGGCTCCCACGGACACAGAACCGACTGCTGCTGAGCTGCCACAGAACCGACTGCTGCTGAGCTGCCCCAGAACCATCGTGGTCCTGGCAGCACGCACAGTGCTTGGTCAAAACCCCTTGGGTTGTTTGGGTTTTTTTATCCAAGAAATCAAGATTTCATTCCCTTACAGTGCCTGGAAGGGCTGGCTGCACACAAAGCCTCTCGTTGGTTAAACCCCGCGGGCCGCACAACGCGGCACTGCACTGTGCAAGGTGAAGACTCTAATCTAACAAAGACTCTGATTATCTTTGTTTCTGGGGTTTTTTTGTGCTTCACAGCCATGCTTCAAAACCATGCCGAGGACCGAGTTGAAGTCTCTGTGCTCACACGTGCAGTTAATCTGCACGGATACTCAGCTGGAAGTAAAACCCAGTCAGTGCCTGGGGTTCCACTCTCCTCCCGTCCTCTCCCACCGCGGCTGCTTCTAGCTTGGCACACAGACTTGCTTTGGCAAAGCACCACATCATCAGCCTCCCAAGTTCACTGGCTGTGCTGTCAGCACATTTGCAGACATTCCAGCCAGCTCCTGAGGGTCCTGCCACCCCCAGGCAACCACCAAGAGCAAAGGAGGGTGGGTTCATACTTCAGGGGGTCCTAGGTGCTGTCGGTGTCAAAACGAGACCTGCAGGGATGGCAGTCACAGCAGGACACTGATCCTTGGAGGGGTTATGAAGATCCTGGTTGCTTTGCAGTTTACTCAATGTGGTGAAGGTCCAGGCCTGGGTACAAAAATCATAAAAAGGACATGGAGCTACTGGAGCCAGTGCAGAGGAGGCCACGAGGATGATGCCAGGGCTGGAGCAGCTCTGCTGTGAGGACAGGCTGAGAGAGTTGGGGCTGTTCAGCCTGGAGAAGAGAAGGCTCCGGGGAGACCTTCTAGTGGCCTCCCAGTACCTGAAGGGGCTCCAGGAAGGCTGGGGAGGGACTTTGGACAAGGGCAGGGAGTGACAGGACAAGGGGTGATGGCTTTAAACTGGAAGAAGGGAGATGGAGATGAGATGTGAGGAAGAAATTCTTTGCTATGAGGGTGGTGAGACACTGGCCCAGGTTGGCCAGAGAAGCTGTGTCTGCTCCTCCCTGGAAGTGTTCTTGGCCAGGTTGGATGAGGCTTTGAGCAACCTGGTCTAGTGGAAGGTGTCCCTGCTGCTGGCAGGGGGGTTGGGACTGGATGAGCTTTAAGGTCCCTTCCAAACCACTCTGTGAGTCTCTGATTCTATGATCTTACCTGCTGGGTGCCATTCCTCAGCCCTGCCCTTCCACACCAGGGTGGGCAGAGCACGGTGTTTTTCAGCTCTGTTTTCTGAGCAGCCACTTGACGTTACTCAATGGAGTTCAGTCTCTTTAATAAGTAAAACCACATCTCCCAGCATTGCCATCTTCTGTCTTACAACACAAGTTGCCACTGGAGACTGTATCAGTACTATTTTCAGTTGATGGGAATTGTCCAATTTTTTGTTTTCTTCTAGAAAATTTTGCAAATAATGCCAAATGTTTAGGTACCATGGGAATTTTTTTTTTTCCCCATAAAACTGTTTTTTCAATTAGTTAAAAAGCTAGCCAAAAAAATATTGAACTTTGGAAGAGAAAAAAAATTAAAATCTCCTTTTTCAGCTGGCTCTATTGTTCACATCTTTGATTATTTTCTTCTTTCTGCAGACCACAACTTTTGCCCAGTTAAAAGGAACTGGACTGATTTTGATCTACGAGTATAACTGTAGTTACCCCTGAATTATGCCAGAATAAGTGAGATCAGAATTGGGCTCAAAATCCTGCTTCTCTAGAGCTTTAGGATCAAAGTTATGTTGTGCAAGAAACACTGAGAGGGTAAAGGGAATAGAGGACAACCGGATAATGGGGTCAAAACCAGGGTTAGTGCAGTAGCTGTGCTACACACACTGCACTTTGGCAGCTTGCTGAAGAAAAAAGCTCATGTGCCCCAGCCCCCTCCTGGCTCTTCAGAGAAGGTGAAGTTGCATCAGTCTCATCCCAGCTGATTTCCAGGCTCCATCTGGCCGAGTCTTTGGGCCCAGAGATGCTGCTTATTGGTGCTGCAAGGCCCATCAGCCACCCATCCTGACCTGGACTTGTGGGTCTGAGGTCACACGTGCTCCCAACCTGTTCCTCTTCCATCAGCTCCCTTCCATTCCTTCCTTTACCCCTGTCCTGGGCACTGGTGAGGCTGCACCTTGAGTGCTGGGTTCAGTGTTGGGCCCCTGACTCCAAGAAGGACCTGGAGCTGCTGGAGCGTGTCCAGAGAAGGGCAGTGGAGCTGGGGAAGGGTCTGGAGCACAAGTGTGCTGAGTTCCTGGCTGAGGGAACTGGGGGTGCTGAGCCTGGAGCAAAGGAGGCTGAGGGGAGACCTGTACCTGGCTCTGTCCAGCTACCTGAAAGGAGGGTGCAGAGAGGTGGGGGTGGGTCTGTTCAACCAAGGACCAAGGGACAGGACAAGAGGAAATGGCCTCAAGTTGCACCCAGGGCAGTTGAGATTGGATGTGAGGAAGAATTTCTTTGCTGAAAGGGTTCTGAGGCATTGGAAGGGGCTGCCCAGGGCAGTGGTGGAGTCCCCATCCCTGGAGGGATTGAAGAGTCGTGTAGACACAGTGCTGAGGGACATGGGTTAGTGGTGGACTTAGTGTGGGGTTCATTATTGGACTCAATGGTCTTAAAGGTCTTTTCCCATGGAGGCAATTCTGGGATTCTGTGACTCAGCAGGTCAGCAACTTGTCTGCTGGCCACAGGGAACATAGCAGTGGCAATCCCATAATTTCCTGCTTCTGCCTTTTGCTGGTTTGAATTCTGATGAGGCAAATCTGGAGGGAGAGACACCCTGTCTTGCTTCGAGGTCTCTCTTCGAGGTCTCACTTTGGGTGGTGTAAAGCACCAGGGGACGTGTGCCACTGGGGAACCAGAAGCACCCAGTGAGAGGCTTGGACACGGGCTGCAAGGTGGGCAATAGGTGGGTGCCAGCTGGGACACTCAGCAGACACTGAGTCAGGAAGATCTCACTGTACAGACCATCACCACGCTGTTGGAGACTTCCTCCAGCCAGTGAAGTTCACTAGACTCAAGAAGACTTTCTGCTGCCTGAATGGGCCAAACTGGTGTGGCCAAATCCCATCCTTCTGTCATTGCAATATCCCAGACTGTGTCCTGGAGAGGACTGAATGGGGTGAAGCAGAAATCTCAGTGCTCATGTTTGGAAAGATCTGAGCAAAAGTATTCAGTACAAAAGCCGCTGTCTCTAATCTTTCCGTACTGGAAGTTCCTGGGCCAGATATTAACCAATGCAGGTGTCCCTGCCACCCTCTCCTGCACACAGACGGGTGCATTTCCTTGGGAACACATCTCCTACCAGGAGGAATCGGGCTGTTCCTGTGTGCTGCCTTCTCCAGCTCTCAGGATGGCTGGGCTGGAGAGCCAGGCTTGGCTCAGGCTGATCCCGTGACCCTCGCTCGCGTTAGTCCTGCTCTGCTAACGCTTGTGTGGTGTGGAGCTGGGATGCTTCACAACCTAGCAACCAGACATATTTACACAGCCTCCAAGAGTCCCAAAGTAATCCTTGCTGAGGCTTTACTCACGGAGAGAAGGCTGGAAAAATAGACAGGAACATGCCCCAAAATACATCTTGTTTTATTTAATTGTTTGTTTGTTTTTTCCCCTTGTCATTACTGTTTGTACTTGAGGTTGGTTTTGCTCCTTATTTTAGGAAGATATTCTTTGTTAAGTTTTATCTGTATATTTTTTTCAGCTATGCTGTATAAAAATAGAAGTTAGCGCTGACTATCAATATTTATGCTTGAAGCAATTATTTTAGAAGGCCTGTAGCTACAGCGTGATCCTTCCTCTGTACAGTTTCCATCCTGGTTTCAAATAGCAAAAGAAAGTTTCAAAAGGAGTTTTCTGTCCAGATCTTTGGACAGGGAATACACCCTGGTTCCCAGATTTCAAAGAAAATGGGGGCAATGTTTTGAGTGGCTATGTAGGGAGGAAAATGGAAAAACTGGTACCAAGTTCACTGCCAAATTGCTGAATGTGAGGGTTTGGTTTAACCCTTTGTGATGGTTTCACTTCTTTGGCTGCAGCCAAACACAGCCAAACACACACTGCTGTCTCACTCTCCCCTCCCTGCCCAGGGAATCAGGGAAGGAATTAGAAGAAAAAGGGCAAGGAGACTCATGGGTTGAGATAAAAACAATTTACTAATTGAAATAGAATAGTAACTATAATAACAGTAATAACAGAATATACAAATGAGTGATGCACAGTGCAGTTGCTCACCACCCGCTGAGCGATGCCCCAGCCTGTCCCCAGGCAGTGATCCCAGAGCAGAGACAGTCCCAAACCCAAACTGCAATCCTGGAAGTGCGGGAGCCTGAGCCATCCCCGAGAGAATTCCCAACTTTCTGGTCAACCCCATTTAATATGACCTGATATGATCTGGAATATCTCATTGGCAGAGCCAAATGCCAATTTGGGTTTTGCTAATTACTACACTTCCTCCCTCTAGTTCTTTGCACTTGCAGACCAGCAAATCACAAAGTCCTTGGACTTCCAGTAACAACTAAAAACATTTTTGTGTTATCAGCATTCTTCTTATAACAAGTCTACACTGAAAGTAAAATACAGCTACTCCAGCTACTAAGAAGAAGATTAATTCTATCCCAGCAAAACCAGGATACTCTCCTTTGCTCCTGTGTGCCTGAGCTTTACACACATCCCTGAAGCTCCAAGCAGCACCTTCATTCCCGGTCGTCTCAAGTCCTCCTTGCTCTGCCAATGCGATCCAGCACGGTGGATCCATCTGCCCCGATGGCAATCCCACACCTGAGGGGCCGTGACCCACAGCCCAGCTTTGCCAAGCTCAGTTTGTGCTGCTCTAGACCCAAGCAAGGGCCTTGCTGACTGTGGCTTGCTGTGGAGCAACAGCCTCCAATGCCACCACCAACAAAGAAGAGGTTACATTCACATGAGGTTTGCTTTAATAGTTCTTTCTTGGCAAAGTGGTCAGTATTGTGTTTTCCAACATGGGTACCTACCTTATCTGTCTGCTCCTGCAGTTTATGGGCATTTATCACCATTCTCTTAAAGCCCTAAACAGAAGACCTGAATATTGTTTGAAAATTTGGCTCAGCCTCTCCAAGGATAGATTTAATATAAAAAAAAAAGAAAAAGAAGAAAAAAAAAGAAAGAAGCAGGGGAGGTTTTGGAAAGGCTCTGTTATGCTACCAGTAATAAAGCAGTCTCTGAAAGCAAGGCAGTGTCTGCCACTGCCAAACAACCACATTTCATTACTTTGGAACCATGTTTTAGGGCTCAGGCAGTTTGTTTAAATAGGTTTATAGTGCCCCATTGCCATGGGCAGGCCTCACCTCCGGTCTGTCTGGAGCTGCAGGGCAGCTCCATTCCAGCTCTGTGCATGGGGCTGCTGCTCATCCCAAGGGATGCTGAAGGCTGACCACAGGATCACAGAATCCCAGAATGGGGGGGGTTGGAAGGGACCTCAGGAGATCATCCAGTCCAACCCCCCTGCCAAAGCAGGTTCCCTACACCAGGTTGCACAGGAAAGTGTCCAGGTGGGTTTGAACATCTCCAGAGATGGAGACTCCACACCCTCTCTGGGCAGCCTGGCCCAGGGCTCCGGCACCTTCACAGGAAAGAAGTTTTTCCTTCAGTTTGTCTGGAACTTCTGGTGTTCCAGTTTGTGCCCATTGCCCCTTGTCCTGTCCCTGGGCACCACCGACAAGAGCCCGGCCCCATCCATTTGGCCCCCACATTTCAGATATTGATAGACACTGATCAGATCCCCTCTCAGGCTGCTCTTCTCCAGGCTGAACAGTCCCAGCTCTCTCAGCCTCTCCTCGTCAGGCAGATGCTCCAGGCCCCTCAGCATCTCTGTGGCCCTGATGGCTTTGCCATCCCCTGGAGCCACGGGGCAGGGATGCAGCAGGCATCTGCCAGCCTTTAATGTACAAATTTGTTGCTAAAGAAGGGAAATAAGGAACAACTCCTCCAATCAGAAGCACAGAGGTAATTTGAAGTAGGTAAACTGCCAGAGCTGGTGATGAGCCAGAATGGGATTTGGCCAGGAGACCACAGCTTACACCTGCATGGATACAAGAAACGCGGCGAGATCAATGATTTTGAGCACTCGGAGCTTCCCACCTCAAAGCTCTCCCCTCCAGCAGCACAGCACCGAGGTGCAACATCTGGTCTGCAGTTGACACCAAAAACATCATTGTTATGAACTGCTCCAGTGAAGACTCAGCCTGAAAAACCACAACCTAATGAACCTCCAGCCCCACACTGTGAGAAGGCTCTCAGCCCAACATGGGCTGGTCCAGGGGTGGTGGGGAGGGATGGAAAACCTCTCCTGCACGCTGCCAGGCACAGCTATCAGGCCAGCTTGGTTCCTGTAACGTGTGAGCCCTGACAAGAACGTTGAGAAAAACCCAAGAAAGAGCTGACCACAGGCAGATTTCTTCCTGACTGTGTCACCGGTGAATGCTGGAATTCCAAGGGGGAGGTGGGAGAATGGGTTTGTTTTTACAAAAAAAAATAACCAACCAAAAATGAAAAAAAAACCCAACCTGTCGACAGAGAAAAGAAAAAATTGAGGAGAATTTAGCAACTTGGCTGAATTTGGCAAATAGTTTCAGATGGAGAAAATAGCTAAAATAGTTCAAACTTGGGAGAGGCAGTGGGAGAAGAGAAATTCTGAAAATCCATTATTTGCACAGCTCTCCTCCAAAAGGCTTATATTATACTGCCTGCTACCAGCTGGCCCGAGAGTTAGGTTGCCTCATATTTTCCGTTATAAAAGATTCTTTCAACATTTTATTTTATTTTATTTTATTTTTTTTTAGAAGCAGCTCTAACACCTCCATTGTTTGCAGCAGGCCCTTATAATTTGGCAGGGACAAAACCCCTGGGCTAGAGAAGTGTCTTTTCTTTCATCCATGAAATTCCAGTCAGGTTTGGCTGGATGAAGGCAAAAAAAAACCAAAAAAAAAACCCCAAAAAACTGTTAAAAATCACCATTTCCCTTCTCTCTCTTATGTGCCTCAAGAAAAATCTGCTGGCAGGCTGCCAGCAGAGCAAGTGAACGTGAACGTTCTCATTAAATTGAGCCCAGGTTGTCACCAAAGCAGCCGTCCAGACTCTGCTGGGAATGTCTGGGGGCTTCCAGGGCAGCTGTAGCAGCAGGAGAAGAGTTGTGGGAGACTGAGCACCACCCCAAGGAGTTTCCCCAAAAGAAGAAGGAGACAGAGAGGGGAAAGAGCTCCTCTTGCTCCTCCTGTCACTGATTTTAAAGACCTGGCAAGCCAGTCTTTGTGCCTTGGGGCTCCTGCCCCTGCTTCTTAGGCTGAGAAGAGTAGAGAGCCAAGTTCTCACTCAGCCAGCTGTGAAATAGCAACACTAAGCCACGCTCCTCTTTCTCCAACACCTTGCTCTTCAGCTCTGGAGCAGCAACCTTACCCTACTCTCCCTTAATATAATTAACCCTGCAGTCCTAATTGTTTCAGTCTATTCTGCGATGCTGAACAGAAAATGAGTTTGGTGGTTGTCAGGGGTTTTTTTTACAGCTCTGAAGAGGGGAGAGTTGTCTTGGAAAAGTTTCTGGCCTGCAGGTTGGAATGGGACCAGCCCAGAAGACTGTGCAGGAAGAGATGAGAGCCCTGGAGCCAGACTTACTAGGGAGGAGGCTTCCAAACGGTGGTCAGGAAATAGAAATGGGACCATGTGTACAGAAATGAGCCCAGAGAGCTAATAGGAGTGGAATGGGAAGCGGGAAAATTTGGACATCGTTGTGTGGGAGACCTGGTGGAAGGCCTGGAAGATCTTAAGTAGCCAATATAATCCACTCCTGGCATAGGAGACGGTATTATGAAAGTCAACACCGAGTGGAATGTAGCGAGATGAGCAATAAAGCAGAAAGGAAGATGGGAATATATCATTTGGTGGTCCCCCAGTCTAGTTTTTGGCCTCCATGAGTGACACTGGAAAGGATGGCATCAAGAAGCTCTGCAGCCAGCAAGTTCCTGCCATTTGTGGAAATCCTAAATGGCAAGAAAGTGGTCACAGAGTATCAAGTTTTATAAGTCTTCCCAAATCTGTTAGTATTAACTGAAAATTGGATTGAAAACCAAACATCACAGAGAAAATTCATCTGTGCAGATCTCTTCATTCCTGTAGCTGTGTAGCTGTCAGGAGAATCTGGTTGACTTCACAGGGAAGGTGCTTGTCCATGGAAAAGCTGGTACTGCCCATTCAAGAAGTTTGGTTGTTGCCTGTAGACAACAGGGAGAGAAGGGTGGCCTTAGTGCTGTCATCCTGCCCCTGCTCTGTTGGCCATGGGTGCAAGGTTCAGGCATGGTCTGACCCTTTGCTCCATCCAAAGATGAAGCTTTGGTGCCCTTCTAGAAAGAAAACTCCAGTCTCATATCTGAATTCAGAGTCAAATCTGTGCCCCTGATGGGAAAGTGGTGGTTCAAAGATGGGTCTTGGTACCACTTCCAATTAAAATAGAAAAGATTGTGCATTTTCCCCTTCAGCTGGATGTTGTATTAATTAGCACAATAACTTCTAGAGTGCTACTAATAAACCCTACGTTCAACAACTTTGGCAGAAAAACCCATCGAAGCAAACACCAGAATAAAAGTTTGAGTACCTGAAGACTCTTTCTTTGGATTGCAGGAGTGGGATAACTTGTCAGGAATGAGCAAATTGGAATCAAATATGTCTAGAATTCAGACTAGCTAAAGATGGAATAATCAAAACCATCAAAGCTCGGTGCATAATGGCTTGAGACAAGTCGTCCAGCAAATATTGTTCTAATATCATCTGAACCACAAGGGCTGCTCAGATGTGTTTCTTGAAGACGTTTAAGTTAGCAAATAGTACTCATCATTAATCTTTTATAATGGCTTTTGGGAGCCACAGTTCATTTAAACATTTTACATTTTTATTACTTATGTATGCAGGGCAGCAATTAAAGCTGTCGTGGTCATATAATGAAGACTAATGAAAGCAAGACGAAGGCAGGTTTTCATTTTCTGTCAACCTGAATATCCATCTGCTTCTGCCATCTCCCTGCCTTCCCCCCCACAAAAAAAAATAGATATTTCTTTTTCCTTTGCTTGAAAGCCAGCTCCCTGGTCCCTAGGCATTTAACCAAACACCTCCACAACTGGTAATCTTGGTAATCAGACAAGTATCACGAAAGGCTCAGTCTTTCTCCAGGCAAGTAAATGTGAGTGATGCAATAACAACATCTTGATGGTATGTTTTCTTGGCCACTGTGAAGTAATAGTTTTGGAGGGGAGACAGGGATTAGTCACCCCACAATTAGTCATTCTGCAGTGGAGTTTGGTACTTGAGAGATCAGTATTTCAGAAACGCGGTTCTGCAACCACAGGTCCTATTGTCAAGGACTTCCTGCTTTCTCCCCCTTTTAATTGGTAAGAGCTTGTAGAAGGAAACAACATTCACTCTGTGCTTCACGTGCTCCTGCGCTCGTGGGTCTCTCTTTCATCTTCATACACACTTTGCTTTCCCTTGCTCGGGATTAGGGACCAAAAACCCCAGTTCAGGAAGTGCCTGCTGTCCACAGCAGCTTCTGCTGCTGGTGAGCCTCTGTCCTAGCTCATCTGAGGGAGAGCCCATCAGCCTGGCTAGGTGTCCTAGTGCTGGTGCTGCTGAGGAGGGGTCAAACACGTCGGGCCAACACTCCCTCACATGTGTCTCCAGTAGCCTGGAAGCCCAAACAGGCTTGGAAAGGTGCAGCTGGGCTCACAGCTGCTGCAGCTTGTGTGCCTGGAGAGAGTGAGCCATGAGCTGGGGCACCAGGAAACACCTCCTTCCCAAAGGTGATTTATGGCTTTGGGAACAGTAAAGGACAGAGATAGCTGAACTAGAATCACAGGCTGGTCTGGGTGGGAAGGGACCTTAAAGCTCATCCAGTCCCAACCCTCCTGCCAGCAGCAGGGACACCTTCCACTAGACCAGGTTGCTCAAAGCCTCATCCAACCTGGCTGAGAACACTTCCAGGGAGGAGCAGCCACAGCTTCTCTGGCCAACCTGGGACACTGTCTCACCACCCTCACACCAAAGAATTTCTTCCTCACATCTCAGCTCAATCTCCCCTCTTCCAGTTTAAAGCCATCACCCCTTGTCCTGTCACTCCCTGCCCTTGTCCAAAGTCCCTCCCCAGCCTTCCTGGAGCCCCTTCAGGTACTGGGAGGCCACTAGAAGGTCTCCCTGGAGCCTTCTCTTCTCCAGGCTGAACAGCCCCAACTCTCTCAGCCTGTCCTCACAGCAGAGCTGCTCCAGCCCTGGCATCATCCTCGTGGCCTCCTCTGCACTGGCTCCAGTAGCTCCATGTCCTTGTGCTGTTGGTGGCCCCAGCACTGGAGGCAGCACTGCAGGTGGGGTCTCAGGAGAGCGGAGCAGAGGGGCAGAATCCCCTCCCTGGCCCTGCTGCCCACGCTGCTCTTGGTGCAGCCCAGGACACGGTTATTGGCTCTGTGCTGCCAGCACACGGTGCCGCCTCGTGTTGAGCTTCTCGTCCCCCAGCACCCCAAGTCTTTCTCCTCAGGGCTGCTCTTCATCCAACTAGAAGTCTCCTCTTTCGTAACAGGAACTTTGCTACAGAAAATCAGTTCCCTTTAACTGGAATTCTTCTGAGTCAAAAAGGCAATGCAGATGTTTTAAAGTGTTAATCATAAATATCAGGGGAGAGGGAGCTTAATGGCAGAGCTCCCAATGAGTAACAACTTAATGTTTGGCCTCAAATATTTCAGCTGGTAAGAAGTTGCATACTTCACTGATCTGTACATGGCAGCTCTGCTGTTGTCTTTCTTAACCATTTCATTTTTGGAGTGAGTAGTTGCAGTCTAGCCCGTGTGTCACAGAAAGTGCACTACACAACATGGTTTGCACTAAGCACACGTTCATCACTGGTCCCCCTGCCCCAGGCACCTAGACCAGATCTAATCCTATCCTTATGAGATGGCTTGTTTCATCGACTCTCCCCACCACAGCAATAACCTGGATCTTCTTTCCAACCGACCTTCCTCCCAGCTCCTTGCTATTTCTCCATTGCCAGACTCTTGTCTCCTGAATGTATTCCATGCATAGCAAAGTCTGCTTGAAATTTGGCATGGAGAGTCTTCCTTAATTCTACTTGTGCCGGTATAAATAGAGTTAATATCTTCTTGTTTCAGACACGTTGTTGTCATTATTACTTACCAGCCCAAACTCCAAACACAAAACTCAAATCTGGCAAAAGAAATACAGAGCAAGTCCTGGGCCAAATTGATTTGACTTAAAACAGCCTTGAAACAGATGAAATACTGTGTTTCATTTGGAAAAACAGCAGCTGTGTCTGTACAGTAACTACTGTGCTTCTCCAAAGGGTTTTTCCCACATGCAGGGCCAAACTCAACCAAACGTAGCTTGGAGTTAGGAGGTAAAGCTCCCATGAAATTTCTGGATCAAACTGTTTGAAGATGTCAACAGGCTGCCCAGGGAGGTGGTGGAGTCACCTTCCCTGGTGGGATTCAACAGACGGGCAGATGAGGTGCTCAGGGACATGGGTTAGAGGTGGAATTGGCAGTGTTGGGTTTATGGTTGGACTTGATGATCTTAAAGGTCTTTTCCAGCCACTCTGATTCTGTGATTCTGGGTTACTCCATTTGAAGTCAGCTGAAAGCAGTAATGTGTTGCACCAACTATGGGAATTCAGCATAACGCCTTGGCTGATGGCAGTCAAGAACTGAGTAGAAAAACTCCAGCCCAGAGGACACCAGAGCCTTCTTGCTCCTCTACCCTTTCCCCTCTGGCTATAAGCAGATGAGAAGGTCTATACTTTACAGAGCAGCAATCCACGTGATCTGCAATGATTTAATATGAAAATGTCAGCACTGAAGTGCAAGGAATTCTGTTTCTCTGTCGTCCCAGCGTGTGGCAGCCACACCCAGCTGTCAGCTTCCCACAGACTCGCTCAGTCGAGGCCCCTCGCACCAAATGAGGACAAACACGTGAGGATTCAGACCCAAATGGTTTGCTGGTGCATTGGAGAGCCCTGTTTGGTGCAAGCATGGCTGCATGAGCATCTCCTCACCAGTGGTGTGGTTCAAAAGCCAAGCTAGCCCACAACTAAACTCTCTGAGCAGACCTAGCCGAGTCGGTAGCCACACGTGTAGCTCATCGGAGAGCTGGGGTGTGTGGTGCTGTCCCTGGAAGCAAAGTCCCCCTGAGCAAGTGGGATTCAGCCTTGCTCTCAGTGACACCTCTATGGATGCTACCAGGGCTGGAGCAAACACTTCAATGCCATTGTGACACAAACAGCATCCGAAGTGACTGTTACCTTAAATGTGGTTGAAATCTAAATCCTGATGGTTTCTCAGAGAATGGGATGGCTAAAAGAGCTTGTAGATCCCAAAGGTGAAGTTTCATTTCTTTTTGCTTCACTGGTGGGTTTCGTTCCTCAGAGGGAAGGGGAGAAGCCACTTTACTGATGGCACTCATAGACCTTGTTTCCCTTTACTCAACGGCGTGTGCGTGGTGTGCCTGCATTCCTGGAGTCAAACCCTGTGCTCCAGCTGTCACAGAGTCAAAAACGAGGCATATCCTTGAGGCAGCTCTGGTCCTTCTGTACAGGAATGATGTGGGGGAGAAAATCAAGGCAGACGCAATTAGTGAAAATCAGAAACTGCAGCGCGGCTTCTCTCTCCGGCTGCGTTCACGCAGGGCTCAGCACAAACAAAGTGGCCTCCCCTGAGCCTTGGACTCCTGACAGCCTGACAGAAGGAAGATCACTACAAGCACCAGGTATTTCTGTTAGCAGGAAGCCTGGTAAATGCTCTTTCCGTGCCAGCAACACCTCTTCTTGGCAGGCTTACTTGGCAGGCTCCAGGCACCGAAGCAAACGTGCTCTCTGTTTCGTGAGATTCACCAAAGTGGGGCTTATCCCTGTCATGCCTCCCAAGAGAGTCTCAGGAGCTGATTGTGGCCCTTCAATGTGAGGGAATGAAGTGGCCAAAAAAATGGAACTGTCTGAAAAAGAGTTGCCCCGTAGTTATGCCAAGTAATATGGAAATAATTTCAGAGCGGGTTGTGTTTCACTTTTTTTTTAAATAACCTCACTATTTTAAGTCTAAGTTTTGCTTTACATGTTTGTTTTGGGTTTTTTTTCTCCACTCTCACTGTATGTTGGAAGAATGGCGAGTCAGCACCGCATAAAAAGGGAGAGCAGGGAGCAGAAGACAGGATGCAAAAATCCTGGGAGAAGCAACCAGTCCCAGCTGGCTGCTGGGTGGTACCCAGAGGGATCACAGCAGCCTGGAAGGGACCTCAGGATGTCTCTAGCCCAAACTCCTGCTCCCATCAAGGTCAGCCATCAGATGGAGCTTAAACCATCTTTGGGGCTACCCTAAGCCCATGGCAGAGAGAGGCAGGTTGCCTGCCACAGAACTGCTTCATTAGGAATAACTCATGGCATGCAAGATCAACCCACCAACATGCCATCGGGCATGGGGACCTACCTTTCCCTTCCTGGCTATTCTAGGGGCTGGCATGCTGTGTGCTAAGAGGATTTAATTCACCCTACCAGTTTTCAAGTGCTGGAAGGGAAGGGAAGTTGTTTCCCTGCACCAAGAGCAGATGGTGGTGCTCTGTGCTCCCTCTCTCCTCACTCATGGTCATGCCCTCTGAGGAGGACCCGGATGAGGTGGTGGTGCAAGCTCCCATCAGCACTTACTTCTTCAAGGAGAAGTAAGAGCACTGAGGGCTTGTGCAGCCAGCTGCATCCTTGGTTTATGATAGCCAGCTAGTGGTAAATGTTGGCACCATGCACGTACCACTTTACCTCCTACCTGTTGCTGCCTCCTCTTCCTTTTAATGCACGAGTAAAGAGAGGCACTCGAAGCCCAGGTGACTTGCTGGAGATGGTCCCAGTGGAAATGCTGCTGGCTCTTCCTCCTGTCTTCACATGGTTAGGACATTCTGCTGTGAGCACATCTCTGCACAGAGCGTTGCAGAGACTGGGGTGGCCGTGGAAGTTATTCTGGGGGCAGTGGACAGGCTGGGATGGGTGGTCCCACAGCATGACATCCCTCCTCCCCCTGTCCCAGATCTGATCTAGATGTCCTCTGCCTGATCTGCCCCTTTGCCAGCAGCTGCCCAAAGCCAATGGACCAGAGGAGTCACCCCGGTGCTGCTGCATCCAAAACGGGTTGTCACTGGGATAGGCTGAACTTTGCCTCAGAGTTTGTTTGGGAAGGGTGGGAAACGGCCACACAGAAAAGAGACAGAGGCAAAAAAAACCCTCTAGAAAAATAAACTGCAGACAATATCTCATTGAAACTGTGTCTGGGGCTGGCACTGTAGTTTGGGCAACAAGCAGAGGAGGGAGGAAAGCCCTGGCCTTTGGAGTAGCCCATTATTTTCATTGGCACTGACCATGCTTCCCTGCCTCCAGGCATGATCAGAGCTGGTGGAGGTGGATTCAGAAGGACCATGAGGGCACCTTTGCTTCTGATGCTTTGCCCACTCTCTCAAGAAGCATTTGGCCAAGGCGCTCAGACACATGGTCTGAATGTTGGGATTGTCCTGTACAGGGACAGGAGTTGGACTCGATGTTCCTTGTGGGTCCCTTCCAGCTCACAGCCTTCGATGATGTTGTGCTCCCGCTGCTGAGGGAGGCTGGGGTCCGTGCCGCAAGCGCATCCCTGCGTCCAGACCTTTCCGAAGGGCTGGGCTGGTGGCCACAGCCATCCAAGCAGGGCCATACACATGGCTGGCTCCTGTGGCTGGTGAGTCACCCCTCTGACTACTTTGTCCTTGTTGCTTTGGTGAAATGAGGCGGTCTGCCCTGCCCTTCCCTCACAGGGCCACTCGGCAGCTGCGGAGGCGCCTGGTCCGTGCCGGCAGCGAGGGGCTTTGCTCGCTCTCGCTCCAGAGCTGCTGCAGTCGAGAGAACGAGCAAAGCTCACACGAGGAGAGCTGCAGCTTTGTGTGTCTGTCACAGAAAACTCCGAGCCCCCAGCCTGGCTTTTTATCAATTATTAGCCTGCTGCTAAAAGAAGAAAATAGATTTCATAAGTGTGTTTCTGTCCCACACACCAGAGATAGTCTGGTGAAATGATTTACGGGTGTGAGCTGGTGCGTGTGTGTGTGCATGTGCATATGGTTCAAATCCCATAAAGCAGAGTCCTGCCTGTGTGTGAGTGTGTGTTTAATGCTTTATATGGCACATCATTCCTTTTTGTGTGTATGTGTGTGTCTGTCTGGTTTTCCTGGGCAGTGACAGTTAAATTTATTTTTTTCTCTTTTTTTCTTTTCTTTTTTTTTTTTTAATTTCACATGAATTGTGTGGTGAAAGCCAAGAGCGTCTGCCAACTCTGCTGTCCCAAAAATAAAAGTTGACACTCTTCTCCTAGAAACAGTTATCTCCCCAGTGTACTCATGGGCAGGCACACCCACACCCATCCCTTTCTTGACACTGAGGCTGAATTTAATAATGTGCTTGGCTGCTTTTATTTCTGACTTAAAATGTCAAAGATTGAAAGACCTTTTTTTGAGAATGCAGAGGATGTAAGTGATCCCAGGACACAGGGCTTACTATTGTAAGTGTGCACAAAGGAATGGGCTGCTTTCCTCCACGCTGGCAGCTGGGAACAGAAGCCAAGGACAAAGGTGGAAGCAGCGATAGGGGAGTCACTCAACCTTCTCTCCAAGTTAAAATTCCTCTCTTCTCTCAGCTGTGGTACAATTTCCTTGAATTTGTCATTTTGGTTTTTGAGGTTTGGGACTCCTCCTCTTTTCACATCCCTGGTTTACTCAGAGAAAATACACAAACATTGATTTCACCCCGATGATAAATGCCACAAACAGAGTGGGAGGAGGGAAAGCTGCTTGGCTGTGAATGCCAATTCATGTCCCTGTCTACCAGAATAGCAGGGAGGGGTTGGTAAGAGTTGTGCAGGACACACTGGGTTGGTAAGAGTTGTGCAGGACATGTTGGGTTGGTAAGAGTTGTGCAGGACACACTGGGTTGGTAAGAGTTGTGCAGGACACACTGGGTTGGTAAGAGTTGTGCAGGACACGTTGGGTTGGTAAGAGTTGTGCAGGACACGCTGGGTTGGTAAGAGTTGTGCAGGACACACTGGGTTGGTAAGAGTTGTGCAGGACATGCTGAGTTAGTAAGAGTTGTGCAGGACACACTGGGTTGGTAAGAGTTGTGCAGGACACGTTGGGTTGGTAAGAGTTGTGCAGGACACGTTGGGTTGGTAAGAGTTGTGCAGGACATGGGTTGGTAAGAGTTGTGAAGGACATGGGTTGGTAAGAGTTGTGAAGGACATGGGTTGGTAAGAGTTGTGCAGGATATGTTGGGTTGGTAAGAGTTGTGCAGGACACGTTGGGTTGGTAAGAGTTGTGCAGGACATGCTGGGTTGGTAAGAGTTGTGCAGGACATGCTGGGTTGGTAAGAGTTGTGCAGGACACGTTGGGTTGGTAAGAGTTGTGCAGGACATGCTGGGTTGGTAAGAGTTGTGAAGGACATGGGTTGGTAAGAGTTGTGCAGGACATGTTGGGTTGGTAAGAGTTGTGCAGGACATGTTGTCCACTCTTAAGTTATACTTGCCCTATGCAAGTTGTTTTCTAAGTCACTTGGCAGAGAAGGAGCTATTCAGTGCTGCTGTTGTGGGTATTTCAGACATGGTGCTTTCAGTAAGAGGTGGCAGCAGCCCACGGAAATGTCCGGTTCCGAGAGGAAAACATAACTTAGAAAATGAATGGACAATGTGTTTCCCCAATCACGCCCGTTTCCACCTGTACAATACCTAGACAGCAAGCGAGGTGCTCTGAAAGCAGCAGTAAGTCATGAATGCAAAGTGACTTCTACCACTGCTGTTGTGAAGAGCCATGACAAAAGACATTCCTTCTTGGCTTGTGGAACCCCCACATTTATTTCTCTCAGTTTAGGTGTGGTAGTTTCAAGCTCCCGTAACATGAAGACTCTTAGGCTGTGCTAAACAGCTGAGTCCAATTTTTCTCTCTGTGAGTTCAAACAATTGTAGCTGGTTGGATATTTTTAAACTTCCAGGACTGAGTAGTTTTCACTTAGAGGAGTTATTCCATGTGGTCAGAGCTGCAAGTGCTTTGAAACCGGGTCAGATGGAAAAGGGCTGATGTGGTGACTGAGAACATTTGATGTTTTTCACTGTCCAGGTGATTGCCATCTGGGTGAGACCATTGGCTATAGAAGTCACTGACAACACAAATTTGTCAGTCTATATCTGAGGAGGGTCTTGTGATCCTTCTCAATGGGCCTCTAGTGGGGTGGTTGGTTCACTGCCCTTGCAGAAAAGGAGGTGTTTGTGTATGTAAGCCCCTGGGGACAGCAAATTCAGGATTTTTTTCCCCAGTGAGCATATGAGAACACAGCTCCAGATATGAGAACACAGCTCCAGATATGAGAACACAGCTCCAGAGCAAAGGGATGTCTCTTGCCACCCTACAAAGCAATATTTTCAGCACTGTAGGTGCCATCAGGAGATGTTATTACTGACACATTTTGGTTAACAGACAAGATCTGTGCTATGAATTTGTAAAAGTCAAATACCCACGTAGTCTTGGCACATGAGGAACCTGGATAAATGAACTTTCTCAATCATGGGAGACTTGTGCATTTTGTCCAAGAGGCAGTTTAGATTTAAGGCAGCTCTCTGCCTAACTGCCTGTTTTGAGGACTGGGTCGAACTGATCTACCTGAGTTGTAAATTATCAGATTCCATATATAAATGAAGAAAATCCAAGAGACATCCAAGCTGAGATGAATAATGCAGTTTGACTGGAGACAAGTGTCCTTTTAGGCAGGTGTCTATGCTCTGAGCTGCTGTCTTCAAATGCTTTTCTTTTTCCCTTTACAATAATCCTGGGCTTTTCCCTGTGGTCCTGCACAGCACTCAGATGTCTGGAGGAAAGGGTATGAGTAGTTGTCTGAGTGAGACTCTACGGATGACTGCACAGCACAGCATCTTGCCTGTAATGGGCAATAGCTCCTCATCTTTCCCATTTCCTTAATATCCTAGCCACGTTTCACACATGTTAAATAGGTAGCATTTTTGAAGGGAGGGGTTTTCTGCCTCAGAACATGTTTGTTTTTAATGAAGGGGGTGAACATTGTGCTGAGTGGGTCTGTGTATCGTGGCTGGAGTGTACAACAGATATGGGAGACTGAGTATTTAGAGTGGGAGAATCAGTAAGCAGAGACTGAAGCCAACTTCCAGTCTCTGAGAGTGACATTTTCCTGTGCAAGGTGTCCAACAGTGCTTTCATCTGGAGGTGTGATCGTCTTTATATGCCAACTCATCCACATATTGATGTGGTTAGAAGGAGTATGGGCGTTAGTTGTGAGTGCTAGCCCAACACCTTCAAGATTTCAAGTTGGTTTCCCACTCTGGGAAATCTCTGGCAGTTTGATTACTCTCTCTACACCCTTTCAGTCCATCAGAGAGCAACTGCATGAATTATGTTAAAAGCTGTGCTTCTGAAGGTCAGACAGGTTGTTGCCTAACTTCTCAGCACAAAACGTTGACGAGAGGGCAGCAGGCATCTGAATGTGGCATCCTCACCTCTGAGGTGGATAGCTAGGGCAGATAACCTGATTGTGCCAGGAATTCACAGTAAAATAGAAATCAATGATGTTACAAGCTTGAGTATTGTGGAAGGAATAGACTCCAGGCTTGTACTTGAGTCATAGAAATAGATTTGTACAGTACCAACAATCTGCAGTACCCCATAGTTGAAGGCAGGCCTCTAGGACCAGCCATCCTCCAGTCACTGAACCTGGCTTTCACTATGGGCTGCTGGTGAAAGATGATGAGTTATGAGCTCACCCTGAGAAGGAGAGCCCATGCCATCAGTATAGTGAATTAGCTTCCCTCTGAGAGCTCTATCAGAGTCAATATGAGGTGGGTTCCCATTTTGTGAGTTGCAGTGTTCCCCACTAACTTCAGGAAGTCTTTATCTAAGCCATCAGGGAAGGTAACAGCAATCATAGTGGAGGAAATCCATAGGGAAACCCACAATACTTGGCACACACCTTGTTTAAAAGTGGTTTGAAGAGCATGATGCTGAGCTAACCCTTCATCTCTGGGCACTTAGGAGATGGCTGAGCTGCATGCAAGGGACTAATGCGAGAAACCACGCTGGTGGGTGGGGTGATGCGGTGGAGAAATGCCATGAGCTGGAGCTGAGGTCTGCCCTGGCAGTGCCACGAGCACCTGCCTGCAGGAACGTGGGAATTCAGGAGATACAGGCTCCTACGAGAGCCCCTGAGCTGATGCAAAGAGGAGCCACAGGAAAGCCCATTGCAGTGCACAATAATGTGTATTATTAATCCTGCAAAACTGAGGAGCTGGCTGGGATAGAGACCAATTGCTGGTGTCTCTGTCCTGGCATTTTATCTATTAATAACTATTTCCTTACAGAGTGCTATAAAGCACCCCTGTAATGAAAACTGATCACCGTGGAAGGAGAGACTGCTGCTGCGTTGTGATAGCGTCTCTTTTAAGGAGGAACTTTCTCTCCAGTTTGCAATCACTAAAGATGCAAGCTTTACAGTGTGGGTACACAAGGTGACAAGCTGGCTTATAGCTGGGATTCCCACTGAATGTATTTTTTGAGATGGGAAGGCACTTACCCAAGATGTACCCTTGTGTTGGCTTCTTAGGGTGCCTCATGAAGTGAACCTGCAATTGTAGATTGGCTAAGGAATAGCAGACATGTGAGAAATGGAAAAAACATGTGTCACTTCACCATTAAAATCCAGTGACTGGCAGAAAAGGCACAGTAAATGCTGAAGCCATGCTGAGATAGAGAAAGAGAAGGAAATAAAAAGCTCCCCAAAACCAGCAGTACTTATTTCACAAGGTGTATCTGTGAGCATGGATATGTGTGCATATGCGTGTATATACTTTGGCAACAAATATTTATATAACTGGAAGGTCTGCCTTGGAAGCTGTCAAATATCAATCTTTTTTGGGGAGTATACCTGTAAAAAGGGAGAAATGCAACTTTTAAAAATTGACCTCCCTCTTAGTGATCTGTGTTTCCGCCCTATTCAACATATTTTTTTTCTTTCCAGTTTCAATATTTTAATGAACTTTTGACTCACAGCAAAAATAATCATTTAAAAAAATAAAAATAAAAATAAAAAGGCAAAAATGAGTAGAGAAATCTAATCCTGGATTATCTCACCCATTCCTGAGTTGTGCTTTCAGGAGCTCAGTGGGTGCTTTTCGCTAATCAAACAAATCTGAGTCATAAGAGCTCCCACTCATTCTCTTGCTGCTTTTTCTTTCTAGCATCTCTAATATAAACAACAAGGGAGCACCTGAGGAAGAGCAGGAGGTGGGTGCTAGGAGAGAACATCTCAGTGGAACAGGCATAGGAGAAGAAAATGCCTTTTTCTGCAGAATTCCAGTTTGGGATGTGATCCTTGTGCCTCTTAGATCCACACGAATCAAGAGGAGAGGCTCTAAGCATCACAATGTTGTATGCTGTTGCACAGAACTTGCATGGGGGTAAAAACATCTCACACATTATCTATTTATTTGGGTCTATAATGGACACAAGGAGAGTGGTTGAGGTTGTCTGGGAATTGTCATTTCCTTGCAATGGGTTGCTAGGAAGTAGCAGGAATAAAGCTCACCAAAGTTTCAGTTAGCTTTGTCCCCTTGGGGACCCAGTCTGAATTTTATCAAAGCAGAGAAGGTGAGGTGGTTTTTGTTTTCAAGAGAGAAAGCAAATTAGGGGATTTAAAGAAAACCTAGGTGAGACTTGGAGTTACCTGTTAAATGCAAGTATCAAGGGCTACTGACCAGACTGAGCCCACTCCCACTATGGAACTGGTCTCCAAAGAGTCAAGACTGTGGTGGAGGCTGCGAGAGCCATGATTCACACAAAAAGAACGTGAAGTAAGTCAGTTATTCTTTGAGAGTTTCACAATGGCAAAGAATGGGAACCAACATGCTGGCCAAGAAAACAGGCAACAATGGGTAAGGGTATAAACATGTAGGGCAGACGTATAGGAGGCAGGCAGCCAGCAAAGAGGAAGGAAGAAGCTAAATTAAGCCGATGAATGAACAGACAGGAAATATTTAGCAGTGAAAGAGATAACGTGTGACTTAGAGGGAAATAAGAGGAAAGAGTTACAAGGTTAAATCTATAAAATAATACAGTGGTTATTTAGGGGAAAATTTTCTGAGGTCTTGCTGCAAACAGAAAGGACAGAACAAAGAATTCTAGGGGAAGTGCTGTAAAAGTACTGGCAAAACAACTGGCGGTGGCACCTTGCCCCAGCAAAGACTAGCCAACCTCTCTTGAACCCTGCCTGGGCAATCACCCTGCTGCTTTATGCCTTTTCTCACCGGCCTTGCAAAATGCATGCAGTGTTGCTGGTGTCTTTTGAGCATTTCTTTGCTGCCTCAGGTCTAAATCCCCTCTTGCTTCTCCTTTGTATAGGTCACACACTGCACCTCATACTATAGGTCACACACTGCACCTCATACTCTGCTTTGGGGAGCTCCTTGTCTCTGAGCCTCTGGCATGTCTCCAGTCCTCTGCTTTCCTCCCCTGGAGATGCTATGGGCTGGTGGAACTGTCCTGTAGGCTGGATTCAGGCAGATCAGAGAGCAAAAAAATAACCTGAAAGTCCTGTTTTTACAGGTTAGTAAATAAAGTAATGAACTTTTCTGGTGGAATAGAGCCACGCTTCTAGGCAAAATTGCATGTTATAAAGCTGTGGGGTTTTTTTAGACAACTTAATAGAAGAAACAGCTGGGTCTACATAGAACTCTATTATTTTAGCATAAGGTGATTCATGCAAATATGGGAGGGGGAGTGTGTCTGTCTCATTTGCCTCCCTCCTCTTTTTCTGCATTCCTTCACATGGACTTGGGTTCCAAGTTTGAATAAACCTGAACTCATAAAATCTTTAAATGGTTAGGATCTGCATGTTGAATTTGTAGCATCCTGAAAGTAAGCAAGTTCCACATTGTTCTAGGCTTTTTTGGATGTGGCTTTTTTTGACAACTCTGAAATAACATTTTGGGGAGATACCAGAAAATCATCAGTCTGAGAAAACTACTCATCCCTCAAAGAGGAACATATGTTATAACACCAAGTAATAGGGGATGAAGATGCTCCAGGACAGGTTCCTTATTCAAAATTAGAAATAAGGAAGTGGAAAAGGAAAAATTAATGCCTTTGCTTTGCTCAGCAGAATTCCGTGACTTGAGTGCAGTGCCTGACTTTGCTCTCAGCTACCCCGAGAAATTCAGCATGATCATGGTGTAGAAGTGATAGGGTCAGAATGAGCCCTGTATAGTTCTCACACACGTTCACATTTCACAAAGCCTTTTGTGTGGGACTGGCAGTGTGCTCAGTTTTACCCAAAATGCAAAGGCAGACACTGATTTTTGGAGCTTACCATTTAAATGCCAGCAACGCTTTCTAGATTCTCTCTCCCAGATTAAAATGAAAACCTGAAATAAGATGTATGTGGCTATGGGCACTTCTTCTAGTCTTGTGCTTTCTGATTGCCTTGGGACAGAAGAAATCCCTGGCCTGGCATCACAGGGTGACATCCATCCGAGACTGAATCCAGTTAGCCTGAGCAGTAAGAGTGATGAAAACTACCCCACAACCCAGAAATCAGTAAATGAAGATCTGTGGGGCTTGATGGTCCAGAGGAAGGTGCTGTGTTGTAGGAAGGTGCTGATGCCTTTGCCAGTGTGTATTAACTGCTGCTGTTCTGTACAACTGCCAGACTAAAGCCATCGCAGACATGTCTGTCCACGCTGCAATCACACCTTCTTCTTGTCGCGTAGGCATGCGCTTGGATACCCTCTGTAAATGGTGGCAGGCTTCCAGCTAACCACGGCGTCTGGACTCCCTGCACTACTACCTGCTGAGGTGTTTCCTACAACATGCCACTTCTTTATTTACCCTTACTCCTGGCTCTTTCCCTTCAGACAGAGCTTGGCAAGCAGCCCCATGGCCGTTTTCTGCACTGAACACGTGCCAGAGGAAACCCTCTTGAATAACGACTGGGGCGTTTTGACCGAAAGCAAGGCCGTGAGTCCCAATGGATATTCTTTTTTTTATGTGTTTGTTAGCATCTTTGCATTCCCCATATTTGCTATATGAAATAGTTCTCTGTCCTTGACTAATGCAGCGAGCTGTTATTCATACTCTTTTCTTACAAGTCCCTACTTTGGTATAAAGGACATCTAAATTCCCTTCATTAAACTTTCATCATTCCTTGGAAATAAATATAGCAAAAACTGTATGGCAAAGACCTGAGTGTATCTGAAGTAATGCTTTCTCCTTTGCTTGGGTTTCTAAAAGTTAATTGTGGGTTTCTAAAAGTTAATGTGGTTAGTAGGTCAAGAGAGGTTCTTCTTCCCCTCTACTCTGCCCTGGTGAGGCCACATCTGGAATATTGTGTCCAGTTCTGGGCCCCACAGTTCAAGAAGGACAGGGAACTGCTGGAGAGAGTCCAGCACAGAGCCACCAAGGTGATGAAGGGAGTGGAGCATCTCCCTGATGAGGAAAGGCTGAGGGAGCTGGGCCTCTTTAGCTTGGAGAAGAGGACGCTAAGGGGGGACCTTATTAATGTTTATAAATATTTGAAGGGTGAGTGTCAGGAGGATGGGGCCAGGCTCTTCTCAGTGGTGTCCAATGATAGGACAAGGGGCAATGGGTGTGAGCTGGAACACAGGAGGTTCTGCTTAAACTTGAGAAAGAACTTCTTTACTGTGAGGGTGCCAGAGCCCTGGGACAGGCTGCCCAGGGAGGGTGTGGAGTCTCCTTCTCTGGAGATGTTCCAAACCCACTGGGACACCTTCCTGTGTGATCTCACCTAGGTGTTCCTGCTCCTGCAGGGGGTTGGACTGGATGATCTTTCGAGGTCCCTTCCAATCCCTGACACTCTGGGATTCTGTGATTCTGTAATTATTTTAAAATGGGATTTGATAGTAAGTGTGTTTTAAAGGTAAGGTGCTTTGGAAAAAACAATTCACGACTGCCAGGCCAGCTTGGTCAGTCCTTGCTTACATCTGGATGGTACTTCATGTAGTGGGGAGACAGCTTGAGACCTCCAGATGCTCCTCTGCAAGAAACAGTGCTAATGGTAGTTAGTTGCAGCAGAAGAAAAACGATGGCAGTCACCCCTTCGATGAGTTACCTACTGATATCAAAGGTGACTAATTTACAAATGAATAAAGAGTTGCTGTTTCCATTTTCTTGTTTTCACGTCAAAGCTGTTCTTAAATTCTCTGAGCCCTCAGTGTGCCAGTTTTTAAACTTTCATTTCCTTGTTTTCAGTTAAAAGATTCAGCTAGCAGACCCTTGGCACCATCAGCCATGTTTATGGACAGCAATATTTGCTTAAGAAACGGTGTCACTGCCGTGCCTTGTGAAGTGACGATAAACATCCTGAACTTGTACACAGAAAAAGGTCAAAGATCAAATAGATTTCCTCACCAGGGAATTGTCCTGTAAAACACAATGATCCCGTTGTTTGTCTGGTAACACAGGCATTACTGACTGCAGACAATGATGGTGTGGATTGGACTGAGAGGTTTTGAAAGACACATCTAAGATCTTGGATCTTTCAAAGACAAGAAGGTTGTTGCCTTTTTGCTGTGGCCCCCAGGTTTAGTCCTTCCCATGATCATGGGGTGAAAGGTGTGTGAAGTGAACACTTGCTACTGGCCTATGTCAGAAGGCAGTGGAACAATTCAGCTGGTTGACACCATCTAAATGAAACTCTCCTCCACCTTGCAAGGTAAGAGCTACTTTCAGGCAGAAGAAACTTAACCTCTAATGGTGTTCTGGAGATGGCAGTGGCTATAGCCATTAAACAAATGAACAGCAAGTGCTGGGCTGTGTCTGTGTGCCTTCCCTTCAGCACTTGCTTCCCTTTTGCTGACTCCACTGCCTCCAGCTCAGACAGGGGGAACACATAAAGTGAGACCAGTTGAGCGTGCAGACAGCGTTGAGATGTTCCAGGGGAGCAGTTAACATTAATGTCTTCACAGGATTTACAAGTTCCAGTCACCCTGGAGTTTGCATTTATTTTGGGGATGCAGTCAGCCTTGGTAGGTTGGACAATTTCATTGTCGAATTAAATGTGAGTCCAAAGCAACATTGCTATTACTTAGCCCTACCACTCTGCTGAGCGTTGTGTAGCCCACAAAATCTGAGGTATGAGCTGCCTTTGCCTGCATGGGGAAAATTAATCTTTCAAACAAGACAAAAATGTTACTTGCCCTATAACAAAGCAACAACAACAACAACAACAAAAGCCAGGATATCTTTTTCTGTTCTCTAATACTTGTTCATCTGGCATTCTCATATCAAGGCAAATATATACCAAGTAACAGCTGTCTCCTCTGGAGCTGAAAATCAACATTATTACACGATGCAACAAGTCAGTGTGATAAATGAGTAGAGGGAGTGGATGAGAAATGATGAGGCTAGCAGTGACAGGAAACAGCTATATAGACCTTGTGTAAAATTTGCAACTTTCAGTACATGGTGGGTTTGTTTCTCTAAGACATAAAAAGAGGAAAAAGATTGATGGTGTCAGTAGTTCCTGCTGGCCACCTGCTTTACTGTTATGTTGAAAAGAATTAGGTTTAGGATTATAGGCATTAAGGTGTTAAGTTTAGGTTTATTATGGTTAGGGTTCTGGTTTGTGTTATTAGAGTCAGGGTTCAGGTTAGGTTTGGAGTTAGGGCTTAGGATTACGGTTAGGGCTAGTTGTTAGTGTTTGGGTTATAGTCATTAAGGTTAGGTTAAGGTTAGGTTTAGGGGTTAGGTTTAGTTTTAGGGTTATTAGGGTTAGGATTAGGGTGAGAGTTTAGGGTTAGGATTTAGGGTTAGTGTTATAGTCAATTAAGGTTATGGTTGTAGTCATTACAGTTAGGGTTTGGGTTAGGTTTAGGGTTATTAGGGTTAGGGTTAGAGTTAAGGTGGGGGTTTTAGGTTTTAGATGAGGGTTAGGAGTTGGGGGTTAGAGTTTATTGTCATAGGGGTTTAGGGTTATTGTCATTATGGTTAGGGTTATGTTTATTGTTAGTATTTGGGTTAGAGTTAGGTTTATGATCATGAGTCTTAAGGTTAGGGTTAAAGACTTCTAGATTTGCTTTCATCTAGGACTGCTGAAGTTTCTGCGCTATTCTTTCATTATTTTATCCATTTTTGCACTATTGGAATTCTTTAAATGCTGATTTGTCTGTCCCTTCTAGAACTCCATGAACTCCTTGTCATCCCTATTATCATCCCCTCTGTTTTTAATGTGGACTACACAGCCCAGGCTGCATGGGTGCTCTTTTGTTCTTGGACATTTAGATCCAAAGAAGAGCTGGCTGCTCAAAATGCAAAGCATGCAGTGCCTAATTCTTCCCATCAGGAGACAAACTGTTCAGGATCTGGGAAATCTGTCATATTTTAACTGCTGTGGTGGCTTAGTCATTTGTTTGTGGTAGCACCTAGCTGCCTTTGCATTAGGGCCTTGCTGTGCAAGGCGCTGCATAAACACAGAGGAAGAGGAGCTGCCTGTCCTGAAGAGCCAAGGAAATATGCCTCTTATTAATCTCTAATTAATCACAAGCCGCTCATTTCTTTTGCACTTGGATAGATTGATGTCCAGGCATTGCAGAAATCTTCTTCTCCACCTTTGTTTTTTTGGTTGTTTTTTTTTTTAGAAACTTTCTTAAGAATGAAACCTCTGTGGCAGAAACAACGTCTTGTGCATAAAACGAAGTGAGTGGCTCAGAAGATGAAATGAGTTCACCCCTGGGACCTTACCCCTGCACATCACAGCACACTTCCTCCTCAGAAGAGTTTCCTCCAGCACTCCACCTGAGGGGCTCACCATTTCCTGACCAAACACTACATGGAAAATTAAACTTCACAGAAAATATATATATAATCCAACACCTCTCTACAACAAGCTATATGGAGTGGCCAGATATTAAGTCTTTAATTCTCACCACTGTTTAACACACAGTGTATAATTACCAGCATATAATACTGTACAGCACACGATTCTTCTAATGTGCTGATCAAATTGTGACTTATTTCACCTTCTTTTTTCCTTACCTCTTCTGGGTCCTCCCTCCCATTTCCTTCTGCCAGCAGCTCTCTTTTCTCTCTCTCACTTGCTTTCTATGCAGTAGCATATGCGTTACACAGCCCTGTCCTTGCAGCGTGTACAAGAATTCTTTAAGCTTACCAGAACATAGACCAGGGACCAGCTTAACTCAGAAGCACCAATACTGGTTTCCTGCCTCAGACCCCCTGCCCGGGGCAGCACTCCCACCTTCAGCCTAAGTATGGCCCCAAATCTTGCTCTGTGGAGGAGAGAGGAATGGGCAATGTAGAAGAAAATATTAAAAAAAAAAGAGGAATGAGCAATGTAGAAGAAAATATTAAAAAAAAAAGAGGAATGGGCAATGTAAAATAAAATATTAAAAAAAAAAGAGGAATGGGCAATGTAGAAGAAAATATTTAAAAAAAAAACAGGAATGAGCAATGTAGAAGAAAATATTAAAAAAAAAAAGAGGAATGGGCAATGTAAAATAAAATATTAAAAAAAAAAGAGGAATGGGCAATGTAAAATAAAATATATTTTAAAAAAGTTACTGCTTCAGTTTCTTTTTGCTGTGTAATCTATTCAACTTTATGAGCTTGCTCACCTCTACATCTGCATGTATGCAAATGCATGGATGCATACATGTGTATATGCATATGCAAATACGTGGAGGCACACACCTAGAGACACACAGCTTTTCAAAGGTTACTGAGTCAATGCCCCATTCCTCCTTCCTTGTTTTTAATGCCAGTTTTCAGATTCATTAGGAATCTGACCACGTAGATAAATGACATGTCACTGGAGAGGAATTGGTGCATTTTCTGCCTCAATGGGTGGATTGGAGCTGGCTGCCTTTTTTTTTTTTTGGTGCAAGGCTACTTTTGGAAAATAAAGGAAAAACAAAAGTGCTCCTGCAAGGAGGAGGAAAGGAGAAGGTGGAGCTGAAAGACCTCCGTGCCTTTCATTTTGCTTTCGCCCCAGACTCTCTCCAACCTCCCTTTTTACGGCGCTGTGTAAACTCTGGGGTCCTGCCGGATGAAAGTGCTCTCTGTTTCACAGCAGAGCTGTGGCTTTTGGATTTTACAGCCCCAAAATTACTTCACGATGATCCAGAGCACACATCACAGCTCAGAAACCACACGGGAGCCGTGCTGGTAAAGGAAGCCGAGAGTTGCTGAAGTAGCCAGACTGAAATTTATAACCGTGACCTGGGCCTTGTCAGGCCTTTACGACACCGTGTAAAGTGAATTGCTGCTTAGTCACCAATTTGCTTGGCAAGATTGGCTGGATTAGGAAATACATAAAAGGTCAGACAGTAGGAGTTTGTCTAGACATCCTATTTTGGATTATATGCTCTACAGGTTTCTGTAGCAACCCTTTGCAAAACATTCATATTTTAGCAATATTTTTTGAAGCCTCCTTTTCTGTAATGAGCTACCCAAGCTTTTGTGAGCAAATTTAACTTGTTTCTCCACCGCCCGCGGCCCGGCGCCTGCCCAGCTACGTCCTTTGAAGAAGGGAAGGGAGGCACCTTGGCTGGGCGGTGGCCAGGCTGCCAGAGCCCCAAACCCATCAGTGTCTTGGTTTATTTCATTGTCTTATCACCCAGTGACCCCTCCACACCTGAGAAGGGGAATTGGGAAAGAAGAGGAGAAATATGGGTTGGAATAAAAATAGATTAAATGAAATAAGAGCTAATAATAATACTACTAATATAAAATGCACAAAGTTAGACTCAGCTGACAAAAGCACAATGGCAGCAGGCGGGAGAGCAGGGCTCAGGAGCAGAAAGACGGGTGAGACCCTCCAGGGATGGTGGCCACTGGGGAAGAAGGTCAGCCCCAGTGAACTTCCTTGTTTATAGCGAGCGTGATGCTTCTGGTATGGATGGAACACTGCTGTTGGCCAGCTCGGGTCAGCTGCCCTGGCTTTCACTCCTCCTCACCTTAGCACCTGGCTAACCCTAAATCTTGATCACTGTGGTAACCTGCCCACCATGGCTGGCCACAAACTAAACCAAATGTCTTATCAACTTTGTTCTCACCAAATTGGGTGCTGCAGTCTTCTTAAAATGCAGCTTTTCTGACTGAGAACTAATTCTATGGTTCTATCCCAGTGAAACCAGGACAGCTGGCTTCCTCACAAAGGCAGAGTCCATGCCCATGGGGGCAGCTGGTGACCCATGGAGGCCTGTGGACCTGCCATTGGTGAAGGAGCCAAGAGACAGGGACCACAGGCTTCCTCATGGCTGCTGGACCACCCTCCATCACCCTTCCCCATCCCAGGCTCCACGCCAGCCTTTCCAGCCACAGAAGGATGGGGGGACACAGAAGCAGCTGATACCACCTCAGGTTCTCATGTAGTTGAAGATGTCCCTGCTCGTGGCAGGAGAGGTTGGACTAGATGACCTTTAAAGGTCCCTTCCAACCCAAACCAGTCTATGGTTCTATGATTTTCTGCTTGCAAGCAGCACACAGTTGTCTGTGAATAAAAGCAGCAGCACCATGGCTTGCCACCTGCGACCGAGTTCACTACGATTTGAGCTGGGCTGCTCAGAAGTTTTAATGAAAATAAATACAAAAATGCAAAGTATTGTAGCAAGAGAGGAAAACCAACCAGTCAGCCAGGCAAAAATGAGCTCCACAGCCAACTTTTCTACCTCGGTGACATTTTGGTCATTTACTCCTTTCCATCCCATTCCTTGTGCAAGTGAAAATTTGGAACAATTTCAAATTTCGATCTCTGTAATTCTTCCTTTTGGCTTTTAAACTGGCAGAGGGGCAGGGGGGCAGGAAAAATAAAAATTAAAAGTGGACTCCAGGAGTTTCAATGACACTAATTGGATTTGGCTGGACTTTCCAGGTTGAATCAAATAGATGCCAATTTAAACTAAATAGAATGTAGCAAGAAAGATTTTATGAAAACCAAGGGCAGATTTACTTTGTCTACTCAAGTCAAAATTAATGAATAAATAAACACTCCAGACAGCACTTTTGACCAGGTTCATTAAAGTAAGCACATGCTTTAACTTTATGATTCCTATCATCTGATACCTTGAAAACCAGCTTTCAAATTCATTCCTGAAAGGGCTGGTATTTATTAGGACTGGTCAGTTTTCTTTCCTTTTCCCTGTAATTACAGTACTGTGAAAGGGGTTTGGCATTGCTGTCTGCTGACATAGCCAGCACCTGGAGCCACGGTGGTGCTAATTCAGCGGTGCAGCAGACGCTCCTCTGAGAATATCACCCTCCTTCCTCGGGCTGTCCTCTTCCTCCAGCCCTTCAGAGAAGTGAGTATCGTTATCCCCACTCTGCAGAGGAGGAACAGCTGGAGGAAAGCAGGACCTAGAGAAAGACATGGATGGTTTTTGTGAAGGTGTGGGCTGACATTCTTGAGGTGACAGTGCTGCTCCCATCACCACTGGCTTTTCATACGTGTGTGTTGTGACGGTGTGTAATTAGTTCCCTTTGTAAATTAACCCACAAAATACTCTACTGAATAGACTGAGCTGCTGAACCCAGCAAGATTTCTGACGTCAGAGCAGAGGAGAGCCATTGTGCTGATACCCTTTGAATCTGAAACCTAATGCTCCAGCACTTCCCAGGCAAAGGGAGTCAACAAGCGAGCGGTCGTGGTTGTCTCTGGCAGAGGCAGAGGGATTGCACATGAATTTGGGGAGTGAGGCAACACCCCCAGGGCTGAGGGGGTGTGTGCTGATGTTTGTATCAGATCCTAACCCCTAAAATAACCGCAGGCAGATACATATTTCATGGCCTACCTGCTCACCAAGGCTCCCAGCCTGTGAGTCAAACAGTGGGAAACTGAAACACACAGTGGAAGGGAAGTCCCAGGTTTGACCAAGCAAACGCCTCTCTGGTTCTAAATTGTTTTCAGCCAGCTTCCTTTGGTCATGCTTCCTTGGTGATTTGCCTATAAAATGAGCTTTTATTTAATATTTTGAAATACTGTGTTAATAAGAAGGCTGTAGAACCACATCAGATATTTCTGAATTCCAGCACAAATCTGTTATCTATTATTATTATTATTAATATTATTACGCAAACAGCCCCGTTTAGGTAAAGGAGCATTGCAATACAATTTGCCAAATGAGTAACAGGTCTCTGCCCTAAGGAGCTTACAGTCTAAAGGCAATTCTGGCAAGTTTTTCAAAGGTGCTGCATACCCATGGTTTACAGTGACTTCAATGAGAACCTGTGAGTGCAATGACAACTTTGAAACCCATGCCAAATATAACTAATTATTTATTTTTTTTCCCCTTCTTTGATATCTGGAAGTCACTTGTAACTTTTTAATTACAAACATATTATCAAGTTTTATTGTTTGACTTGTTTATTCCCATCTCCCTCGTTCAGGAGTGATCTTCATTTGGTTGATAGATGTTGATTGTTTCTTCTACAATGCAAAAGGAGCTTGTCCTCTTAGGGATGGTTAGCCACTGCTAGGGAAAAATCTTACTAAATGTAGCAGATATGGGGGTGAAATACATTCCTTTCTTATTTTTATAACTGGAGGGTTGTCTGTTACTTGTAAATGATAAATTGAGGGGGCAGATTTCACTAATGCTTACAAATATAAGGGGCAAGTAGGTGGGATATTTGATGTCTGTGATGAGATGTAGAAGTCACAGGGTGCAGGGAAAGGAGGTTTTGGTAGGTGCTTGTGCATAGTGGGGAGGATGTTTTAAAGTAGTTTTTAAAAATAGGCTTCCTGGCAAGCTAATACTTTCAAAATGCTAGGGCAATATAAGATGTAGCAAAATATATCATTAAATTCAAAATTTAAGCAAGTTACACACAGCTCCTGATGTTTTCCACTATTCATAAAGATAGCTGGATGCAGGGTACTCACTGCATATTGTGGATGAGCTCTGATCTCTCCAGACACCCCAATGAACAGTGCAATGCAATGTATATTTCTAAAGTGGGGTAAAGGGAATTAGCAGATTATGCCTAGATTAAGAGGAAAGGGTTTTTTATTTCAGGGGGTACTTGAATGATGTTACTACCACTCTGCTCTAGGACTCCATATTCTTCACTCTTTAAAACCATGCTATAAAAGATCAGAAATTTTATGAAGCCTAAAAGCAAGTGAGAAGATAAATCTGTTGATGTGTTCTAAGTACTAAGCAGAACAGAAAAGCAACGTATAAGATGTGAAAGGCTTGAAAATGAAGAAAATTCATTTGTGGAACAGGTGGAAAAGGTAATTTTATTCACACCCAGTTCTTATTTAGTGCTTTTCTCTTGTGGATCTCAAAGTACCTTAGCGTACCTTGATTTATGGATAGCAAAACTAAAGAAAAGACAGGGAATTTCACATGCTCACTACCAGCTAGGAATAGCACCAATATTGTGCTGCTGCTGCAGTGCTGCAGCCACTAGATCATATTAATAATGAATGCTGATTCATCTGCAATCCATGCAAAAGCATTGTTGAATTATCACCAATACTGGCATGCAAACTACAAAAGAAACTGGGTTTCTCTGGCCCAAAATATGGCCAGAGAACCGTTTGTTCCCTCTGACTGTGACATCCTCACTCAAAACTGCCGTGAGAAGGCAACAGGCTCTTTTGATGACCTGCTCCAGCCCTTCCTCCTCCACAGGTGAGCAAAGGCAAAGGCCTTGCCTCTGCTCCAAACTTTACACCCAGGTTACCCTGGAGAGTTTCTGTTCCTCTCCAGGAAAACTGCTGGATCGTCCTCCTGTGAGTTCCCTCAGTGCCTGGCATCCTGCCAGAGCTACATTCTTTGGTAATCTCCTCTTCACCTTCACATTGTCCACATACATCCATTAATAACGGTAACTAGAGTCAAGTATTATCTTATTTTGGCAGTAGTTTTGTAGGAGATAAAATAAGAAATCTACTGGTTTTGTTGATGTTGCTTATCTCCCTTGCCAAGTCCTCACCTCCTCTCTTCTCCTTTCTTGGGTCTATTCCAATGTCTGTTTTCCCTCCACAGAATTTTCCTTCTTGTTGAATATTGTACTGTAGTAATGTTTTTTCTTCCTATTTCCCTCTGCCTTTTCCCCTCTCCCACACTTTGTTTCTGTTCATGACCTCCATTCTTTTTCTTCTGTATCACTTTCCCACATTCCTCCTTTTCTATCTGGTTTGTCCCGTTCTCCTAAGCCAGAAACAGATCAATCTTGTCAGGTGGTTTGGGGAGTTTCAGAGCAAGTGCATGAGCAGCAGTTGGTCAGGCCGAGCAAAGCATCTGCATTCGGTGGTTTCTCCACCATTTTTCATCTTCTTTCTGTTTAGTCTGAGCAGATGGAAGAAGGCACAGCTGCCACACCTGCTGGAGATGTGCTCTGTAGTCATAAGGGATGAGGAGGTGATACAGCTCTCCAGAAACTGGAGTGCCCATCCTTTTTCACCCTGTCTGACACAGCTGAGGCTCACTTTCCTTAGCAGTTTGGAAAAAGCTTTGGGGCATGAGCTAGGGCAGGGGTAACCTATTAAATAGTTGCAACAACCCTCAAATCAAGTAACTTCTGTGGCTAAACTAGAAGAGCAGCAAGGTCAGCAATGTTATTTCGTAGAATCATAGTGGTTGGGAAAGACCTTTAAGATCACTGAGTCCAACCATACACTCAACACTGCCAATTCCACCTCTAACCCATGTCCCTGAGCACCACATCTACCCGTCTGTTAAATCCCACCAGGGAAGGTGACTCCACCACCTCCCTGGGCAGCCTGTTCCAATGCTCGACTGCCCTTTGGGTGAAGAAGTTTTTCCTCATATCCAACCTAAACCTCCCCTGGGGCAACTTGAGGCCATTTCCTCTCATTCTATCACTTGTTACCTGGAAGAAGAGACCAACCCCCACCTCTCTACACCCTCCTTTCAGGGAGTTGTGGAGAGCAAGAAGGTCTCTCCTCAGCCTCCTTTTCTCCAGGGAAATGCAGTGATGCAGTTATCATAGAACCACAGAGTGGTTTGGGTTGGAAGGGACCTTAAAGCTCATCCAGTCCCAACCACCCTGCCATCAGCAGGGACACCTTCCACTAGACCAGGTTGCTCAAAGCCTCATCCAACCTGGCCTTGAACACTTCCAGGGAGGGGAGAGCTGTGGTGATGGTCACCTGTGTACTTAGAGATACTGCCCAGTCAGTATCACAAAAATATTATTTAATGAAAACTATTAATCACTGAGAGGACACTTGTTTTTAATTGTCCAGTCTGATTCAAAGGTCTTAAGAACAAGATCTATACATTTGCTTGCTTCATACCTAGTTGTCCATCCATGCAGAACGGTGCGTATGGCCCACTATCTTGTGACTGCTCTAGGACAGAATGATTACACCAGCACTGGAAACAGCATCCAAGGAAAAAGACACCTCAAAGTGTGCCTGCGTTGCTGGCAGGACCAATCTGACCAGTGGATTCACCTGCTCCCCAGGGCAGAAGCCTGGAGCCCTGAGGCTCATTTCCCCCCAGCCTGCCCCTCTACCCACGTCAGTGGCTGTCACAGGAAGGATGAGGAGGCTGGTGGTGCTTCCCATGGCTTTTCAGGCACCATCTCATGCAGATGTGCTCTCAGCAGGGACAGATGCTTAAACTGCCTGGGGCCCTGCCCACCCTGATTCCCATCATCACTACCATCAGTGGAAAAGTTGTAGACCAAAAAAAGCTTCATGTAAATAGACTCTTATTTCAAAGCTTAGAGCCTTCAGCTGTTTCTAACTGAAGCATGTCAAGGTGCAGGAGGGAAGCCCTCATGGCTTATGGGGAGCTGGGAAACACCAACTTCCGTGAAATGCCTGTGGCCAGCTCTAAACGTTCTTAGAGGTTTTATTTTTAACTGTTTCAGTAAGTAAGAGATCTCGAGTGGTTGTTTGGAGGAGAAGTAAACGAAGTGTTGGTAATTTAATATCAGCTATTTACTTGGCCTCATAATTTTTCCCTGTCAGTTCTTCATCAAGCCACAGAAACCAAACTTTAATCATTGTCTCTTCCTCAAAACGACGTGATTGCTTCTGCAGTTCTGTCCTTGACAAGCTGCCAACAGTGCATTATCATATATGCAGGATCTCACAAGACTTTTAAAAGCTGCATATCATCCCAAGCTGTCTCCTTGGTAAGGAATAGTGTAGCGTTTGCTCTACTGAAACAGTAGTTAGCTGTGAGGTATAAATTTCTAGATGATGACTACAGAGTTTGGATGGTGATGTAAGGGCTGAAGAGAAGGCAGTAACTCTCTAAGAATGCCTGCCCAGGACTCCTCATCACTGAGGAATGGCTAAATATACCATCAATTGCAGGCTGATTGGCTGGACGAGACTTCAGCTCCTGATTATCTCCTGCTAACACTCACCCTGGAATGAGACATTACTACGATGCACAGGCTATCCCCCAGCCCACCCCCTCCCCAACTTTTTAACATTCTGTTCTTTAATAACAATGCTGGTTTTCTCCCCCTTCTTGACTTTGCCTTTTTCCCCTTTTCCGCTCTAACACTCTTCTGAATGGGTCTGCCTGCTGTCTGCACCGAGGCACCACACAGATCACTTCACAGAAGGTTTCCAAAGGGAAATTGCCCTTTCCCTTCATCTGATTGGTGAGGTGAAACTTTGGTCTTTGAAACTTTGTTCAAGCCAATAATATATCCGTCCCCCGACACATAAACAGATTTAGGATCTGCTTCCTATTAATGTCCTGCTAAAATGTAGGTCATCTGGACTGCTGCTTCTGCTGATACACTCCCATGGAGTTGAGCTACCTGTAGTATGCTCAGAGGTTGCTCCTGCAGATAACGTCAGTGTAGGAGAAACATCAGTTTATACCATGTTCTTTCCATAAAGTGGTTCCATCAGTAGAATTATGGAGAGCACTTCAGGTTTGCTGTATTTAGCTGTTACAAACCAAGGTAATTTGTCTCTTAGAATTTGACAGGATAACTCCTTTTAGAGTTATATTACTTTCAGTAATTAAAAAAACCCCAAACAAACCATAAGCAGTTAACTATTGCTTTCAGTAGAGCAGAATTGTGCTTGCTTTTATACCTGAAATCTTGCCAGTTAAGGTTTCTACTTAACAGTAAATCCCATTCATCATTAGGTCAATAAAACCCTGGTATACCTTTCCTAGTCATCACACCACTGAAGTCACAGACTGGGATTCAGAAGATAAAAGTAAACAGGCTATGTAATGGATGATCAACAGCTACCAGCAGGGCAGAAGGAGGAGTTGTTTTTGGAGTAGCGGATACCCAAGCAGCTGTAAGGGTGTGGGTTATCAGCCACACATCCTTTGTCAGTCAGGCCATGGGGAGCTACCTGCTGCCACCAATTCCCTGCTGCTGGAGCCTGGACCAGGCAGGTCGAAGTCAGCCGGGCATGGTGCTGGCTCCAGGGATGGCCTCTACTACTGTCAGGCTCTGTGATCAGCCTCTGGAGCTGAACCATCCCCGGCAAAACAACAACAACTCGGGTGTGGCAGAAGCGTGAGCCCATAGCCACACAGGCAGGAACAGCCATGGTTGGTACCCAGCCTAAAGCTGTGGGTAGAAGAAATGTGGTGACCCAGACACAGGTTGAATGTAAAGACACAGCTGTGCAGGCCCCCGGCTGCAGGGAGTGCTGGAGCCTCTCCCTGCGAATGGAGAGGGGCAGGGACAGCAGCTGTATTGGCTGTGAGCAGGGGAATGACCTGCTCAGCATGGCGGCTGAGCTGAAACAGGAGGTGGGAAGGCTCAGAACTCCGAGGGAGTGTGAGAGGGAGACAGACTGGAGGGCTCAGGCCCTCCCATCCCTGCAGCCAAGGCACCTGGCCCCACGTGAAGCACAGGATCCCCTCTCCTCTCGCCACCAGGTAAGAGGAGGGGACCCCAGAGACAGCGGGGAATGGAAACAGGTCCCTCCTCGGAGAGGCCGGGGAGGCAGGTGAATCTCCTGCCGGCCTCCCTTGCCCCTCAGTGACTGCTGACAACAGCCCAGAGGCCAATGACCGTGTCCTGGGCTGCACCCAGAGCAGCATGGGCAGCAGGGCCAGGGAGGGGATTCTGCCCCTCTGCTCCGCTCTCCTCAGACCCCACCTGCAGTGCTGCCTCCAGTGCTGGGGCCACCAACAGCACAAGGACATGGAGCTACTGGAGCCAGTGCAGAGGAGGCCACGAGGATGATGCCAGGGCTGGAGCAGCTCTGCTGTGAGGACAGGCTGAGAGAGTTGGGGCTGTTCAGCCTGGAGAAGAGAAGGCTCCAGGGAGACCTTCTAGTGGCCTCCCAGTACCTGAAGGGGCTCCAGGAAGACTGGGGGAGGGACTTTGGCCAAGGGCAGGGAGTGACAGGATGAGGGGTGATGGCTTTAAACTGGAAGAGGGGAGATGGAGATGAGATGTGAGGAAGAAATTCTTTGGTGTGAGGGTGGTGAGACCCTGTCCCAGGTTGCCCAGAGAAGCTGTGGCTGCTCCTCCCTGGAAGTGTTCTCGGCCAGGTTGGATGAGGCTTTGAGCAACCTGGTCTAGTGGAAGGTGTCCCTGCTGATGGCAGGGGGGCTGGAACTGGATGAGCTTTAAGTCTGTGATTCTATGATGCTGAAGTGAGCCATATTGAGCAGTTTGTCTTCTTTAAGAATGTCTCTGTAACTGGATAAGGGCACAGCCTAAACTGATGAATTAAAACATGGTGCCTAATATTTGGTCAGTTAAAATAAATTATCTGATTTCTGCATCAGTTTTGAACATTTCTTCTTTAACAGGCCTAGGAGATTAAGCCACAGTGTAGTATCAGAAATGTTAATCCAGCCATATTTATGACGAAGCCAAGAGCTAAGAAGATAGTGCTGCTGTCTCTTCATCCTCCGAAATCTTTCCATGTATGTATTTATTCTGTCACTGTTGGAATATGTTGACACACCTTAACTAGTGAGCCTTAGGAAGAATCAATTATATCAATAATTTAATGTATAAATACTTTCCAGGATCATCAAAATTGAGTTAACAGGTAATGAAATGTTGCCTCAATCATGACCACTCAGGCCTGAGGCCATGCGCTGGATCGTTCACCTCACCCATGTCTGGAGCTTGCATAACTGACACCAATTGATTAAGAAGCAGCATGAGATGGCTCTAGTTTCTTCAAGTGCCAATTTAGTACCTGTTTCCAGTAATGGAAACATATGGGCAGCTGGGATGGAGCTAGCCTTACAGTCAGTGCCCAGTCTCCAAGACAGCTTTGTGTCTTCCACCTTTTCCTGTCACTCTACTGGTTTGCAGTGGGGTGATGAGACTGACAAACTCCAAGCCTCCATTGCACCGCTTTGTGGGGCACTTGGACTCCAAAAATAATGCTGCAAAGGACATTCATTCCCCTGTTGTTCTTAAAAGATATTACTGAGGTGAACAATGCCAGCTGAGAAAAACCTCCTTTTCCTTTTGATCGTAGCTGGTGGGCTCCGTTGGCTCTTACTCTGTAACATTTTTTGTTTTGCTGTTGTTTAAAAGGAATTTATAAGGCAAGGATCATTTTAACGTGCAGCTGGAGCTGTGGCTCCCAGGCATAAGGTGCAGTGAGTGAGGGCTGTGCCAGCACACATCCTACTTCTGAAGAGCTTCGTTCCTGTGAGCTGCTACTGGTAATTTGCTTTTGCAGGGCCAAGCTCTTCTTCAGTTTCCCAGTCATTTCACTGGGGTTTTCACAAGTGAGCAGCAGCATTTTATTTTAGAAGAGGAACGTACTGGTAATGGAAAGTGCAAAAAATTACTTGAAAGGCAGGGTTTTACCACCCAAAATGGCCTTGGCTCATTTCTTCTTTCTTTCTTCTTTTATTTTTTTTTTTTTAACTTAATGAGAAAGTAGAAAAGCTTATTCCTTTGAGGATACTTTATCTTGATGGTTGGCTTTCAACAGAAATTGTCTGCTTTGTTTTGTGGTTTTATCTGTGGTTTTGAATGAGTGAAGGAGCAAGGGTTAAAAAATTGCTTGGGTTTGAGAAGGATATAAGGCCAAATGTTGCTGGAAAGTTTTTGCCAGATGACCACATTCAGTGATATTTTTTTAACAGAGTTGGTATATTTTCTTGAAAAATAGGATGTAGTTCTACTAGACTCTTTACACTAAAATATTTCAAACCCATTTCACCTAAGAATTCACTGGTTATAGATACTTTTTAATGAAATATACCAATAGAAATGAAATATACCAATAGAAATGGCCACTGCTTTATGGTGGATTGGTTTCAGCAGAGTCCTAGCTGTGACACAGGTGAGTGGGAAATGCTTTAAGAATAGCTGAGGTAGTTTTCCAAGAGAATCTGAAAGACCAAGTTCTGGTATCACTGCCTCCCAGTTAGTCACTTATGACCTGGTGAGCGTGACTAGGATGGCACACACAACGGGAGGACAGCAGGCATTCTTGCCTCATTCCTTTTAAATCAAAAGGTGAGGTGGGAGGGATTTCAAGTTGTTATCACTAAGGCATAGTTTGCTGGAAAAACATTTTTATCCATGATCTAAACTCAGAGCCAAAATTAAAAACTTCTAAAGTAAAGAACAAAAAAATCCCTCGAGATCCTCTCAAATGTTTTCTTGGAACCAAGACTGCGAATTAAGCTTCTATTTTGTTCCACTGAAGGTAATGAATAATATTTAATAACCTCCTTATGTTATTGTTGGCCAGCCTCTGGAGGGGTTACCCTGACTGGTCAGTGTGGATAATGGATGTCAGAAAAGGTGCTAGGCTATTTGTATATGCCTTGGCGAAGATTTTACCATCCCTGTTCAAGAGTGATATGAGTCTTTATGAAGTGTGCGATTTTACAGCTTCTTTGGAAAAATAGTCTTTGTTGCTGCATTTAGGACAGATAGAAGATTATTTGGAAGGCTGTCTAGGAGGTGCACACAGGGGACAAGCTGTTTCTCTGGCAGAGGAGCATAATCTGGATGATATTTTCCCTAATTGAGGTGGGATTCCATGTCAGAGGGCTTGGCCACTGCCCCACTAGCAGGGCTGCAAAGCCTTAGCCTGCCCTTCAGCACCTCATCTCCTGTCATCCTTTCACCATACCTGTTGACCACTGTCCTTCAGGAGCTGGTGGGCAGAGCCATGGTTGTACAGAAGAGCATTAGCTGAGTGCTCAGCCCTAATTGCAAATCACTCAGCACTGTGCAACCAAAACTCTCAGAGCTCCCTCTCTCTGAACAAATAAATAAAACCAACCTCTCAAGCACCCCACTTCTGCTGTTGAAATGTTGCCTGTGACATAACCAAATGGCAACATAAACCTCCAAGCAAATTTCAACCTCAGTTACCCTTTTTCTGAAGTTTTATTTTTATTTATAGAAGATGAATTAAAGCTGTTCAAGTTGAAACAAAATGTGATTATGGTATATCCCGTACTTTCCTTCTTTCTTCTGCTTTCTGCAAATGAGCAAATGAGTAGATTCCTTGGATAACTCAAATGGTGTTTCTTGTGTCACTATGGAGTTTCTGGGAAGCACATGTGAGGGTATGGACCATTCCTGTTCCTTTAAACACTTCCATACTTTGATTTAGAGCTACTTTCTGATGGTTTTTTTTTAATCAAAAGGTGCTGAAAAATGATAGCAAACTGTAACTGTTTTGTTCTTGTTTAGAGGGGACTTCTTATTGCTGCACTGGGGCCTGTTGATCTGTTGTCATATCTCCACAAGGCTGAAACTTTTATTTTTCTAGAACATTCTCTGCATTTCATCATGTTATGTTTTACTTACATTGACATTAAAAAAAAAAATCTGCTGTTTCAGCCGCCTGGTTTTTGTTACTGATCCCTCCACTACAAGGAGAAGGAAGCATCGTTTCTCCTGCCAGTGTCTCCATGTATTCTCCTCTGAGAATCACCCAGCCTTGCAGCTAACAGAGGAGTTTGTCTGGGCTCAGATTTTTTTGTCCTTCATATTCTAAGCAGAACTTACATCAGATTTTCCTAGTTCTGTTGTTTAGCAGCCACAGCTCTCCAGAGTGGTCCTCACCACCCCACTGGCAGCATCTGAAGACAAAGCAACCAGAGATTTTGCTTTCTGCAAAAAGTTGAGTGGATTGGTTTGGTCAAGTAGGGTAAGCAAGATCTAAGCACTTTCCCAGCAAAAATTAAAGGTTCTGCAATTACAATACTTAAACCCTTAAGAGGTGCAGTTATCCAGGTATCTCACAAAGTACACCTACTGGTACCAGTGATATTGGGAGTAACAACAAACTTGTAGGTGTGCACAGAAGAATCCAGCTGACCTCAGGGCTTTACAGCCCATTTAGTAACTTGGATTTTTATGTCCACCTCACCCACTCCTAGTGCCACTTTCACCTGCCTCTCACTTCCCTCCACTGCCCAACCACAGCCCCTGTGCTGCAACCAGCAAGAAGCCAACAGGTCTTTCCTGAACCTGTCAACCCTTCTTTGATGTTCACCTCTGCCCATGAGGGGTGATTCCACCACCCCGCCAGCTGCAGGGCTCCTTCCAGCCTGGCACACACCACTCTTGGTGTCTGCCAGCCTCCCCTGCCACTGTGGGCAAAGGAGAAAGGGAAAATAAGAGGGTGTGAATGAGTAGACAGATAATGGCATTAGGAACTCCCTTCTGGTGGTGCATTACATCTTCCTTAAAAGTTTTGAAAAGCTTCCTAAAAATATAAGTATGGCAGGGCTGTTAAATCTCAGGCCAGCAAGCCACCATAGATCATCCAGGCTGGGTCACTGAGCCCACATCTTTCTCTCAGCCAACCTCTTTCCCCACAGCTGCTCAAAATCAGAGCAGGAAGAGGCTGAGAAGTGTCCTGGAAGTCATTCAGTGCCAGCTGCCACCTTTGCCAGGGTACCCTAGCCCCTCTGCTGCCATGTGATAAATATACACGTGTTCCTTCTGACCATGCTTATTGAGTGCAGAAAAGGGCTCCAGGGTGTAGCCATAAGGGCCAACGTGGCTTGTCCCAAGGGGATGGGTGAATGTCACTGGTGGGTGGCTTGTCCTTGAGTATCTAAGGCTATGGATACTTCTTCTGTGAAGCAGCAGCAATGGAATAAATGCCCCATATTAAATAGCAGCCACAGGTTATTCAATAAGTCTTTTATTCTTGCAGCTCTAAAATTGCATTGCAGTTTACAGAACAGACACTACTATAGGAGGGCTGGGGAGGGACTTTGGACAAGGGCAGGGAGTGACAGGACAAGGGGTGATGGCTTTAAACTGGAAGAGGGGAGGTTTAGATGGGATATTGGGAAGAAATTCTTTGGTGTGAGGGTGGTGAGACCCTGGCCCAGGTTGCCCAGAGAAGCTGTGGCTGCTCCTCCCTGGAAGTGTTCTCGGCCAGGCTGGATGAGGCTTTGAGCAACCTGGTCTAGTGGAAGGTGTCCCTGCTGCTGGCAGGGGGGTTGGGACTGGATGAGCTTTAAGGTCCCTCCCAACCCAAACCATTCTATGATTCTATGATTCTACTGCAATCTCTTGGTATTATGGTCATGCTGAGTAAGAAAGACTGTTCCTTAGCCAATAAAGCTTAAACCATCAGCAACTGAAAAGGTAAAACAGGAGACCAAAACAGACAAACAACTAGACAAGGACTAGAGAATGGAGAAACAAAACCCAGTTGATTAGAAAAACAAAAGTGTAATTCACAAACCAGAGCAGGATTTAATCTTTCTGCTTTAGAAGTGCACAAATGTGGAAATCAGTTCCCAGATGTGCACAGGGGCTGCACAGCTGATTTTGTTACACAGCTCAGTGGACTCCACAAGCTGGGAGACCTAATTCATAGTTCTTTGGCTACACCCTTATGTTCAAAACACATGAATCAGGTCTTGAGAACTCACTTAATGATCAGGAGATGTAATAAGAACAAACATGTGTTTCTTTTCATTTGCTTTTTAAAATTATTGCACTTTTATACTTTTTGGTGGCTCTCAGATCAGTGTTCAAAGCTCTTCTCCATACCCATGAGGGCTGCAAGCAGATGTAAATCCAGAACCTGGAGTTTTAATTAAAAAAAAAAATTGAATACTGAGAGATTTGTAGTTGAATCAAGAGCACAGGCAGCCTTGAAGTCACAGCAACTGACATCGCTTCAAACACTTCACAGCAGTGCTACCTAGTGCCATCTTCAGTGTGAGCAGAGGACCTGGAGAAAGAAAGCTAGGCTGGAATTGGGACCTCTGTTTGATGTCCCTGTTGAAGAGTGCAAGCCAGATCCCACTACTCCCAGAGCCCCTGAAAATGTGATGCTGTTCAGAGATTTCTTTCTGACAAGCCTGGTTTTCTGACCCGATACTTATTGGCTCTGCAATGTGAAGGACCCATCTAATACCTAAAATGCCATGAACACTGGTGTGATTCTGGGAGAGCCTGTTCCAAATGGGCTATAGGAAGAGTAAAATTAATCTAGTTTTGTAGCTTTGTGAGGTGGAGAAGGGCAAGGGTTGTAGTAAAATGACAGTAAAAGAATAATGTTTTAAAGTGAAGGTCTCTCCTCTCTTTGGATGGACCTCTCTACCCAAAGAAACCAAGAGCACCAGAAGTCTCAGTGATCTGGATCCATCACAGGAGTAAAACAGGCTGGCTTGTGAATCTTACCCCTGGGGTTTTGTGCATGTGAAAATTCATCCAGCCTAACTGGAAGGTGGAATTTATGTAAAGCAACTGAATTTGGTTAGACAAGTTTCCTGGAAATTAGAAATGAGTTCAAACTGCACCACTGCAAGCCAATCCTTAAACCCTTCAAACTCTAGCCTAGTTGGTCATCATCTCTTCTTCTCCCTTCCTGCCAATCCTTTAAAGATTTGGCCTCTGCAAATACATTATTAAAGATAGAAGAACACTTCAAAATGCACATTTGGAACCAGTTTTGGCTTTTGGAAAGCCTGATATACAGAAATCCTTCAGCTCTCCTTGCTGAATGCTTTTCACAAATTTGAGGTTTCTGATGTTGACCTGAGCCTGGAGTTTGGTGACACAAAAACACGAGATCTTTGTTTCCTTCAGTCCTTGCTGTTAAAATCTTGTGAACAATAGGCAGACCCTGAACTCCTGCCCCTAAAATAGAAAATTTTATATACCTTGAAGTTTGTGGGGTGATGCAGAAACTATAGGTGAAAAAATAATTTTGAAGTACAGCCCTGATGTGGGTACAAAGACTGTGATTAATTCGCATGAGGAAAGCAACCTAATTTGAAGTGTGGAGTTTGGGTTGGTTTGGGGTTGGGTTTTTTTGTGGTCATTTCTAAAATTGGTTAGAAAATCAGCTGTGATCAAGGAATGTTTTTATTTGTTTGAACTACATCCTACTTAATGGAGATGTAATAATTCAAAACAATTACATTAGGGTAATTATATTTTAATAAACGTAAGCTTGGCGCTTCAGACTGGAAATGGAACCTGTACCCTGAGCCAGTTAGGAGCTGTGAAATGAATAGCAGACAGCTGATTGCAGCTTGTGAAGTGCATTTATTAAACCAGTAACAAATGATCTATTAATCATTCTCTAAACATCAACAACATGAAAAGAGTTCCTCACCTCAGAGTCAGTTGCGTTAAATCATTTCACGCAAACCAAATGAGATGCCAGAAGTTTGCGTGTCGGGATGTGATTTATAGCATGAATTAGCTGCTTTGGTGTGATGAAGGGTATAATTAAACTCCAGTGGCAGCGTGTGGCCGTGGCGAATGACTTGGCAGAGAGCTGATGGCTGGATGGTGGCTCCCAGGGAAAAGGGTTTGTGCTGCTGGTGGCACCGGCCGGTCAGCGGGACAGCCTGGTCCCTGGGCAGGCTCCTTCCTACCTTTGTCATGCACAAAGGAAACATGCAGGTGCAGCAGGAGCAAGGTGAGCCAGAAGGCACTGTACATACCCAGTGAGCAAAACACAATGACCTTTGTAAAACCAGAAACATTTCAAAAAGCTTTCTGAGCGAGGTTGTAGAAATTTTGCAGGTGAAAAACCTAAAGGGGAGCAGTGGACTCAAAAATGACATTACTTGCTGAGTATGTTGTACTTGTGATGCTGGTGTTACCAAACTGGATGATGCAGGAAAAGGCTTGTGTATTTTCCTTTGGCTTGCATTCCTTCTCACCTCTGCTTCTGCAGCCAAGTCTCCCTCTGGCTTATATTTCTGATACAGCAAAGGAGAGGAAAAGCATTTAAAAAGCCATAATAACCTGTACCTGTAGACTGTACACAGGAATGGGAAAGGCCAGAGGCACTTGGCATGGGTGTCATTTCAGAAACAGCTTGTAATGTTCCCTTTCTGCTGGGCAGGATCTCTAAACAGCCGGGGGTCATCTCACGGGGACCCATGCTGAAGCCCCCAGAGTCTGCCAGAGCAACAGGGCACACAGACAGCCAAGGCTTGTCCAGAACGCTGTCACACGTGCTCACTGACAACCTGCCTGCTCAAGTGGGTGATTTCTTCCTTCATTTAACCCTGTGCAAGGACAAACGGTGGCTATTGCTATTGCTATTGTCAAGATTTTGTATTGATTGGTTTTAGGTCAATAAGACAAATTATCTCTTCCATTTGGCAGGCAAATCAAATAGCTTAAGTTTGTTGGGGGTGAATCACAAGCTTCTGATTTATTTGAGGAAAAAAAATGAAACCATCTAATATTTTATTGGTCTGATGTACCAATAGAAATAATACTGGCTCTATATGTGCAAGCCAATGTATTTTCACTGATAGCATCGTTGCAAGTGATGGAGTTAAACTTCAAATTCCCTCTGTAAGTTGTACTGGTTCTCTGTCTTCATTTTTTTCTTCTCTAAATCCACATACTTTTGCCTGTTTGGTTTCCTTTTACTCCATCTTTAATGTCTTAGTTAGCAATCTTAGCATCTTTTTAGGGTCTCTCTCTATCTATTGTCCAAAGGGGTGTTTCTTCAGATATGAAGCTGATTTATAACAATCAAGCTTATGGACTGTAATAATGTGTGCAATTTATCCATTATTTGGATTCAGGATATCATAGAGGTTATCCAGGTGCTTGTTTTTTTGCCTCTGTGCCATCCAATGCAACAGGGGCTGCTGGGTGAGCAGTGAGGGATCCAGCATGTCATCTCCATAGGCACAAACACTGGTTGATACTTGAAAGGGTAGTAAGCAAAGCTGGAGAGCTACAGCATGGATTTTTGACTCTAGGAAAAATGCATGACATATTGCTCAGCTGAAAAATCTAGATTTGGAAAGATTGCTGAATACTTAGAAAAGCTCTTTTATGAGGTGGAGGTAAAGGCAGGTGGTGAGAAGTTTGAGAGGGACATGCTGACACATCTTGTGGCGAGATTTGAGGCCCTCTCTAGGGAATGACAAAGCTCCAGGAAAAGGCAGATCTGCATGTAGACTGTGTCTATATGTTGGTACCTGTCGTCTTTCTCTCTGATGTTTTTGGTTTTGAATACTTCTGGTTTAGAAAGTCAGTTTGGTTTCCTGACTGCCCTTGTCACAGCACCTACACCCACAGGTTCTGAAGGTAAGAGGCTTCTGAGGCAGAAGCTCATGACAAAGGAGCACAAGCCATGGCCTTGCCTGATGCCAGCTAAGGGAACAGCCCTCAGTGAAAGTCTGAGCAGATGCAGCCAGAAGGCAGGAAGGATAAGAGATGCAGTTATCCAAGGAGCTGTGACCAAGGCTCTCTTCTTCCTCACAGCCTCCAGTTACCAGCTGACCAGCTTCTGGAATGAGCTGCTGGTGCCCCCCGCCAGGAAATGGTTTTGTTAGAAACAGTGGGTTTGAACAGGTAGCCAGCAACTCCATAACATGGTTCCCCAAAGAGTTGATCTGAGAGCAAGAGAGAGAAGGTTTCATTATAAAAATTGTTGTGAGTGGTTTCCATCTTTTAGGTATCTGTCATCATTTATGGGTTAAAACTTAATACCTAAGAGACTATAACTCGGCACTCGTTGCCAGAGCTCCAAAAGCAAGCATGGCTGCTATTTTTTTAACCACAACCAGCAGGTCCTTCAGAGCACTTTCTGCAGCACCCTTCTCTCCTCAGCATCCCTTCCCCAGCAGGGCAGCTGAAGCATCTCCTGAGCTGGGCCTCTCCACCCCCAGCAGCAGCGAGCGTGGCACAGGGGATCATGGCCATGCTCCAACCTCCAGGCCAGGCAAGGGCAGGCCAGAGAGTCCTGAGAGCACCCCGGGGAAGGCAGGTTCACCCCACAGCACTGTAATGAGGCCAGCAGGTCTCCATCAGCTCCTTCCTTCCTCCTCATAGCCCATGAGCTAATAGTGAACTTCTTAACCTCCAAGTTTATCAACCATTCAGCGAGCTTAAAGGTATTACCACAATAACATCTTTCAAATCATAATGAGCAATCTAATCCGAGTTACCTGTCATGTATGAATCAACAAAACAATTTCACTGCCAATCAAGCACTTTATTTCTGTTTTACCAGTTGGAAGCAAGTCTCTCTTGATTGAGAGGCATGAGACTGAAGTCATATATGTCAATCAATCTCTCAACAAAATCCTCTGTGAAATGGGAATTCTGGTGCCCTCTTACATAGAGTTGCCATCTTCTGAACCATCAAGGCTACAAGTTGTCCCAGGAAGCCTCTCATGACAAGCAATAGAGCAACAGAGCAACAATACCTCAGCCCATGGAATCTTAAAACAGAGGGCAAGAGTGATTTTAAAAGCACTCCTTTAAAGACTGGGGGCTTTTTCCCCCTCTCACAAAGGTTCTGATGTATTTTAATCAGACAGCTGCACAGACACTTTAGCCCAGCAAAATTTGAATGGCTGTAGGCAATCAGACTTTTGTTTCTCAATCTGTGCAACCAGTAGTAAGGAACTTACTGAGCTAGACTTTAAAAAATCCCAGGTCCCCTCTGACTGCAAAATGAGCTAAAGTCCACTCATAGTTTCTGCTATCTGGCAAATTCAAACCATGTGGTCAAGAGTTCTGGTGTCTCATTTGGTTTTTAGTATCTCACGTGGTTTTCTTCCAGCAATTTAAAGAGGAATTCTTAGCAGCCAAAACTGCTATCTGACAAAAAAACTGCTTCAAATCAACCCAGAGACAGCCGGAATTAATGGCTGCTTTCCCAAATACAGCCCTGGATTTCTCAGCAGCTCAAGTTCATCATAGTGATGTGGAATAAAAGTCTTGCTCTGCCTTCTGGGATGTTGAATAGCAAACCATTGAGGTGGTGAGTTGTGCAGTCTCTGTAGTGATGAATGCAGTAATTGAATATACCCATTTAGTGTTAATATTGTGCTGCATCCCATTTCTCTTCCAGAAATTCTGACACTTTGTCCTAATTCAAACTGGTCTTTTTTTGCCCCTTTACTACTCTTATTATTTACATCAGGTAGGTGCTGTGCTCTGTCCCAGACAATTAGTACAGTGCTAAGTATTTTGCATTTAATTGATTTCCATATACTTCTAACGAGGCTGCTGATCTCATCCCAGTGCAGTAACCTCCTTGATATGAAATATCATTGGAAGAACCTTTTCTGCCTGAGAGCTGCTCATATATATGAGCTGCTGCAACCAATTAAAACATTAAGGAACCTGCAGTTGAATAAATATCAGTGAAAAATGTAAGACCAGAGTGGCAGTTTTCAGCTAGTTCCCTGGAAAGTCAATCGGTATCCAGAGGTCCAGTTACAGGAAATGATTTTGCAGTATGAAATAAAATTATAAGAAATAGAGAAGTAAATGAGAATGTTATAGGCACCCAGCATGCCTTTGGTCCTGCCATAATGAGTTAGTTAAGAAGAATCAGTATTAAGTAGTAAAGATGAAATTCTGCTGTGAGTTGCACCTCTTTAAATCTGGCATAGTTTCACAGACTTCCCAGGAATCACACTGGGTATGAAAATGAGAAACATGGAAAACTCTTACCCTGACAAGCCAAAATTTATTGAGCCTTTTGGCCTGAAGTCCACCTCCCCTTGCCTATTTAGTGCAGTTCAGGGATTGGCTCAGAAGCCGGTGCCCCCAGTTCAGACCAGCAGCAAGATAAAGGGCTGCATTTTATTTCTGCTTTGGGATGTCTGAGCAATGAGGCAGCTTCTTTCTTTGGCTGCGTGTTTCAAAAGAGTGAGGAGAAAGAACTCACAGAATCTCAGAACCCCAGAATGGCCTCAATTGGAAAAGACCTTTAACATCATCAAATCCAACCATAAACCCCACACTGACAAGTCCCTGACTAACCCATGTCCCTCAGCACTGTGTCTACACGACTCTTCAATCCCTCCAGGGATGGGGACTCCACCACTGCCCTGGGCAACCCCTTCCAGTGCCTGAGAACCCTTTCAGCAAAGAAATTCTTCCTCACATCCAATCTCAACTGCCCTGGGCACAACTTGAGGCCATTTCCTCTTGTCTTGTCACTTGTTCCTTGGTTGAACAGATCCACCCCCACCTCTCTCCACCCTCCTTGCAGGGACTTGGACAGAGCCAGAAGGTCTCCCCTCAGCCTCCTTTTCTCCAGGCTCAACACCCCCAGTTCCCTCAGCCGGGAACTCAGCACACTTGTGCTCCAGACCCTTCCCCAGCTCCGTTGCCCTTCTCTGGACACGTTCCAGCACCTCCAGGTCCTTCTTGGAGTGAGGGGCCCAACACTGACCCCAGCACTCGAGCTGCAGCCTCACCAGTGCCCAGGACAGGGGGAAGAGAATTCCCTGGTCCTACTGGCCACACTAGTGCTGATCCAGGCCAGGATGTAACACTGGAACAAGCTGCCCAGGGAAGTGGTGGAGTCATCATCCCTGGGGGTAGATGTGGCACTAAGGGTTTAGCAAGCATGGTGGTGTTGGGTTGATGGTCGGACTTGATGATCTTAGAGGTCTTTTCCAACCTGAACAATTCTATGAAGTCTGCTGTTCCTCTCCTAGATTCATCTCAGGCCATACAGTCTCCCTGGCTTTATGCTTCTGCACTTTCCTTTGTTCTCTTGCAGAAAACTCGCCGACAAGCCTGGCCTGCAGCACGGATGGGATGGCAGCATCACCCTGCCCCGTCTGCCTGCTGTTTGCCTCATGGTTGCTGTTTATTCTCCGAGCTGAGCACCTCTAGCGCTGCCAAGCGCGCTTGGTAAAGCCTCCTGAGCCATTCATCGAGGTACTTGTTAAGCAGGAAACTGCTGCTGGGCAGCTGAGCGCTATTTTATATCGAAACAAATAGTGGGAACAGGCATGGGTGTCATTTGGTGACACAGTGGAAAATGTCAATGATTTGTGTTATCCCACAAGTATCCCCTTGAAACCAAACCTGAAGGGCTGTTAAGGGCCCTGCTCACATCTGTAGGCTTTTGCGTTGGAAGCAGCAGCGGAAGGGTTAACCCGCACAGTTCCTTCACTGCAAACGTGGGCGTTAAGGAAAAGTGATGCACACAATGGTGTAGCATTGGTGTTTCCCTTGTGATTGAGGGAAAGCAGTTATTAAGGTCAACCAGGCTTATTTTTGGCTGCTGTGGAGCCCCTTTCAGCCTGAACACTCCTAAGGAGTGTACTTAAGGTCAAGAAAGTTGCATATTTTGTGAGTGAAGTAAACAAGGGAAGCCAGAAACGGTGGTGTGTTGGGTACCTCCTTAGATGAGCTGTGGAATATTACAGCTTAAGATTTTGATTTAGTATCTGTCTCCTGCAAAGTCGGCCCATCAGTATCATCAGGGATGCCGGTGAGGTCAGCTGCAGCTGTGGTGTCTCCAGAAAGTTTGAGGCATCCAGAGGGATGCCAGGTTACAGAGGTGTGGGAAGCTCGGAGATGCAGCCCAAGTGAGTGTAGGTTGGGATCATTTGGACCTTCAGATGTTCTGGGAGGGCGTTGCTTCACACCTGGGTATTTGCCAGCTCTTTCTGTTCTGCAGGAGGGTTTTGACTCCTAATAGAATCACAGAATCACAGTGACTGGAAAAGACCTTTAACATTACTGAGTCCAACCATAAACCCAACACTGCCAATTCCACCTCTAACCCATGTCCCTGAGCACCTCATCTGCCCGTCTGTTAAATCCCACCAGGGAAGGTGACTCCATCCCTGGGCAGCCTGTTCCAATGCCTGACTGCCCTTTGGTGAAGAAGTTTTTCAGTGAAGACTCCTCTGGTCTCTTGGCTTATGTTTTGATAGGCCATCCATCTGTAGAAAATGCATGAGCTTTTGGAAGAAAGCAGATGTTTTCCTCCTCTGTCATCCAGTGATGCTGTGACAGCTGCCACAGTAAGCCCACCACAGGCTTACTCCTCAACAGGGACAGTCATGGCAGTTTACAGGGCTGATGGCACCTGCCAAACTTCACAGCATGGCCAGGAGAGCTTTCCTGAGAATGCATTTGGAGACATGCATTAGGCTATCATGGCAACACGTGTGAAGGTGAAAGTGGGAGAGAGTCTTACATTTTTGGGGAGCAACCAGACTGGTTAGCAGCTCTAGCCAGCTTCCCAGATAGATCACAATGTTTTTCTAGTTGTCATCACACTTCATTCTTTGTGCTCTCCTTTTTGCCTCTCTCACTTCCTGTTGACAAGTGCCACATTATCCTACCATTAATAGGAAAAAAAATATATATTTATATGTTTCTAACGCATATATTGTATAATTTATACAATTAGCATCTGAATTCTTAGTTATAATTTATGCTCCACAAATGAAGATGGCTATTGATGGTCCAGTGCCAAGAAAATACTTTCAGTTCTAATCATTTTCTCATGACTTTTTCTAATAATTTTCTTTCTGAGCTTAGGCATGCACTGGCATTACAATATTTTGAAAGGATGCCCTTGTACTTCAGTCTTAAAAGTCCTCTCTATTTAATATTTAATATTTAATATATTCCTGTCTGCTGGCGTGTTAGGCTGAGCTCAGAAATACATTACAAACACAGGCTGAGTTATTTCTCCTTTGAATACTTTAAAGCACAAAAAAAAAATGTTTTTCTGGTCTTGCAGATCTGCCCTGAAAAACGTGCTGGATGGTTCTCCAACAGTGTGCAAGGTGTTGCAAAAGCTCGGCCGTGGCCAGGTAGCGCCCGTGGCTGCTGGCAGCGCCATTCCTCCCTGAGCCCTTTCCTCTGCAGAGCCCACCCTGATCCCAAGATAGGCAGGTGAGGTCATGCAGCTGCGTTTCATGACTGTGACTCAAGAAGGGAGGGTGGTGTTGGGTTTTTTGGGGTGGGTTTTTTTTTTGGTTGGGCTTTTTTTTTTTTTAAGATTTTGCCAAAATAGAAAGTCAGAATTAGCCCATACAAAACACATCTAAACAATGGAACACACACAAATGAGAGTACCCACCCACAACACCTAATACATAACCAGTGAGTCATGCCCGCAGCCCAGTGTGAGAAATCTGTGTAGGTGGGTTTTGTTTAGTTTTCTTTTTGATTGCAGTTGTGCTTCTCTCTAGCTAATAATTAGTGCACTCTGAACTAATAAACATAAGGATCTGAGCTCTCCAACACATCCAAGTGGTAAACATTTCATTTGTTAGACTTCAAATTTGATCCCTGTGGAAATACAAATGAATTATTGGCTTAGGACCCTAAACCTTGTGCTGAACACTTGAGTTCAGGGAGGTTGTGAAGCATTGGAAGGGGCTGCCCAGGGAAGTGGTTGAGTCACCGTCCCTGGAGGGATTTAGAAGCTGGGTAGATGAGGTGCTCAGAGATCTGGTTTAGTAGTGGACAGGTACAGTTGGACTCGATTTGCTCAAAGGTCTTTTCCAACCAAATGATTCTATGATACTAAATCACTGGGATGAACCCAGTTTGAGGTAGTAGTGACCAAAACAGTGTCCATTAGTGAATTTTTGAGTCACCTGTGCAAAATGTGACACGAAATGAGCAGCGATAGCCTCCTGTGGATGAAAGGACACATCACAAACATCACCGCCAGTACTGGCTTCTTTCTTCTTGGGCTCAGCAAAGATGCAGAAGGTTCCAAAGGTGTGGAGCCTGAGCTGCCTTCTCACGCCCAGCCATGATCCCTCCAGGTCAGGGCTGGGGCTCGCTGGCAGGGCAGCACCGCGATGCCGCTCCCTCCTCTCTGATCGGCCTTTGATAAACAGGGAGAAGCCCAGTCCGTGGAGACACAAACTTGGCACTTCCCCCGAGTGCTACGCTCAGGACACCAGGAAAAGGGAGGCGTGCATAGAGGCCTGCTCTGTTTGTAAATGCAATTTGACTTTTAGTGATTTCATTTTAATTATTCTGAGAAACAGATTTTTCTAAGCTCCACAATAACATTGATTTTTAAGTTATTTACAACAAGCGAGTTTTCTAACCAGCCTCTGAGGGCCTCAAAAAGTTCCTGTGTTGTAACTGCTGCTGGGTGTCTCAACACCACAGACATCTGAGGTTTTCCAGAGCATCTAGGTGGACATTGGCTCTCCAACACATCCAGGTGGTAATTCAGTGGCCATGAGTACTGCTTGACATCAGCAGAAGTTGCAAGGAAGCAATGCAATTCTAAAGTGAGATTTATTTTCTTTAAGTGCTCATCACTGACTCGGCCACCTCTACTTATTTTTATTGCCAGCAACAAAGAGAAAGTAATTACAACTTTTTAAGAGAGTGAGGCACTTTTGTGAATCCTGTCCTTAATCTTCTGCTTCTGCAGTGCTTCTGCTTCTTTTTTCCCTTTCTTCTTTACTTCTAATATTTCCACATCCATTCTCTCCATCTGTACTCCGATATCATCCTTGTCTTTGATCTTAATGTTTCCTTTTTTCCTTACTGGCTCTCGGGGTATCCTCCTGGGGTTGTTTTCCTGTTGCACTCATCATTGTCCACAGACAGTAAGGTGACTCATTGTGACCCATCCTCATGTTCTGAGAAGGCACAAAAATCAATACTTCCCCCCCTCTGTTGGAGCCTCTTTCTTTTCACATCCTCACTTAACCTGACATTTGGCATGAAGTTCAATAAGGCCAAGTGCTGGGTCCTGCATCTGGGTCACAACAGCCCCGTGCAACGTTACAGGCTTGGGGAGGAGTGGCTGGAGAGCTGCCTGGTGGGAAAGGAACTGGGGGTGTTGGTGGACAGTGACTGTGATTCTGTGACTGAAAATGAGCCAGCAGTGTGCTGAGGTGGCCAAGAAGGCCAAGGGCATCCTGGACAGGATCAGCACCAGTGTGGCAAGTAGGACCAGGGAAGTTCTCTTCCCCCTGTCCTGGGCACTGGTGAGGCTGCAGCTCGAGTGCTGGGTTCAGTGTTGGGCCCCTGACCCCAGGAAGGACCTGGAGGTGCTGGAGCGTGTCCAGAGAAGGGCAGCGGAGCTGGGGAAGGGTCTGGAGCACAAGTGTGCTGAGTTCCTGGCTGAGGGAACTGGGGGTGTTGAGCCTGGAGAAAAGGAGGCTGAGGGGAGACCTTGTGGCTCTGCCAAGTCCCTTGGAGGAGGGTGGAGAGAGGTGGGGGTGGGTCTGTTCAACCAAGGAACGAGAGACAGGATGAGAGGCAATGGCCTCAAGTTGCTCCAGGGAAGGTTTAGATTGGATGTGAAGAAAAAATTCTTCATCAAAAGGGCAATCAGGCATTGGAACAGGCTGCCCAGGGAGGTGGTGGAGTCCCCTTCCCTGGAGGGATTTAACAGATGAGTAGATGAGGTGCTGAGGGATGTTGTTTAGAGGTGGAATTGATAGTGTTTGGTTTGTGGTTGGGCTCAATGATCTTAAAGGTCTTTTCCAACCAGTATAATTCTGTGATTCTATGATTTCTGATTTTATCTAATTGTTCATCTGCCATTAACAGAGTTATAAGAAGCCATGCATACCAAAGAAGATTAATTTCTAAAGTAATTCTAACAGCACAGTTGCATTCTCAACCGCCACTTATTCCAGGAAACTTCAGTGAGTGGACAGACTTGCTCATGTCTATAGTTGCAGCAATGGAGTATTCAATGAGATCAGGCTCAATTCAGCATTTTCTGACGTATGGAAATGCTCAGGCAAGATACACAGACAGTGTTTATGACCCCTGCAGTTCATGTTTAAGGTCTTGGTGGGAACAGTCCAGCTTATCTGCTGGTATGGCACATGCTGAATGGTATGAGTCACTTAGACCCCTGAGACACTGCAACAATGCACATTAGAGGGAAACCTTTATTCAGTCTCTTGGATTTGTGCAGCTTTCTTTTCTTCCATCCTGAGCAGGAACAGAGCCAGGGCTGAGTAGTGTTTCCATGCAGAGTCTCCTTAAGTCATGGTCTAGACTCAGCAGTTTTGGAACAGACTGTGAGTTATCCTCTACTACCCAGCCTGCAGCAGACACCACAGCAAGGGATTTGGATGCTGGGGCTTTTAGTTCCCAATGAGCTTTTGGTATTCCAGAAGGATTAAAATTCTTCCAAAGCGGATATCTTGCATAGCCATAGCTCTCTGCATCCTCAACCATTTTTTTTCAGAGCATATGAGTTCAGTGGAAATCTGATAACTTGTCATGAGCTGTGGAAGCTCCCTTTCATTTGGACACCTATCACAGCCAGTCTAAACTGCTCTCTTCAAATAGCAAATGCATTTTCTTCCCTCATTCCACTCCAAGTGTTGGATGTTTTTTAGTCTTTTCTTGGAGAGAAGTGTCACTTGAAGGAAGATAAACCCTTGGCAGCTTCCTCTCAGGCTGTGACAGACAGCACTTCTGTACACTCACGCAGCTTGTTTACTCATGACCTGCTCCACTCTGCACATTCAGAACTCCATCTGTCGTAAAAACAGAAAAATAACATCTTTGTTGTACTGAAAACTTTATTTTTTTATATTTTTTTACTATTATTTGCTTGGAGAGGAGAAAACACTAACACTGCCTGGAAATCAGAAAAGTGTAGAACAAAAACCTTAATATATGCCAGATGCAGTCCACTAGTAGCTCCCTTACTATTAGTTGTCCTCTCAGTAACCTCTCCCTCCTGTGCATGGAGGAGAGCTTGCAGGCACCTGCTTCTCTGAGAACAGCAGCTAACTTAGCCTCCATGGTAGATACAAGCAGCTCCTCAGCCACTAAGTGGAGACTTATATCCCAAATGTCAATCTCATCTGGAGCACAGTTCTCCTTAAAATCAGGTGGTAAGTTTAATGCATGGTGTATTAGACAGAAGAAAAGAAAAAAAAAACCCTTTTTCCCCACATCCAACGTTTTCCAACTGACCCCAGGAGCAAATGCAGGGAATAGGGCTCAATGAGGTGATGGAGTGCTACCAAACTGATCCAGTTCAGTGTTTTCCAGATGTGCTGAACAAGACTTTCATTGCCACCAGCTCATTCTACAGAGTTCAGCAGGTTGTTAAGGTTCAGATACCCCAAATACAAAAGTTAATGGCAATTTTGCTGTTGATGTACATGATATGTCCCATACTGGCAAACCACCTTCTCCTTTCAGTCTGCCCAGCAGCGCTATTGCCATTTGGAAGTGGTATGGCACCTGAATAACGCTTTAGCTGGGTCCAGCCCTCAGGGATGGGGTATCTCTGACTCTGGTGTGATGTCACACGCTAGTGGGGCACGGAGCCCCAGGGCCAGTCGTGTGGGTCTCATTGATGTGGCACAGCTCCTCAGAACAGCAGCCAGCTGAAGGGAAACACGCAGCACCCAGTGCCTGTCTGGACCACAACGTCTGAAAATGCAGCATGCAGAAAAGAACCCGTGGTTCTAGTAATGGGGATACGTGATTGAATCCCTCTCTGTGGGCTAATCCAGCTGGACCATCCATAGACATCTTCAGTCTATCCTCTCCCAGACCATCCTCTGGTCCCTTGCACTCTCCAAGACTCTTGGCTTGAAGGGCCACGAGAATGAGCTGGAGCAGCTCTGCTGTGAGGACAGGCTGAGAGAGTTGGGGCTGTTCAGCCTGGAGAAGAGAAGGCTCCAGGGAGACCTTCTAGTGGCCTTCCAGTACCTAAAGGGGCTCCAGGAAGGGTGGGGAGGGACTTTGGACAAGGGCAGGGAGTGACAGGACAAGGGGTGATGGCTTTAAACTGGAAGAGGGAAGGTTTAGATGAGATATTGGGAAGAAATTATTTGGTGTGAGGGTGGTGAGACAGTGTCCCAGGTTGCCCAGAGAAGCTGTGGCTGCTCCTCCCTGGAAGTGTTCTCGGCCAGGTTGGATGAGGCTTTGAGCAACCTGGTCTAGTGGAAGGTGTCCCTGCTGCTGGCAGGGGGGTTGGAGCTGGATGAGCTTTAAGGTCCCTTCCAACCCAAACCATTTTATGATTCTCTGATTCAATGATTGGCTCTTCTTGTAGGCTGCTCTTCATTCCTGTTCTCACCCCTTATTTTAACCATCCCGGACCCTGCTTGGAGCCAGTTGTCACCACCGTGATGGCTGCTGGAAGGTGCCAGCACAGTTTTCTCGCCCTCTCCTCACAGATGCCACTTTTGCTGGCTCCCAGATGGCTATCTGCATTGCTGAGGCTGCAGGGCTATCAAATACTTCCCACACTAGTTAGTTAGGGTTTTTTAAATCACATGAGCTCCCTCAACCAAAGTATTATTATTTAAGTGAAGTAGAGTTCCAAAAGCCCCAATCACAGGATCAAGGCAGTGATCTGTCATTCCTGCTGTTCAAGGTCAGCATCTGAGCTGGATGACTGACATTGTCAGCTACAAAAAAATTACATATTTTTTCAGAAGATTTCTGTAAACCAAGATGATGCTGTTCTTGGTGATCCTTGCTAGGGACAGGATGCTACCTCCTGTGGAATTGGTAGTGTCAGGTTTATGGTTGGACTCAATGATCTCAAAGGTCTTTTCCAACCACTATGATTCTGATTTTATGATTCTAAGTAATGTGATCATACATTTTGAGTTCATGCTTGTGTGCAGGCGTGTAAATACGAGCTAGCAGAGAGGATTTTTAGTGGCTGCAGATTAGCTCAAGCTTTACTGACTGATGAAATATAGAGGTAGAATCCTGTGGCGATGAGTGCTATTGAAAACTCTAAGACAGGCAGAATGAAAGGAAACAAAAACGTAGGAAAAACAAAGTCTTGGTCCGTGTGATTATTGAATATGTGTTAAGAACAACCACAGAGCGCTGGAGGCCAGAGCTGACCCAAAGCTGAGGAGCAAAAAACACAGAGGCATGGACAAATGCCATAAATCACTCTGACAGACCTACCATGAGATCTGTAGGAAAGACCACCTAGAAGGCCAGAGGGAGGGACTCACCAAGGCTACGTCTTCTGCTGGGAAGCGTTATGGCTGGAGATGTGCTGTTTGCTGTAGAACTACACCTATCTTTAACACTAATATTAGTGTTTCTTTCCAGTTAGTGTAAAGCAGGAACTGTTTCCCATGTGCTAGTAGAACGATTTAAGTTACCAGACTGGCCTGTCATAACCCAAGAGCAAAGAGTTAGGAGGTCACTTCATTATCACTTCACTATTAAACTATCTTGATGAGCCAGTAAAAAATTATTAGATGTGTTTTCTCACAGCTTGAAAACATTGTGTCTATTTTCTTTCCAAGGAGTTGTTGTGACCTCCAGTACAGATAAGAGTTTTCCCTGATGGGGATAAACCAACTTTGTTAAATCATGTATCTCAGCAGCATTGAACAGGGCATTTTGGCAGAGAGACAGAGAAAGAGAGAGATTCTGCCTTTTCTCCCAGTGGCAAAGAGTGTATCTGACAAAAATGTGACCCTGTTTTCCTTTCTGTGTTTCAAAAAGACATCTATTGTCAGCTCAGTGTGTTTATTTACTTATTCCAGTGGGAGGAGGAATCATTTATTTAAAAGTTCACTTGGGAAAATTGAAACTATTGTAACTTGTTTACAAATGGTCCATTGACAACCAGCCATGCTTTAATTCCATGAATCATCCTAATATGCCAGAGATGACATGCTAGAGTGTGAGAGGAGACTATCAAACATGGGCTACTGGTGGTCTTTCTTCTTGAGGTGGTTCATAGACCTTGTGTTGGTTTCTTGGAGGTGGACTAAGTCTGCTTGCAGACATCATGCCTCTCTCTAAAGAAAAGCACAAACTGCAAAATGTAGCCAAGGGAGAAGCAAACTGAATGTTCATCTGATGTTTGAAGAGTTTAAAGAATCACCTTGTGCGTGGGTGATTCTTGATGCCCAGCAATAAAGCACTCCAGGCTGGGCTCTATGCAGTTAATCTGAGTGATGCTCAACACGGGTGCACAGCAAAGAATGAGACAGAGCTGAATATTTCCAGCATCCTCATGTGTGCATTACTCAGCAACAGCTCATCCTAGGGTCTGGTACTAATTTGGACCTGAAAGACAGGGTAAGGTGGTGTGTGGTGGCTTTCTGAAGCATCAGACTATCAGTTTCATGACCAGTTTTTCACTGTGCTCACTTCTCCATTTCCAGACTCAAAAAGGAAATGCATGTGACATGTGCATCCAGCAGTTTTGTCTAGCAGGACTAAGTATAACGAGATTTTAAGGACAGGGGGTTTTTATAACACAGATATGCTACTTTTATATTTCTTTCAGCACAATTATTGAGGGCTACCAAACAGAAACTTCCCAGCTGGTGCTGAGCCCTGTGGTGCTGCAGTCCAAGGGCTGATGCTGTCACACCTAACTAACTTAAAGCTAGCTCAGGTGTCACTGTGCTAAACCAGACACCCACAAACAGGTTAAGCGACTGGCAGCTTTTCAGGCAGGAGCAGAACTGCATTGTGCAGTCTATAACAATCCATTTAAGGCTGGTATTGCTTTTGCTAAACCTGGGACACTAGATTAGGTGAAAAATCTTGTCAATAGGCTAAGAAAGAAAAAATAGGCACTCTGAAGAGTTGACTCAAACCATTTCCAGTTTCAGTGGAATCAATATGTGAGGTAACTTCTGGTTTGTTTTTTGGTTTTCCCTCAGTGCTTAGTATAACATTAATAAAATGTTACAGAAAAATGGGCAAATGCACTAGTGAGGCTGCAATAGCACAGAAGAGGGAACAGAAAAGGCAGTTTAGGCCTGGAAATCAGTGGATCAGGATGGATTTTCTTCATCTCTACCACTAATCTATTGTGTGACCCTAAACAAATTCCTTCTCTGAGCTATCTGCTCAAGAAAATAATTGATAAAAGCCTCATATCAGACATATAGAAATGCATTTAAGGAGCTCTATAAACAGCAATGCTCATTTCTTTAAAGTATTTTAGACCCCCTATCCAGTTTGCTGCTGTGCAGACTTAGTTGTGTCTGTCTCAAGCGCTGAAAAGCACCATTTCTATTCCATCCAAGGTGAAAATGTTTTCTCATTATGACAGTCCTTGAATTTAATCAGGAGTTACTTTTTCCCTCTCACATTAGATTTCCTTTAAAGTAGGTGGTAGGTTTTCTTTGTTCCATGGTTTGTATCCATCCCTGTTTATCAAAGCAACAATCTGAGCTGGAGGACTGCTCTGACTTGGGCAACATAGAATGTTTTTCCACAGCACGTGATTCCTTGAATCAGACAAAATTCTCCTGTTGTTCCATGAAAGCTGGACCTAAAGTCACAGTCTGCACATGACAAATCCCTTGTCATATGGATGATGCTTCAGTTTTTCCTCCGAGTTTCACAGCTGCTGGGAAAAAAGGATTTATGTATTTGGTGTGTTTGGGGGCAATAGAATCACAAAATCATAGAATATTAAAATCATAGAATCACAGGTTGGGTTGGGTTGAAGAGATCTTCCAAGGCCATCTAGACCAACCCCCCTGCAGTGAGCAGGGACATCTTCAACCAGATCAGGATGCTCAATGCCCTTGAGCTTTTCCAGGGATGGGGCTTAGGGATAGGAGATGCCCTACACCATCCACAGTGCTCCTCAGGGTTGAACACACCTGACCTGTGCAGCAAGAGTGCCTCTCCATCAACACTGGGGCAGTGTCTGCCCAGAAAGGACCTCCTTGGACACCAAGTTGAATTACTTCTCATTATAGTAGCTACTTCTCTTAATCCCTTTAATAAATTAATTAGCCCAAGATGGTCTTTGGCAGTTTCAAAATGGTAGTGTGTGCCTGGGCTGTAACTTTGGAGGATGGAGGGCAGAGTAGTGATAAGAACTGAGTGTCCATCACTTTTGATAGCAGAGAAGCAGTTAAAACACCAGTGTTTTAAAAATTTTACTTCAGAAAGCAGTTGTTGTAGGGTTTTGTACCCCAGAGAATATCCGTTGCCAGCCACCAGTTCCTACATGCATGAAGTTCTGCTCCACAGTTGGGAAACTGTGTGTTTATGTCAGCAGGTAAAGGGAAAAATAAACAAGAAACAGAAAATAGAGAACTGGCCCAGAGACTCAGCTGCAGGGGCCATCTCAGCTGCCAGCCACAGAGTCACTTGGGCAAACTGAGTTCAACACAAGCTCCTCACCACTTCACCTGCACTCAGCCCATCACATTCCTCTTCTGCTGGACCACCTCTAACATCCCAGTCCTCAAAACAGCACCAAGCAGCAAGCTCTTCTTTCCTCCCATCACTCTGTTGCAAGAAGTGTCGTTCTTTTAACTGGATTCTAAATTTTCCCTCTCAAAATAAGAATGGTTTGAGATGTGGGCTGGACAGTGTTGAAACTGGGAGGAGAATGACAAAGCTAAGACCTGCCATCGAGAAATGAACACTGGACAGTGAAAAGTATCTCTGGCAAGTACTGAGCAAAGCTGCTTTTTCCCCATAAACACAAAGCATTTTATTCTATTTGTAGTCCATGCTTCAATATCACAGAGAGAAAAAGAAGTCTTTTTTCCCTTTTTTGCTCTCAAAGGGTCAGTTTTATGGCAGGTGTCCCACCTTGGTTCCTGGATGTTTGTTGTACCACATTAACCCTACAGCTCAATTTTCATCTCCAGTGGCAGCAACACCCCCCAGCGCTCCCTCGAGTCGGTGCTTTCACACGTGGGTTTGCTTGCTACTTGCTTGCACACATCAGAACGGCTGGGATTCAGAAATCAACTCCTGACAATTTTTCCATGAGGCCAGAAAGTCATCAGCATCAAAAAGGAGAGAAACTGAGGGTGCCTGACAGAATGGGAAAGTGCACTGCCACACAGCTGGGACTGGTGTTTCTGGTCAGGAACCACAGACAGAAAACCTCATTGTGGATTTTCATTTGAACAGCCATAAAGTGCAACATTTGAACCCAAACCTGATCTTCCTTGAAGTTTAGCAGCAGTTGGTTTAAGAATCACAGAATCACACAATGTCAGGGATTGGAAGGGACCTCGAAAGCTCATCCAGTCCAACCCCCCTGCTGGAGCAGGAACACCTAGGTGAGATCACACAGGAAGGTGTCCAGGCGGGTCTTGAATGTCTCCAGAGAAGGAGACTCCACACCCTCCCTGGGCAGCCTGTTCCAGGGCTCTGTTGCCCTCACCTAAAGAAGTTCCTTCTCAAATCCAAGCAGAACCTCCTGTGTGCCAGCTCACACCTATTGCCCCTTGTCCTGTCACTGGACACCACTGAGAAGAGCCTGGCTCCATCCACCTGACACTCACCCTTCATATATTTATAAACATTAATAAGGTCCCCCCTCAGTCTCCTCCAAGCTAAAGAGCCCCAGCTCCCTCAGCCTTTCCTCATCAGGGAGATGCTCCACTCCCTTCACCATCTTGGTGGCTCTGTGCTGGACTCTCTCCAGCAGTTCCCTGTCCTTCTTGAACTGGGGGGCCCAGAACTGGACACAATATTCCAGATGTGGCCTCACCAGGGCAGAGTAGAGGGAAAAGAATATCCTTGATGACTAAAGACTCACTGAAATGTTGTTCAAAAACGTTGGTTTAATCTCCTCACTGCTGATCACTCCAGCCATATAACCAGTAAATGCTGTCAGCAGATACATGTTTAACTGCAGACAGATAGGCTGAGCCACGTTGTGCAGCAAGAGCATCAGGGTTCATCACAGCTTTGACACGTTGGTGGATCAGAAAGTTTATTGCAGAAGTGGTGGAAGAAAGAAAAAGAAAATCAGAAAAGGGTACTGGAAATTCTTATGCAGTGACAGACAGTGTTAAATGACTTTGTTTCCTGTTCACACCATGAGCTTTAGCCTGCTGCCCATGTAAACATTTGGGCAGATCCTTAGGTGATGGACACAAAGGGATGGAAATCAGACAGTTTATACCAATGAAGATGATACATTTCCAGTGAAATTCCTGGTCTTGCTTTCTGTTCATTAGAAAGCAAATTTCAGAAGGAGAGGCAACACCACAGCAGAGTGCACTGAACTTTAAAGTTCTCAAGAGCAGCTTAGTTGTCTAGAAAAGCCTTGTCCTGGCTCATCCCACAATTTCCTGCTCTGATTAGGCTTTTTTGTTTTCTAAACATTTTTACTCATCAGCTTTATTCTGGATCCCTGATCCAGCCAGATGCTCTTGTAGAGAATGAACCAGAAGCCCTGAAAAAGTCTTTTCCTCCTTAACAATTCATTTAAGTACAGAGTTGATGCTGAGCATATTAGCAATTTCATGGGTAAAAGTACATCAGCTTAAGAAGTCTTGGCCATGATTCAGCAATGTGTCCCTATTCAGCAAAACATTTAAGCATGTATTTAAATTCTATGGACTTCAGTAAGATTTAAACCTGTACTTAGAAATCAAAACATTTAGATAGTTTTTTTTCCCTTCTTTTCACAGCAGGAACAACTTTACTTCACCTTTTAGTAATTTAAGATGGAAAAGACCATATAGTTCATCACAGTCCATCCCCATGCAGGCACTAAATGGGTAGGTGACACAGAGCTAGGATCTAAGTGAACTCACCTTTATTTCACTGTGCTCCAGGGGTGGGAGTCTGGAGCATCTCCTCCTGAGTCTTCAAGTCATCTCTTCATCATCCAAACACCCCATTTATCAGAAGGCTTCATGTGTCTCCCAAGACCTTGATATAAGCAGAATTTTATTGTCAAAGCCATTTGAAGTTGAAGAGAAGCCATTTCTCACTTTTTTAATAAATAGAGATACTGTTTATATGAATAAAAGTGAAAAGTACTTTCCCTCGAGACTTTTGAAGCTTCCAAAAATAGTCCTAACTCCCAGCCAAAGTTACTGTGGCTGAGCTTCCCCAGGAGAGCATCAGGACATGGTACTGCTGTGTGAAACGTTCTCACTGCCAGTTCAACTGGTGAGAAATCACGTTTTGGTGGTTTTGTAATAAAACAAAATATTTTGTGGCCTGGCCCCTAATTCTTGGCTTATTTTGAAAGAAACAAAAGGCTGTTTCCATAGCTACAAAAATGGGGAAACATCTCTGTAAAAAATTAGGCTGCAGTCTAAAAGTGAGAAATTTCACAATTTTGCCCACAGTTAAGCAGTGACTCGATCTGCAAATAGAGAACCTCGTTCTGTTTGTGGTGAAATACTCTTTCAAAGACAGGTTTGCTTCTTCATCAGGTGTGAGATGTGTAAGTGGGCAGTTTTCCCACGAGGTACTGCAGATGTACTCTCTATCATAGGACCTAAACCTGTGAGGTTCAGAGTGCTCTCAGCTCCTGGTGGGGTTGGGAGGAGGAGAGCTCACAGAGAACCTCATTTTTAGCATTTTTTTCACTTCTTTATTCTTTTGTTTTGTATCAGAAAGAGCTGGATTTTTGGACTTGCTTCTGCATTCTTTGCCTACCTGAATAATCCCATGAGTAAAAGTGGTGGTAATGGATCTTTCCCTTTTGCCTTAGCAGTACCTGGGAATAAGAGCACCATTTGGACAAAGACTGAGGACCAAGGGATGCAGTCAGGGATATTATCAGTATTATCACTTACTATTTTCTGTAATGGAGAGGCTATTTAAAAGCTAAGCAGTCTTTAAGGCTGGGTATGTATAATGTGGAAAAATCTGAAGTAGATCAATATAGTGAAGTAGAAGGAGATCTGCAGTGTCACTGCTATCAATTTCTTTTGAGTGACATAACCTCTAACAGTAGGCAGTTGCTGGTAAAACTACCAGTGTGTGGTTTTATTTGCAAATATCATATTTATCCATGCTCTCTGAAAAATACAGCTTTACAAATGCATGCTCACACGTGAATACATAACTGGGGTTGGACTAGATGATCTTCAGAGGTCCCTTCCAACCCCCACCATTCTGTGTGATTTTGTGAACCATTTGTTAAGCAGGAATGTTAAAAATCATTAGCACATTCTAGTGTTTCCAAGTGTGTCTTTAACATAGTGATGTACACTTCTATGCATGTGTAAGAAGCACAGAAGTTATCAAATTATAGCACCTTCACAAAGCCTCAGAGCACCGCCCAGAACAGTGGTGGTTCCTCTTTGGAGAGAATCCATGATTATTTTTTCACAGACATGATGGTCACTTAGAGCAGAAGAAGGGCTGCTTACTTCTTGAGCCTTCACAGCACAGAGCTGGAGATGATGGGAACCACCTCTTCCAAACCAGCCAAAGATCTTATGAAATAATTTCACACTTCAATTCTGCTTCATTACAAACAGGATTTTGTTTCAGCTGCATCATCAGAACTAGGTTCCCATTATGCCACTGCACTTTGCTTGTGGTTGAAGAGAAGTCCCTTTTAGGGAGCAGAAATCTCCATTATTGTTCAGTTCCTGCCTTTTCAACTTGTTTTAACTCTATTGCTAGTTCATATTCGGGACTCTCCTTCAGTAATATGCATCAGTGCCTTTTCTATTAGCGCCGTGGATGGTAAAATCCAGCATTATAGCTGAGGTCACTTACACAATTCACTTACTGCCAACATACAGATGCTTCAATGTTCAACCATTTCGAGCACCCAAGAGAAAAACCTGTGTTATAACCCAACTTTAACGTTAACTAGCTTAGGTCCTGTTTTTCCACAGGCCAGGTTTGGAACAAGCACTCAGCACTTGTCTCTTGTGTCCCGTTGACTTGATACAGACATTTCTCATTGAAGCACAGTAATTAGATTTGCTCTTTAGTGCTTGGTAAGGTAAAACAGAGGTTCCTCTTGGATATGTCAGACCTGGAAGTACAGTGAGGCTGCATCTCAGGTGCTAACTGCAAGTGTATTTTAATCTATTTCAGATATTGTCGGTTTATTTATAAAGTGTAGTGAAACCACGTACACTTTTACTAAGCTTTGGAATCAGCTCATAAAGAGAATCACAGACTGGTTTGGGTTGGAAGGGACCTTAAAGCTCATCCAGTCCCAGCCCCCCTGCCAGCAGCAGGGACACCTTCCACTAGACCAGGTTGCTCAAAGCCTCATCCAACCTGGCCGAGAACACTTCCAGGGAGGAGCAGCCACAGCTTCTCTGGCCAACCTGGGCCAGGGTCTCACCACCCTCACAGCAAAGAATTTCTTCCTCACATCTCATCTCAGTCTCCCCTCTCCCAGTTTTTAAAGCCATCACCCCTTGTCCTGTTACTCCCTGCCCTTGTCCAAAGTCCCTCCCCAGCCTCCCTGGAGCCCCTTCAAGTACTGGGAGGCCACTATAAGATCTCCCCGGAGCCTTCTCTTCTCCAGGCTGAACAGCCCCAACTCTCTCAGCCTGTCCTCACAGCAGAGCTGCTCCAGCCCTGGCATCATCCTCGTGGCCTCCTCTGGACTGGCTCCAGTAGCTCCATGTCCTTCTGATGTTGGGGATCCCAGAACTGGATGCAGTACCCCAGGTTCACCCCTCAGATCATCTTTCTCCACATTTTTAAGAGAGAAATACGAGCTCAGGCAGCACATCTGGCAGTTCAGTACAGTGAACTGCTGAGCCAAGACAGCTCCTTTGGCTAACCCAGCCCCACTGGCAGCCTTTGCTGTCAGCCCAGTTCCCACCCAAATGCCTCCACTGACGGCCATCTGGGAGTGTGCTGTGAGCAGAGAGCCTGCGCCCGGCGTGGTGAAGGTCAGCACCGGTACCTCCAGTCCTGCTGGCAGCCAGCATAGCTCAGGGAGCGCCACTGCTACCTGCTGCCAACTTCAGCTCTGACTAATATGTGACTGCTGCATTCCTGACTGGCTTCAGGCTCTGAACCATCTCAGGCGACAGCCTAAAGCAGAGCACGTTCCAGGAGGCTAATCGTGAGGAGATGGGACTGAGGAGGAGCACAGCCAGTGCCATTTAGCAGGGATTTTTCACTGTTATTCTAGGTCACTGATAAATTGTGGGATGGAAATGAAAATGTGCACTCACCTTTTGAGGTGCAGCACGTATGAGTGATGGCTGTTGAGGGCATCAGGGTGATTTGATGTCAGACACTCAGGGGATGAAAGGAATAGCATTTCATTTGTCTACAACTGCTATGAGTTTGCTCTGACTGCCTGTACGTACCAACAGCTTCTTCCCCTGCCTTGTCCACCCGCTGTCACTGGGATTCTGACTCCCACCCCAGACAGCTAGTGAATGTTCTGTTTCATCTTTCCAGCCTGCAGGATGGAAGCACAGAGGTTTTGGTTGGGTCTTGACAGCAGATTGTTGCTGTTGTTCCAGCCAGTTAGAATAAACTCTCAGAAAATAATCTATTAAGTCCACACTAATAGACTTGGATGTTGCCCACAGCAGTGGAGGAGTTGTGTATAGAAATGTGCATCTTATGTTCCAAGCAGCTTTTTTGGAATATAATCATAGAATCACAGACTGGTTTGAGTTGGAAGGGACCTTTCAAGGGCATCTAGTCCAACCCCCCCCGCAGTGAGCAGGGACATCTTCAACCAGATCAAGCTTCTCAGAGCCCCACTACTGTTGGCTCAAGTCCCATATTCATCAAAGGCCCCTGATTTTTACAAGATCCATGCTGATTTAAATTCTAGGAAGCAATTTGCTGTGTTGCATGAGCATTAATGAAAATCTTGCTGCTTCAAGAGTGGTAGACAGAAGGATGGAAAAATATTTAGGTCTGGGACTAATTAATAAACCAAGGGATTTTAATGCATTGGGTAGAACTGAGCCAGAGATTAATTTAGCCCATATTACACATACTTTATGTAACAAAGCTCCCTTATAACACAGCCTTGCAGGATTGGTACATGTTCAATACAGGGCTGCACACAGTTTCCAGTTGCCTTTTGCAGAGCTGGTGGCAGAGGTATGGTGTGTCACTTTTGTTTTGTGTTGAGTTGGCTGTGGTTTTATTTTCCTCTATAACATAACACTTTATGGCCAGAATCTTCGATCCTTTCTAATGGTGAGCAGGATCTTGCCTTACTGCTTCCAACAGAGCCTTGCACACAGGTGTACCATCAAGACTGTCTAGCTGACAGAATGCAGCCATCAAACAGGAACTCCAGTTCATCACAACTTAAATGTTTGTAGAAAAAGCTGCAAAATGCCAAATGGTTGCAAAGATTTTTTGCCTTGCTAGAAGGGAGCTGGTAGGAAAGAAATATTCTTGTTTGCTCTAGAGACCTGCACCTTAGTGGCAACACACCCTGGCCAGGCTGGGAGGGAAGGAGGGGGACAGGGGAAGAAGAAGCAAAAGTCAGTTTTCACAAATTCAAAAGGTGATGCTAAAATGAAGTACAACAATATAGCTGTGGCATGGCATTAGGGAAGGTCCTTTGGTTACATCTGTACTCACCAACTCTGGGCCAAGGCGTACTGTGGAATTATCTGGGGCACATTTTGAACTCGCCCAGACAACTCATAGGCGTGTTTTGGGGTATAAACACAGGTATCATTCCCAGGAGCTCATATGAAAGCAGCCAGCCTGTTTTGGCTGAAGTCCTTTACCATCTGAATGGACAGAAATTAGGTTGTGCCACTCATTTTGGTGTCAGGAAACAGGTGGTGGCCCATTTCATTATCATTTTCTATTAATATAGAACTATTGTATATTAGTTATTCTATGTCTGTACTAATAGGATGATTTCTATAGCCAAGCCTCAGAGAGCAGTCTGCCTCACTTCATTCATTCTGTAATTTAAGGATAATAATGTTTGCTGTAAGCAGTTATACTTTATTAATGGTAAAGCATTGAGGCTTTGGGGACAGGAGGAGGGAGGACACATTAAACAGAACTTACTACCCTTCATCTAACTTTGGCCTTGCTTAGAAGTGTGCTAACAGCAGCTTTTCCTGCCCAGCACCCAGGAATGTCTGTTTTCTGATACTAGGTGAAGGGGAAGAGCCCTGGTTCACCTTATCAAGCCCTCTAAACGAGAAATAATTAATTTAAGAATTAGTATTTTTATTTTTCTGTACAACTGCTACAAAACGCACTGTCTCCAAGGCAAGGATGTGGTGTAGTGAGTTTGCCTAACCCACGGGCCACGGGCGCAGGGACAGGCATGGGGCATATACATATCTCAAAATACAAGAAGAGCTGTTCATGTGAAGGTCACATAACAAATATTAGCTCTACAAAATAACAAGTTGGCTATCAAGTGTCCCTAGGGTCAACGTTCTCCAAGACCTTATGAAATCAAGTTGGCAGAGTATGAAAGGTACCTTGTGGCTCCCACACGTCTCATGCAAAACTCCAGGAAATTACATTCACATTTCTTACACCAACACTCAGAAATTAGATTCACTTCTTCAGTGCAAGGACACTCCGAAAGACATATTAAAGAACTGCTATCCTCATCCACAGTGGTGGCACAGTATTAAGTGTTGTCTGGAACAGCGAAACCAGGAATATTGCAAAAACAGAAGAAGAAGAAGAAGAAGAAGAAGAAGAAGAAGAAGAAGAAGAAGAAGAAGAAGAAGAAGAAGAAGAAGAAGAAGAAGAAGAAGAAGAAGAAGAAGAAGAAGAAGAAAGAAGAAGAAAGAAGAAGAAAGAAGAAGAAAGAAGAAAGAAGAAGAAGTGGAAGAAGTGGAAGAAGTGGAAGAAGTGGAAGAAGTGGAAGAAGTGGAAGAGGAGGGTCAGTCTGTCAGGAGAAAAGCCCTGCTGTTGCCCTGTGTCTTGGGGTCTCTCCAGGGAAAAGAAGGCAGGAGGAGCTGTAACGGGAGCACAGCGTGTGCCCATGCCATGTGCAGAAGCTGGGGGAGAAAATAAGAGATGCTAACGCTCTAGAAAAGATCTCCATTTCCTAGTATTGTGCTTAAATGTGCTGTGGGCTTTGTGTTATTGGGTTTTTTTCTTTACAATATCTTATATCTACCTCTACTAGGGCTTAAAAGAAGAGCAAGATAAATGTTTCCCCTTCCCCACGCCCACAGATAACCACATATAGTGAGAGGAAGAGTCCCTCGTGCAGAAGAGATTACGTAGAGTAGAAGAGACAGGCAGTCTGTTGTGTGTCCCTTCTTTCCTCAGTTCAGGGAATTAATGCTTTCATTAATTCAGTAACCATAATTCAACATCCCCATACATAGGGATATATGTAATTCAGTCCCCTTGCTTATGCTTTTTGATTTTGTTCTCTTAATCTAACCTCTTCAGGTAAGTTGGATGGTCCAGCAGATGAGTCGTGTGTATTTCATCACTGGAAAGCACTGTCTGGAAATTATTAATGGTATGATCTTGCTCAGTCTTGGTGGTTATTTTTCTATTGCATTGAAGCAGACACAGAGTCCTCATATTGCCAGTGATGATACTCAGATGAGGAGCAGTAACAAACCAGTGGAGCAGGGAGGAGAGATTAACTTAAACTGCACCAGCTTGGTTGGTGACGCGCACACGCTTATACTGCATGAAAAAGGGGTCTTTGCCACGTGAAGCTGGGTTAGTGTATGGTGAGATTCACTGTCCTGGTTTTGCTAGGATAATTTTCTTCTTAGCAGTTAGAGTAGCTGTGTTTTGGTCTCAGTGTGAGACTTGTTATGAGAGGAATGTGGATCAAGCACTGATGTTATGAGTTGCTGCTGGAGCCCAAGGCCACCGTGTCTGGCTGGTTCACAGCTGCATCAGGACTGGGAGGGAGAAGTGCAGTGAACAGCAAACCCCAAACTGGCACTGGGATGTGCCAGTGAGATTCCAGCTCACATCCCGGCATGGTCAGTGCATTATCCGGGGCTGGCCGGGAAGGGGGGGATTCTCTCTGGCTTTGGCTCGGGCTCTGGCTCTCCCGGGATTGCGGTTTCGGTTCGGGATTGTCGCTCCTCCGGGATCGTTATCTGGGAACGGGCCGGGCTTGGTCGGTGGGTGGTGAGCAATGGCACTGGGTGTCACTCATTTGCATATTTTATTACTGTTATCATTATCACTACTATTCTAATATGAGTATTATTTTAAGTTTTCTCTCTATTATTAAACTTTTCTTAGCTCACCCTACAGCCTCCTTGTCCTTGCCCCCCAATCCTCTCCCCTATCCCCTGGAGATGGGGGGACAGTGGGTGAGTGGCTTTGTTGGCTGCTGGCTAAGGGACAGCCCAGTGAAACCATCACAATTTACCCAACTGAAATCACCATCCCAGTCCAAGGACTACTTATACATGGGAGAAGTGTGGGTCTGGAACTGTGCTTTAGTGCTGATATGGGAACAGCTGGCAAAGGTAGCTGTGGAGACCTGCTCCTCTTCCTCTGCTGATGCTTGGAGATCTCTATGCCCTAGAGACCATGTCCTAGCAGTCTAATGAGTATTCCAATTCAACTTCAGTGATGGGGTCCAATACAGAGCATAAGCAAAATCTGTGGCTTAGAGGCCACATGAGATGATGATAATTGTTCCATTTACCCTTCAAAAACCTATTAACTGTAAAATTTTTCAGTCCCTAGAAAGGCTTTGGGAGATTGATTTGTCATGAAGACTCAGTCTGATGCACTTGAAGCAACACGCACCTCCTGTTGCCACCGCACGCTGATTGCTTTGTTGATTCAAGCCCTTGAATTGCCTGTGTTATAATGGAGAGCTCTCCTTTACTGGGGCACGCAAGCCAGGCTCAGAAATGATGTGCTTTGTGGTGGTGCTTTTGTTGGGGTTTTTTTGGTTTGGTTTTGTTTTGGTTTGATTTTTTTTTTAGGGTTGCTCATTTAGAAAAAAAGAAAATCTCACTGATTCCAGCACTGGGTTTCCAGTCTCAGGCAGGCACCTGAGGAAGAAGCTAAAGAAACTGGTTTATAATTGTCATTTGCTGAAGGCAAAAGCTACCAAACAAAGTGACAGTGCTGGGTGTTCAGCCAACTGCTAAGTACAGCCACGCTGAAAAGCGGCTGAACCACAAGAGCCAGACTTAATTTGCACACCGAAGGAGGCCACTGAGCAGGGACGGAGGGAAACTCGAGAGAACAAAACGCTGTGATTTCATTTCACAGCCTCATTGTAAAAGCAGCCTCAGAAGTGACTGCTGGAAGCCAGCTTTGCCTGGTGAATTCTCTCTCGTTGCACCCAGGGCAATGCAGCACGGTGACAGGAAGAGGAAGGATGGAAAGGTGACTCACAACCTTGTTTGCGAGCACTGGGTAATTATGGGGAATATGAAATTAATACCTAGACAGCCTTCTTGCTGCCTTTTAATAATAAATAAGAGTACTTCTTCTGGTGGCATAATGCTGTGTATTTGAATCAGCTGTCCTATGAGGAGTCTGTGCTTTTCCCCTGGCATTGGAAAGACGCTGCATAATCATCACGTAGCAATACATGTTCTGAGCTTCTGTGCTTCCTGCTCCTAACAGACACAAAAAGGAACAATCAGGGTAATTATAACTGCTAGGAAAGAAGGGATTCATGCCTTAAGGCCTGTGAGCACTTAGCTCAAATATAATTAAAAACAAGAGTTTAAAGGAAAAAAGGAGCCTGGTCCAGCAAGCAGAACAATCATAAATTTATCCGCCCTGTCTAGGTAGATAAAACTTTTCTAGAGTATCTGAATATGCTTAAAATAAAGCCCTAGTAACCCTACAACACACTTCAACACCCTCAGTCTCTAGCTCCAAGCATTTCATAGGGAAGGAGAAAGGAATCTTTGCTGCTTGTACAGGTGTGTGGAAAAAGCACAGCTAAAATTCACGGGAAGTCAACTGCCTGGCTGCGGACACCCGTCGCCTCCGGGTGACACCGTGCCAGGCTGGCTCCTCTTTCCACTCAGCTGAGCTTCCTCACCACAGTAAGAGGCAGGTCAACAGGCAACACCACAGATTTCCCTGCTGGTTTTTGTTCAGTTCTGCATGCCACAGTAGCTGTGAACTGAGATTGCTGGCAGCACTATTGGCAGCGACTGCTTAGCACAGCTTTCCAAGGAGCGATGGCATTGCTGCTACCTGGCCCATGTCACCCAGCCACGCTCCACACCACCTGCCCTCGGCAGTGCCAGGTGTGAACTCCCGTGATGAGATGTAAAACTGGAGCAAAGGCTGTATCTTCCAATATTTTCAAGTTGAAAGAAGTATTTTTTGGACATACCTGAATGGTGTTCCCATATTCAATTGGTAGATGGCGGAAATAAGACAAAGACAACTGTTTTGGACCCTGGAAACCTCCCTGCACCAAGCTACTTGCAACAGGGCAGATATCACCATACAAGTGACAGCCCCTAGACATGTTCTTCCTTAAGCCATTCCTCAAATTCATCTGGTTGAATTCAACTGCTTGTGTCCAGTTCTGGGGCCTTAAACACAGGAAGGACATGGAGCTACTGGAGCCAGTGCAGAGGAGGCCACGAGGATGATGCCAGGGCTGGAGCAGCTCTGCTGTGAGGACAGGCTGAGAGAGTTGGGGCTGTTCAGCCTGGAGAAGAGAAGGCTCCAGGGAGACCTTCCAGTGGCCTCCCAGTACCTGAAGGGGCTCCAGGAAGGGTGGGGAGGGACTTTGGCCAAGGGCAGGGAGTGACAGAACAAGGGGTGATGGCTTGAAACTGGAAGAGAGGAGGTTTAGATTAGATGTGAGGAAGAAATTCTTTGGTGTGAGGGTGGTGAGACACTGGCCCAGGTTGGCCAGAGAAGCTGTGGCTGCTCCTCCCTGGAAGTGTTCTCGGCCAGGTTGGATGAGGCTTTGAGCAACCTGGTCTAGTGGAAGGTGTCCCTGCTGCTGGCAGGGGGGTTGGGACTGGATGAGCTTTAGGATCCCTTTCAACCCAGACCACTCTGTGATTCTATGACCCCCACTGCTGGCTCTGGGGCAGGTGGCAGAACGCTACAGAGAGGAATTGATCCCAGCCAGTCTGGCTAGTCGATGATGTCAGGCCATCAGCATCTCACAGTCACCTAATAGATATGATATTGCCTTTATTGAAATTTGAGTCTGAAAGTTGTCCCAGTCATTAGCTTTTCTGTGCTAGACTGTGGGCTGAAAACAAAGCAGCCCACAAGACACACTGTCTTTTGTCCAGACACTTCTGGATTTACCTTCTGCTTCCCAACTGCAAAAGTAAACCAATAGTTACCTCCTGCCAACATGGCAGTGATTTGTACAGCAAAAAAGTGACAACTGGTATAGTTTAGGTAATCCAACCTTCTGTCCTATCTGATGGAAACATGGTTTGACAGAATTCATCTACCCACTAAAATCCATATATTCCAAAATGTTCTGTGAACACCAGAGGCTTTGTCTAGGTGTGTAACTGTGATCTTTAACGTACATGTCTGCACTGTCAGAGCACTTGCCTACCATGACTCACATCTTGAGGTCCTTTCCAATGTTATGGAGCCTTCAGTGCAGTACTGTGAATGCATTTCCTAGGGGGGGAAAAAAAATCTCTTTTCTGGTTCTTCTAAAGTTCTTTTCAAGGGTCTGTCAGAAATTCTTGACAAAATTAAATGGTGATCAAGAGAGATTGTCACAGAATCCCACAGTGGTGGGGGTTGGAAGAGACCTCTGGAGATCATCTAGTCCAATCCCCCTGCCAAAGCAGGTTCAGCTAGAGTAAATAGCATTATCTAAGTTGTACCTTGGTGTATTGGGCATAGACAAAAAGTCAGTCCTCAGAGGTGTCAGCTTGAGTCATTAGAACATTATTTAGAGAAAACTAATGTACTAGGGGAAACTATTTGGAAGAAAGGCCCATGTTTCTTGCAGATGGTCAAGGCATTTGCTGGCTTGTGCGTGTAGCTTCGTTTCCCATTATTATTGTGCACATTAAACAATGTAAAATTGCACACCTCAATCATGGTCTGCATGGCTAATCTCTTTCTCTGATGAATACAGCTTCAGACCAAACTCTTCTGCATATAAAAATGTTTCCTTTAGAATGTACCTTCCCAAGCCACTTTCGACACCACCATAGACTAACCCGTGACATAGATGTCGTTTTGGTTACTCTTCATCGAACTTGAACAGCAGTCATGATGAGAAGGGGTTTCTGTGACTGATGTGCTTATTAGATCTTCCTTTTTCTTTAATTAAAAAATCTCAATAAAAGTGGTGTTGAAAAACCACCAGGGACTTTCCTTGTCTGAGTATTGTAGCTTCTCTCACAAAGACGTTTCAGCAACCACATCGCCAACTATTTAAAGAAAAAAAGGAAACAGTGCATTTAAAGCAAGATGAAAATAACCGTGATTGATCTGAACTTCTCTCTTTTCTTTTTTTTTTAATTCAAAAGTTTGTCCTTCCCATATTGTTCAGGAAAATGTGCTTGTGTGCAAAAGTATCCGATGCCTAATTGGTTCTGAAAGTGGAGTTCATCTGTAAATACCTCAGTGGGAGAAGACAGTGACAAATCCCCCCCGTTACTCATCAGGATGGGGCTCTTGCTGATTGGCACTGCAGAGTTTCCTGAGCTATCACAATTCTGTTGGTTAAAGCCACATTTCCAGAGTACCAGGTCTCTGTTTCTGGACTTAATTGAGTACAGAATATTTACAGCTAGGGGATAAGCTAAGTCTGGGAGTGCATTTTCTCCTGCTGGCATTTATGCTAGAGCAGAAAAGGCAGGAGGAGGGAAGCAGAAAAAGGAAAGCTTAACATTTTAATATTTAAAAAACCCAATATTTTAAAAGCGAAGTTAGGGAAACACAGTTAACAAAAATAACCAGAGGAATATAACATTTAAAAGGAACTTAAGGAAGCAGATTTAGAACTATTTTTCAAAGACACTGGAAAGTCAAGAGAGCTGCAGTCTGTAGCTCAGTTTTACATTTTTGTGGTAATATTTTTTAATAGGTTTTCTTATGGCTCAGTGTCTCTCCTTTCCCCCCAAACTCACCATATGGAGAAGAGTCAGGGTAGTATAAAGGCACTGGCAGGTAAAGATTGAACCCATAAAGTATGAAGTTCAACTCAATCAAAAAATTTTTGTGAGATCCAAACTCTTGTCTGTCTAAAGATAGTTCTTGCATCCAAACACTTTCTCCCCAATCTCTCTTTAGTGGCATAGCTTGGGGGGATATAGGTACCAAGGGGCTGGTTTCTTTCCATCTTTACTGTTGGAAATGTTCCATTTCATATAAATTATTAACTACCAGTGGTCTAGAAATTGAAGTAGAGGGAAGAGAGCAGGGAGAGAGAAGACACCCTGACTCTCTAGACCATTAGTTGGGAAATATTGCAGAGTTCAGAGTTCAAATACCTTCTCAAATAAGTTCTTAATTATTGATATTAAGTGGAGCACCCCTCAAAGGAGAGGATGAGAGAGATTTATCCCATATTAGCCTGTAGCCTGGTCACTCAGGCTGTCACCTAGAATACAAGAGACCAAATTCAACTCCCTGTTTAAGACCAAAGATATGAAACTGTGGGGAGGGGGCTCACATTCCAGTACCTAAGCGAGGAGGCTCAGTTAGGCTCCAAGGGCTCTAAGTTAGGGCTAAATGAGGAATACCTAGGTTAGCAGGCACCCTCGAGAAGCTCAGCTGTTGGCCTTGGTGTTTTCCTGAGCTCTTAATAACTATGCTTACTTAGACAAATACCTTGTGCAGTACTGGAAAGCCACTTTTTAAAGCACATACCTCATGAAACGTACGCAACATTCAAAATGTTTAAATAAATAGCTACTATCTACTCTGCAAAAAATACAGGTTCAGTGGGCCAGACAATTTTCCTGCAACTGACATCTATTAATGCTGTTCTGGGTATTCCCCTGGCATGAGGAAGTAACTGTCATCTTGCTACTAAGGATGTATTCATCATACTCATTGACCACAAGGAATGAGTGTAAGACACCACTTGGGTACCTACATGAGGAATCTTTGTCTGGAACAACAGCTGGATTTTTTATATATATACATATATCTGTATATTTTTTTTTCTTCCAAGTGTTACAGAATAAACATCCACTAAGATTTAGAAACTTGCTGAAATACTCCCAAGACATTGTACTTAACATATGCAATAGGTGTAGACAATAATTCAGCCTACTGCTTGCAGATTTGAACCTGTGAATATTTATCAGGAAGGCCTGTTCACTGGCTAATTATATTCTGCCAAATGCTGTTAAAACATGTTTTTATAATGTAGGGAAAATGTAAAAGTGGGGGAATGTAGTGAATTTCTGTTTGGATCCCAGGACTGAAACAAATGACAGGTGCAAAAACCTCTTCCCTTTCTCCTCAATCTGTTTGAAATTCAAGGTTAATGTAAAGAATCAGATTGCTATTGAAAGAAGACAAGAGATATACATGTTTCAGGTGATCTGTGCTTGCACATAAGAAGAAAGATGAGCCAATGATAGGGAAGGGAATGAAGCTATTAGTGGATTGTCAAAGGAAAGGAAGTGCTGGAGAAGAGGTTTTGGAATTAGGAGACTGATAAACATAAGTTCTGGTTAGAAAGTTTGGAGAAGGAATTTCCCACTGGAAAGCAGACATCTTTCAGCAGAGGAGTGATAACTCCAGAACTGTGATCTGTAAATGCCACTGCAGTATCTCCTTGTAGGGCAGCAGTCCCACCTGCCTGAGCAAGTGTCTCCCCATCAGCCACATCCCAGGGCAGCTGTCCCCGGGATGAGCACGGCTCCCCCAGCACGACAGGAGCTGGAGCCAGGATGGGAAACGTGTTCATAGAAGGGAAAGGGGAAACCAAGTCACTGCTTTACATTTACTGTGCCACATTCAAATGAAATAATTTTGGCTTGAATATGCTGGCTGAAATGTGGCATTTCCTTATATTTTTAGGCATTCTCTTTTTCAGTTACAGTCAATATTTTTCCATGGTAAGCAGATGCTCTTCTCAGGTCTACGCCGCACATGCACAAAATAAAAACCTCAATCTTCCACTGAAAACAGATTTGAAATTTTTCCAGCACCAGTCAGATTTAAAAGCTGTCCTTGATAGTAAATGATGAAGCACTTCTATTTTTCCAAATAATTTCTGACTAGTTAAGCAGTGAGCAGCCTTCCTGAGGAGTTGAATCAACGACATTTCTTGACTCTATGAAAAGCACCAATCTCCACGAGGGATCCTTGAGGTCAGGCAGTGCAACCCACTTTCTCTCTGATTATCTTCCTACCTTCCTGGCACTGACAGAGAGAAGACAACCCAGACCATGGTCTGTGAAGGTCCTCAGTAGATCGTGTGCTTAACCCTTAGGCATCACTTGAGTCATTTTGGAACAATCTTGAAAAAACCAGTGCAGAAAAGGCAAATCTACTTTTGTTCCATTGACTCAACTCCATTTGTACGTCTGTCACCTCAACATTGAATATTGCAAATTAATCATTGGATTGTTACACCTGATACTTGTTTTTCATTGTTTGGAGCTTTGAAAGTCTCAGTGAGAAAAAAATATGGCAGAAGTAAGCCTTGCCATAGAATCAGTACAGGCTGCAGGGTGTGCTTTGCAAAGATGTGGCTAATGTGGGGGTGGCAGGAAGGGGAAGCAAAGCTGATATTTGTTTCTTTAAGTTCTTACACGGTTCCATCAGAAAAGACATCTTGCTCTAAAGTTTCCCCTGATGTTAATCTCCTAATGGCTTGGTTTCCCTCCACCCCATTGATTCATTGGTCCAATCTTTCTTCAGATTTGAACAAAAGAAAAAAAAAAAGAAGAAAAAAACCCAGTGTTTTCCCATCTGCAATAGAAATCCCTGCACTGGTTCTCTGCCTTTTACTATCAGGGCCTACGGGTTAATACTTGATAAAAAGGAAGAGGTAGGTATTTGTCTCTTGCCTGGAGAGAAATTCTTTGCCTCTTTGCCAGGGAAAACATCTGATCCTGTGGCAATGATTTTTCTTTTAATTGGAATGCAAAGATCTTATCTTTTTATTACTCCTTTATTGTTGATAACCACTCCACTTGCTCACTCTCCACAAATGTCCAGCTTATATATACAACCAGGGAAGCAGTTCATTTTTCCTCCTTTTTAGCTTTAATCATTTGCCTAACGAGTGAATTGTGCCGGAGTGGTTCATATATCCCTTCCCTTCTCTCTCTCAGATGCCTGCTCTGTGTCTCTCTCCAATTTCCAGGCACAGCCCAGCCCAGTGCCTCTCGCTCTAATAACTGCCTGAGGTGTGGGAGATCACTTTATGGGAATTCAGTCACACGGGCCTATGCAAAAATAACAGTAAATGAGAAATTTGCAGTGAAAGGGAAACGTTGCATGCAAGCCATGCACGCCCACTCCTCTCTTAATTTAGTTTCTTTGTGGCTTCGCGTCGCCATACGTTCTGTAATGTCAGCTCAGCGCGGGGGGAGCGGTGGCCTCGTGAATAGAGCTGAGGGGCAGGAAATCTGGGGTCTGTTCTCAGCTCTGCCCAGCTCGATGCACAGCTCAACCTGCCTGCTGACCAGAGAGCCTGGCCCACGGCTGCTCACCAGAGAGCCTGGCCCATGGCTGCTCACCCGAGAGCCTGGCCCACGGCTGCTCACCAGAGAGCCTGGCCCATGGCTGCTCACCAGAGAGCCTGGCCCATGCCTGCTCACCAGAGAGAGAGCCTGGCCCATGGCTGCTCACCCGAGAGCCTGGCCCACGGCTGCTCACCAGAGAGCCTGGCCCACGGCTGCTCACCAGAGAGCCTGGCCCATGGCTGCTCCCCAGAGAGCCTGGCCCATGCCTGCTGACCAGAGAGCCTGGCCCATGCCTGCTCACCCGAGAGCCTGGCCCATGGCTGCTCACCAGAGAGCCTGGCCCATGCCTGCTCACCAGAGAGAGAGCCTGGCCCATGGCTGCTCACCCGAGAGCCTGGCCCATGCCTGCTCCCCAGAGAGCCTGGCCCATGCCTGCTCACCAGAGAGAGAGCCTGGCCCATGCCTGCTCACCAGAGAGCCTGGCCCATGGCTGCTCCCCAGAGAGCCTGGCCCATGGCTGCTCCCCAGAGAGCCTGGCCCATGCCTGCTCCCCAGAGAGCCTGGCCCACGGCTGCTCACCAGAGAGAGAGCCTGGCCCATGGCTGCTCACCAGAGAGCCTGGCCGATGCCTGCTCACCAGAGAGCCTGGCCCACGGCTGCTCCCCAGAGAGCCTGGCCCACGGCTGCTCACCAGAGAGCCTGGCCCACGGCTGCTCCCCAGAGAGCCTGGCCCACGGCTGCTCACCAGAGAGCCTGGCCCATGCCTGCTCCCCAGAGAGCCTGGCCCATGCCTGCTCACCAGAGAGCCTGGCCCATGCCTGCTCCCCAGAGAGCCTGGCCCATGCCTGCTCCCCAGAGAGCCTGGCCCACGGCTGCTCACCAGAGAGAGAGCCTGGCCCATGGCTGCTCACCAGAGAGCCTGGCCGATGCCTGCTCACCAGAGAGCCTGGCCCACGGCTGCTCCCCAGAGAGCCTGGCCCATGCCTGCTCCCCAGAGAGCCTGGCCCATGCCTGCTCACCAGAGAGCCTGGCCCATGCCTGCTCACCAGAGAGCCTGGCCCATGCCTGCTGACCAGAGAGAGAGCCTGGCCCATGGCTGCTCACCAGAGAGCCTGGCCCACGGCTGCTCACCAGAGAGCCTGGCCCACGGCTGCTCCCCAGAGAGCCTGGCCCACGCCTGCTCACCCGAGAGCCTGGCCCATGCCTGCTGACCAGAGAGAGAGCCTGGCCCATGGCTGCTCACCCGAGAGCCTGGCCCATGGCTGCTCACCAGAGAGCCTGGCCCATGCCTGCTCACCAGAGAGCCTGGCCCATGGCTGCTCACCCGAGAGCCTGGCCCATGGCTGCTCACCAGAGAGCCTGGCCCACGGCTGCTCACCAGAGAGCCTGGCCCATGCCTGCTCCCCAGAGAGCCTGGCCCACGGCTGCTCACCAGAGAGCCTGGCCCATGGCTGCTCACCAGAGAGCCTGGCCCATGCCTGCTCACCAGAGAGCCTGGCCCATGCCTGCTCCCCAGAGAGCCTGGCCCACGGCTGCTCACCAGAGAGCCTGGCCCATGGCTGCTCACCAGAGAGCCTGGCCCACGGCTGCTCACCTGGCCCATCCATCCACCTCGTGGCTGTGGCTAAGGGATGCTCTGGGAGAGTGGCTGTGGGCATCTCCAGAGCCTCAGGGTTCCCACAGTAGCTCAACTGGGTGCAGAGAAGGAGGCATTTGGGGTCTTCTTGTAACCAGGACAGATGGCTTATCCCTGCCTCTTTCTATGTGAGGCAGTCTCCCTCCTCCTAATGCCCATTTTCTGTCAGGTCTAACACATGTGTGAGCATGTGCTTGTCTACAGGCAATATCACTTCCTCTGTTGCTCTTTGATTATTGATGCTCTTCAAGATCCCTCTTCCACCACTGCAGGTCCTCAGCCGGTATCTTAAGTCTCTGTGCCCTCCATGTTCACTGCCCCCCTCTCTTTTCTTTCTTCCTCCTTCCCCTATTCCTCTTCCCTTTGCCCATTTTTGGTTCTGGCTTTCATCAAATCATAGAATCACAGACTGGTTTGGGTTGGAAGGGACCTTTAAAGGCCATCTAGTCCAACCTCCCTGCAGTGAGCACAACAGAGAGCCCCTCATTAATATACTGGACATGACATTATAGGATCTGGAATATCCCATTGGCAGATCCAAATGCCAATTTGGGTTACTAATTTTAACATTCCTTGCCCCTCCTAGGTCTTGCACGTGCAGACCAGCAAAACAAAAAGTCCTTTGACTTCTAGCAACAATTGCAAACATCAGTGCATTACCAACATTATTCTCCTAACAAATCCCAGCTGAACCCAAACCCCAGCGCTGTTCTAGCTGCTAAAAACAAACCAGCTCTGTCCCAGCTCAAAACCAGGGCAGCTGCAGAGTGGCTCCCTGCTTCCCTGCTCATACCATGGTCTGCTCTGGAGATATGTATCATCACCATCAGGAATCAACACACTTCCCTGTGCCACGGGGTTTCTGTGAAGCTTCATTCCTTACAAGCTGTGTGACACACTCAGGGTCTGCACAGTTGTGAACTTGCAAGTGTCTCTGTTTTGGGATACTGCGTCTTGAAACACACGAGAGCATTCGCTGTAGCACTAGAGGTTTGTTTTCAAGGGGTCACTGCAGTTGCACATGCACTCTTTATGACTACGTGTGACTGTTTTCTATGTATGAAAGGAAAAAAAAAACAAATTATATCATATCTGGATAAGAAGGGAAAAGCTTTTGTATAGTTTAGAGTGAACAGGTCAATGTTTGTTCTCAGTTCTATTTAGACAATGGAGAATGTAGCCACATCTCCTGCTAAACAGGCATTTCTGTCCACTTCTCAGTTATCACCACACTGTTGCAAGAGATGAAGAGGATGGTATGTCCTGAAAAAAAAAAAAACCAAACAAAAAAAAACCCTCTTCTTGTTAGACAAAAAGGAGATTTACCTGAAGTTACTCTGCAAAGGAAAATACCAGGTTTCAGAAATGCCACTGATATGGGCTGAAGACTGACACTCAGGCCAAGAGCAGCACTTCTCTGGGGTGCTACTACCTATGGAAAATGCATTTTTTTCTCCATTAAGCCTCCCAGTGTAGACTCCTGCTCTGTACAGGCTGGTTCTATATCAGATCATTATCAATCATCCCAGAAACTTTCTGAAACATAAAACTGCCCTTTATTGGGAAGGGGAGAAATCAGAAGTAAGTGTTGCTTTGCTGCCTTTCTGTGGAGCCTTTCTGACACCTGAAGCAGCGCTGCTGAACTGTATGTCTTGTTTATCTCTCAGTGGGCTACTGGGACTACTAAACACATGTACACAAGCTTTAAAGTACCAATGCTGACAGGTAGCTGTCACTTGAAGAACCCTTTAGCTTTTGTTTATCAAACTCTCTGTCCCCAGCAGCAGGCTGAGAAAATCGGGGAACACCGCCTGGTTGTGCCCCTCGGAGTTTTTGCTCGATGGAAACAGAAGCGGCAGAGTTGGGAGCTGGGGGTGCCCAAAATTCACTTATTAATTAAACTGAGACACTAACACCCTTCCTCAGTCAGCCACTGGCACGATGTGGAAAGGCAGAAATGACAAGGTGGCCAGGCCCAAGGTTTTAAAATCCTATAGCTGGTTCCTCAGTATTGAGTTACCCTAAAGATGATGGATTTAGAAATTAAATGTGCCTTCATGTTTTTAAGCCAGAGAGTTCATCTTTTTGACTCTTCTGTTGAGCTGTGAAGTTTTTTTAGGGACAAGCAAGGTTCTCATATAATCATAGTAGCTGTGAAACCATGACAGTAGTCATCAATAGGGCATTCAGCCTCCTGGAGCTGGCTTGTGGAGCCTTCTTCTGGAGATTTAGCTGGGCAGTCAGTGCAATTCGCTGGCAGGGACAGGTGTATCAGTAAGAAATTGAGTGTCTGGGTGTGTTTTGGCAGCAGTTCAAAGCAGGAGGCGTTGTTTAAATCCTGCGTTGCCCATGGCATTAATACAGCCCTGATGATACTTTCCTCTACTGCCTCCTGACAAAAATGTGGTGGAACAAGCTACGCCATCAGCATCTCAGGGTGAACACCACAGCAGAAAATAGCACCTGCAAAGGCAAGCCAGTTGAATCAACACTCAGCAGAGCCCAGGCCTGAAAGCTTTCTTCAGCTGGGCCACCACATTAACTGGTTTGAGGATGAGGTGTGGATGGAAGGATGATCCCAAGCTCCCTGCTGCCTCCTCTTGCCCATGCTGGCACCCACGCTGCAAGCCAGACAAGGGAACTATGCAGATTAAAAACTAACTCCTTGGTTTTGTCAGGTCCGTTTGCAGATGAAGCAAAAGATGCTGAGGGGCCTGGAGCATCTGCCTGACGAGGAGAGGCTGAGAGAGCTGGGACTGTTCAGCCTGGAGAAGAGCAGCCTGAGAGGGGATCTGATCAATGTCTATAAATAACTGACATGTGGGGGCCAAATGGATGGGGCCGGGCTCTTGTCGGTGGTGCCCAGGGACAGGACAAGGGGCAATGGGCACAAACTGGAACACCAGAAGTTCCAGACAAACTGAAGGAAAAACTTCTTTCCTGGGAGGGTGCTGGAGCCCTGGGACAGGCTGCCCAGAGAGGGTGTGGAGTCTCCATCTCTGGAGATGTTCAAACCCACCTGGACACTTTCCTGTGCAACCTGGTGTAGGGAACCTGCTTTGGCAGGGGGGTTGGACTGGATGATCTCCTGAGGTCCCTTCCAACCCCACCATGCTGTGCTCCTGTGAAATTCCCTGATTTGCCTCACAAAAAGAAAATGGGAAGGTGAAGCTGGAGCCAGTGGAGGAAGGCTGAACCAACCTTCTGGCAACTGCTGGTAGCAGAACATGCTTTGGGGCCACACAGGCATGGACAGTGCTGTAGCACACTGGCCAAAGAGGCAGTTTTAGGACACTAGATCCCTGAATTCAAAAGCCACTTAGAACATGTCACCTAAACGACCTTTGCAATATAACTTGTGTACTGAGGCGGGGGGGAGGTGTAAATCAGTTAAACGCACAGTCAGCACAGGAACAGAACTGAGGTGTCTATCTGAAATGTGGCATTTATGGCAAGCCCTCCCAGCAGCATTGTTTTCTTCTGGGCTCTGTGTTTTCATAATCCAGCTCTATTTGGAAGGAAACTAGCAGATCTTTGTTTTCAACATGCAAAAGAGCACTACTGGTTTTAATTTGCCGTCTAACTGCGCTGTCACCCAGCAAGGCACGTACACATACAGGAGAAACAGCCTGGAAACTAAAATCTTGCACTGCCATCCCGTGGTGAATGTCAGGAAAAAGTTAGGTTGGCTGGCTCATAGGTACGGGGTTGTCCTCTCTGAAATGCAGAAGCTCTGCAATGGAGTTAGCAACAGCTCAAGGACCAAGAGTTACTCCAGGTGTTACCCCAGGAAGCACGGAGTAAAGCCTCAATGACACTGTCCTGCACAACATCCTTGTCTCTAAGCTGGAGACATGGGCTGGATGGATGGACCACATGGTGGATAAGGAACTGGCTGGATGGTCACACTCAAACAGTTCCAGTCAATGGTTCAATGTCCAAGTGGAGACCAGTGATAAGTGGTGTCCCTCAAGGTTGGTACTGGGACCAGCACAGTTTAACATATGGACAGTGGGATTGAGTGCACCCTCAGCAGGTTTGCCAACAGCACCAAGCTCTGTGGTGCGGTCAACACACTGGAGGGACGGGATGGCATCCAGAGGGACCTGGACAGGCTGGAGAGGTGAAACCATGCAAACCTTGTGAAGTTCAACAAGGGCAAGTGTAAGGTCTTACACCTGGGTCAGGACAATCCTAAGCACAAATCCAGGCTGGGCAGAGAATGGCTGGAGAGCAGCCCTGAGGAGAAGGACTTGGGGTGCTGCGGGAGGAGAAGCTCAACATGAGCTGGCACCGTGCGCTGGCAGCACAGAGCCAATAACCGTGTCCTGGGCTGCACCCAGAGCAGCGTGGGCAGCAGAGCCAGGGAGGGGATTCTGCCCCTCTGCTCCGCTCTCCTGAGACCCCCCCTGCAGTGCTGCCTCCAGTGCTGGGGCCACCAACAGCACAAGGACATGGAGCTACTGGAGCCAGCCCAGAGGAGGCCACAAGGATGATGCGAGGGCTGGAGCAGCTCTGCTGTGAGGACAGGCTGAGAGAGTTGGGGCTGTTCAGCCTGGAGAAGAGAAGGCTCCAGGGAGACCTTCTAGCGGCCTCCCAGTACCTGAAGGGGCTCCAGGAAGGGTGGGGAGGGACTTTGGCCAAGGGCAGGGAGTGACAGGACAAGGGGTGATGGCTTGAAAGTGGAAGACAGGAGACTGAGATGAGACGTGAGGAAGAAATTCTTTGGTGTGAGGATGGTGAGACCCTGGCCCAGGTTGCCCAGAGAAGCTGTGGCTGCTCCTCCCTGGAAGTGTTCTCGGCCAGGTTGGATGAGGCTTTGAGCAACCTGGTCTAGTGGAAGGTGTCCCTGCTGATGGCAGGGGGATTGGAACTGGATGAGCTTTAAGGTCCCTTCCAACCCAAACCAGTCTGTGATGCTTTGAAACCTCTCATTCTTTCAGCAATTCTGTATCTTCTAGACACATTTTGAAAGACACAAATTCCATCCCCACTTTTTAGACAGAATATTCTGGGTGTGCAGGTAGTGAACAGCCCCTGTGACACTGCAGGCCAGGGGAGGTGAGTGCAGACAGACTCGGGGGGAGTCCTCGGGAATCACTGGGAGTCTGACACGGTTTTTAAAAGGCAGTCTAGGGGGTACTTTGTGGGTTGACTTTGGCCGATGAAAAGTACAGTGAAGTTCACTTGTAAATAGGTCATAAATTCCTGCTCACTGGCTAAATGGATTTTTTTCCAGTGAATCACCACTAGGCTTAAAGAGAAAAAAAGGGACAAGCCAAAAGGACACAAAGTCAGCCAACAAGGGAGAGAGAAAAGGAGATGTCAGGCAAATAGTGCAAAATACACAGCTGAAAATTAAAATGTTTACCAGAAAGTCTTGATGGTAATTGAATTAAATGTGAGGATCTTTCTGACTTGTGCTATCACACCTGAAGCTTGTTTTTCTACTAGATTATGATTTTGCTCCTATAAAAGCCATCCCCCTGGACACACACCCTATTCACTGGGATTTCTAAGACAGAAACATTTTTGTCAAACTGAGATGTATCTAATACACACATTTGTCCAAAACCACTGATGGAGTACCCAGGGTTCTGTGGCTTCTTAGTTCTCACTAAGTCTCCTTTGGAGGACTATTGTAAATTACTCCATAAGCCAGGACTGTGCTAATTGAGAGCTGGCCTCTCCACCTGTGTGATGCATCAAAAGCTATAAGAAGCTGGCACCTGGAGCAGAGAAGATGCTGGTTGAGGGTCCTTCATGGATCATCCTGAAGAGCTTCTCTCCTTTGCTTTAGAACTGCCCCATCAGCAGGACCAGGGTGAGTCTGAATTTTGCCTTTATGAGAATAGAGTAGAAAAATATATCTCTCCCGCAAAATATTCCTGAAATAATGGAGGGGAGGAGGGGGAAAACAATCTCAGCACCCTCCTTACAGCAAGTTTTCAGCTAAAGTAAAAGGGGGGAAAGGATTTAGCTGTCAGTTTGTGCAGACACCCACATTGTTTCTGCATGTCTCAGTGTATGATTATGGGTTGCTTAGTAATGTGTGTGGAACTCCACTTTCACCAGTTCAGACGCTGACAACTAATGCTACTGCAGTAATTTATGGCTTGTAAGATCAGCTTATGAAGCCACCGTGCTTGTCTCTTGTGCTAACACAGTGTCCTGCATGTCTTCTTTGATCATTTTGGTGATTGTACCATCAGGTGTACTTGTTTCCATCCCTGCTTTGAAAAAAAAATACAACTGGTGTTTGCCTCACCCTGTTCTCACCTGCTAATGACTCTGTCTCCAGGCACATCTTTCCTCAGCAAGGCACCACGCCAGATTATTTGTTTGTTGTCGCTTCCATCAGCAGCTCCGTTGTTGATCACTTTTGATTCTGCTTATCTTCTTTCCAGTGCTATAATCTTTTATCTTTGATTAAAAATCACTGCTGACAGCTTCTGCTTTTTGCCTTTATCTTCCTGCTTGGTTTTCTGAACTTTTCCTGATCTACCATAAGCAGGGAAGTGTTACTTAAATCCTTTTCTGAACTTTGAATTTTACCTCTTGCATGTTTACCTGTGCTTGTGCAGATGAAACAACACACTTTTCACTTCCCAGTTGAGTGGGTTTTTCCTTGTTGCTCTAAACAGATCTTTTTTCCCCCCATTTAAATAAGAATTGTCATACTCAGTATTTGCAACGTTTCTCCTTACGGACTACTCTGCTTGAAGGAGATGAGAGAGAACCATGTGCTGGGGGAGCAGGCTGGCTGTCACTTGGAGGGGACAGTGTGCCACACTGCCCAGCCAGCCTGCCACCGAAGGGGGGTCCAACACCCCTAGTTTTTCCTTGGGCTGAAGACTCCTGGCAGTAGGAAAGAGAAGGGTAAAAATCTGGGGGCTGAATGAACTTTTCACCCAAGACAATAAGAAGAGCATGTGTTTCCCCTCCCTAGAAGTGTTCAAGGCCAGGTTGGATGAGGCTTTGAGCAACCTGCTCTAGTGGAAGGTGTCCCTGCTGATGGCAGGGGGGTTGGAACTGGATGAGCTTGCAGGTCCCTTCCCACCCAAACCATTCTATGATTTGTTATGGCAGGTCTTTTCAGCTGTTTGCAGGTTTTCATCTCTATATATTTTCCAGTGGAGGTGAGTGGAAAAAATTTGACAGCTGTAGATTACTTAGACAGCAAAGTGTCTAATTTCTTAATCACTGTGGACAGACTCACCAGCCCCGAGAGCCTGCAGTGCACAGACTAGAAATCACTGCTCAAATGTTTCACATTCACAAACAGCTTCAGTCATAACAACTGCCCATCTTGTTTGGTTTGTGGCCCATCTAGAGCTTGAATGAACTTCTGTTGTGATGGCACAGGCACCTCTGTCACCAGCTTCTCCTCTGCAAGGAAAATGTTTAGACACATTCTCCTCCCACAGCAGAGGGGAGGGATGTTCTGTTGTACCCAGCCCTGCTAAGAGAGGGAGAAGTGTTGATTCACGCTTCCGAGTCATGCGTTTCAAAACTATGTGGGCTTCAAAATGTGAAGTGTGACTGTGAAGGCACCGTAGGAGTAGCCCCAACAAAGTAAATAATGGGTTACTTTATGAGTAAGGACAACTACCTGTAGTATTTTGAAGGGCAGGATCAAAAGGATGTGGGGTATGTATGGGCAACCAGACTCAGGTAGGTGTGTATGTGATAATCTCTTGTACAGGTGAGCTGGCATGAGCCAGTTGGTATCTTGTTATACAGAAAATGCCCATCCAAAAGTACTTGTGCTGCTCAAAATACACCTGTGCAGATCCATCAGTGTCAAACTAACCCCACTCATAGAGAAAGAGCAGCAGGGAAAATGTTGCTAATTTTCACAGATGCTTTATTTTTTTATATCCTTTTCTTTCAGGATGCCCAAGAAAACAAAAATTGAGAAGCTAAATTAGTCTCCACTATATTTCCACTGAAGAGTACATTTTTGCCAAAGATATTTGGCAGAAAAAAAAAGATCTGAACAGACCATGAAAATTGCATTTTCAAACACAAAGGGCCAGGTGATGTAAAAGCTGGTGACAGTGTAATTTAAATTGCCTGTTAATTGATTATTGTGACGCTAATAATTTGCATCATCTCCTTTTGAAGGCAACTGACTATGCTTGTAAGAGTTCAGTGCAAGTGGAATCAAGCCTCAGATATGCTTTTTATTGTATTCCATGTGTTAAAGTCATCCCCTGAATCTGTAAAAGCCAGCAGAAACCCTGGCAGAAGGTCCTCAGCTGAGAAGTCAAGAGCCTAGAAACAGGGAAGGACTGCCACCATGGCAACCACCCAAACCTCTCCTGCTGTATGCGAGCACCCTGTGTAAAAGCTGCTCTAGTTTCTGATGGTAAGTCCTGCTGATGGCTTTTGAGGAGGGAAAGCTTCCCCTTCCTCCCAGAAACACTCAAAAACCAGGCTGAGGTTATTTCACTTCCCCAGGTGAAACCTGCCACTGGTTAGCAGGGTGGACCCAACGAGGTGTCTGGGCAGGGGAGAGCTGTGCAAGCTTGTGAATGTCTCCATATTTTGCTGTAATGTTTTTAATCTGCTACTGCCTTGCAGAGATCTTGCACTGAGGAATTGTGTATAAATAGCTCGAAACTCCCTGCCATGGGGACCAGCCAGTCGGTGTCTCCTGAACAACTTCTCCATCACTTCAGAGTCCCTCAGATACAGCTCTCACCACAAGGTTACACCACATAATTGACAGCAGGGCTGGCTAGCAGCAGGACAGCTCGTTCATCCCAATCCCCAGCCACAGGGGAAAAGCTGAGAGTGACTTTGCCCAGCCACCCTGCACTGCAGCTGCACACCCCAGCTTTGGGCTGGAGCAGGGTGTGGGGACTGCTGGTGAGCTGCCATTGTGTCCTGTCTGCAAGCAACCCCCCAGCTCTCCTGGGAGCACCCAGGTACACGGCCTGCGCTTCGTGGCTCCTGCCCACTTGCAGATATCTGTGAGCTGCTTGTAGGGTTTTGGGAGGTTGGCCACCTCATGCTCTAGAGCTTCCCAAGAATCACCACAGAACAGGTATTGGTGTAGATGAAGTATGCTGTGACAGGCTTACAGCGTCAAAGTTGCTGCTCTGAAGAGGGCAATGCTCAGCCAAGCCACCTTTGAGAAGCATTATATACTGCATTTTCAATTTTAATTAAAGCTAGAACACCCAAAAGCAGGGTAATGTGTCTCTTATTTTAAGAGAAGTTTTAGCTAAGCATGATTCAACCTGAAGTAAATAAACTGCAGATCATCTCCTTCATCTTCTTAGAAGTCAGCCTTGCTGAATGCAGGGATTCTTTAAAATCTCTCACTTTCAATCAGTGCTTCCCCACAAGGCTGTATCCACCACCCCAGTGCTTTCACCCAGCAGTTGTACAAAGCTGATATCTACAGCATGTGCTTTTGTTCATGCTACCTATTCAAACAGAAAGGCGTGGTTAAATTCTAATGTCCTTTTTGAGGGGAAGACTGGGGAAAACATCTGCCTCTTGATAGAAGCCATCTGGTCTAACCAGACATGAAGTCAAGCATTTTAACAGTGTGCTCCTTAGAATCACACTTACTGAAGAGAAGTGCAGATTCTTCCCCTAAGGTTCTCATCACACACCATCTAAGGGGCTTTCCCTTGCACCAACCTAGGATTGATGGGTGTAATTATTTTGTAAAGCTTTGTCTCAGTGCTATCAAAGTAACCAGGAACACTAATAATAATTATGCAGATTTCTGTTGTTATTCTCCCAGCTGAGCTTTTCATCTGCATGATTACAGGTGCAGGGGAAACCACAAAGTAGCTTCTGTGGAAGGAGGGGCTTTTTGCCATCAGTGGTATGGTAGAAGCTGCAGCATGGCTTTGGTTTGTTCCAGAGATAAGAGCTAATGTATCGGGGTTGGTAAAGTGAGGTCAGCTCTTACTTCATCCCTTACCTGTAACATCATCAGTTCTAACCCTGTGTGGCCACACACTGCCAGACTTCAGCCACTCAGTACTTACATGCATCAAACCTGTCGGTGAGGGATCACATATTGGCTTGCCTTGTCCATCCGAGGAGGTCTGGTAGGACAGATGTGATGCTGAAATATATAAAAGCTGTGTGGTAGGTCAGCTTTCAAGAAATCAGCAGGTGTTCAGAAAGCTGCATGGCCTTCAAAGTGCATCTTTGGGTGAGGGGGATCAGCAGGAAAAAGGAAAACAGGGTAAGCATTGGTTTGAGATCTTTGTAGGGCAAACAAAGCCACATCATTTTTATAGCGTGGTTCTGCTCTGCTGCCAAGACTGTCATCTCCATGGACAATAAAGGGATATTCAGGACCAACAAATACAGTTTGTTTAACTGAGCTAATCTCCAAACACAGGGCAAGGTGATACTCAGGGAATCTGGAGAAAAAATGCAATCTTTTCTGGTTTCCTTAAAGAGATTATTTCCTATGACAGAAATGGGGGTCAGGGGGGGAAAAATATTGCCTGAATATAAAGCTGGTCCCTGGTGCTTCATGCTGTGCTAGGAGCGTCCTGTCACCCACTCACTAGTGGTTTGCCCAGGGGTTAATACTGTTTAACATCTCTATTAATGACCTTAATGAGGCAGAGTACAAGGTTAGCGAGTTTGCAGGTGATTAAAAAGTTGAGAGGAGGAGGTGATAGGCCAAATGGTTGTGCTGCCATCCAGAGGGACTTTGACAGCCTGGAGAAATGGGCAGAGAGGAACCTGGTGAAATTCAAGGAAAGGTAATGTCAAATTCCTGCCCCTCCTCTGGGGAGGAACAACCCCAGGCACCAGGACAGGCTGGGGGCCAGTGTATGGAAAGGAGCCCTGCAGTAAAGGCCCTGGGGACTCTGGTGGTCACCAAGCCTACCATGAACCAGCAAGTGACCATGAACCAGCTATGTTCATGGCAGGCAACCAACCATGGTTGCTGCCCTGCAGCAAAGAAGGCAACAGCATCCCATGCTGCGTTAAGAAGAGCACTGCCAGTGGGTTTGAGGGAGGTCCCCTGTCCTCAGCATTAGTGATGCCACGTGGGCTGTGTGGGGACCAGAGTGGGGTGGGATGTGCTGTGTCCTGGCCTTCAGAGAAGCCTGGACATACTGCATCAGGTGCTGCAAAGGGCCACAAACATTATCAAAGGGCTTGGAGCATCTGACATATGAGAAGAGGCTGAGAGAACTGGGACTGTTTCAGAAAATAAAGTTCCAGAGGGATTTTACCAATGTGTAACAACATCTGATGGGGGTGGAGAAGGGTTGATGAAGAAGAGAGCCAGACTCGTGTCAGCAGTGCCCTGTGAAAGGACAAGAGGCAATAGGAACAAACTGAAACACAGAGAATTCCACTTAAACACAAGAAAAAGCTATTTTCAATATAAGGTTGGTTGGATACTGGCATGGGTTGCTCAGAGAGGCTGCAGAGACTCCACCCTTGGAGATATTCAAAACCCAACTGGACACAGCCCTGAGCAACCTGCTAGTTGCCCTGCTTTGAGTTGGGATTGGGACTAGATGATCTCCAAAGGTCCCTTCCCACCTCAGCTGTTGTTTCAGTGTTTCCTTGACTAGCAGGACTACCCCTCTCGATGGAACAGGGTTTTGCTAGACTTGGAAGGCTAGAAAAGTTTTAACAACAGGGGAAACAATAGGGGACCTTATTAATGTTTATAAATATCTAAAGGGAGGGTGTCAAGAGGATGGGGCCAGACTCTTCTCAGTCGTGGCCAGTGACAGGACAAGGGGCAATGGGTGTAAGCTGGAACACAGGAGGTTCCACTTAAACATGAGGAAAAACTTCTTTCCTGTGAGGGTGTCGGAGCCCTGGGACAGGCTGCCCAGAGAGGGTGTGGAGTCTCCATCTCTGGAGATGTTCAAACCCACCTGGACACTTTCCTGTGCAACCTGGTGTAGGGAACCTGCTTTGGCAGCGGGGTTGGACTGGATGATCTCCTGAGGTCCCTTCCAACCCCAACACTCTGGGATGCCGTGAAATTCCTGATGAATTCTCCTGCTGTTTGAGGCTCTCCCCTGTCCTCCATACTTCTGAGGCAGGGCTCGGCCTGCTGCCCCTGAGCAGAACACGACCAGTCCCGGCTGCAGGGGAATCCAATCACGCACAGAGAACGAAGCCTGGGTGCGAGCGGGGAACGCGGCTCGGGTGAGCGCTGGGGAGAAACGCTGCGTGCCGGCACTTCCCGCCGGAGCGGGACCCTCCGCGGTCACCGGGCGGTGTAAGCCCTTCATGTGCGCAAGGATGTGGTCAGCGCCGACTGGTTCCATTTCGGATTGAGGAAGAACGAGCAGCAGTACGCGCGGTACGGACAGACCCTCCGGCGGGGAACCGCCGCAAGGGCCGGGCCCTCCCGCGGCTGCAGCCCGGCGGCGGCGGGAGCGGGCGAACTACAACTCCCAGCGTGCCCCGCGCGAACCCCGCGCCCCGCTGGCGGGCCGCTGCGCGCGCTGCCTGCCGGGAGCTGTCGTTCTCGCCCAGGGGAGGCCGCGCGCGGGTCCCGAAACGTCTCGGGGGCGGGGACGGTGCGGGCGGGAGCCGCCCCCCCTCCCTCCTCGGGCCGAGCTGGCTGCGCGTGCTGCGCCTTTAAGCCCGGCCGGACGCGCGGGGGCCCCGCGCCTGCGCAGAGCGGCCGTGACCTCGCAGCCTGTTGGTGCCGCCGGTGACTATTGGGGCGCCCCTCCCCCCCCCCCCCCGCACCCCCCCCCAATCCTTCTCCCCACAGCCGGGCCCGCGGCCGCTGCCGTAGCGCCACCCCGTCCCCTCAGGACGATGGAGGGGCCGGCGGAGCGGGGCGGCGGGCCCGGCGCGGAGGGCCCGGTGGCGCTGGTTACGGAGATCCGGGCTCCGGGCCCTCGGCCGGTGCGGTTGCTGGAGTGGAAGGTGTCGGTGGGAGCGGCGGTGCAGATCGGGTCGGTGTTGGCGCTGTGCGCTCCGCTGCCGCCCGCCCCGCGTCCCGCCGCCGGCTCCGCCGCTCCGTCTCCCGCCGCTGCCGCCGGTGGAGCCAGCAGCCGCCCGCAGCGAGCGGGCCCCGAGCGCAAGCTGAAGGCGGAGCGGCCCGGCGTGGTGAGAGAGCTGTGTGCGCGGCCCGGACAAGTCATCACGCCCGGGTGAGTGCCGGGCGGGCCGGCGGGGCGGGCTGGCCCGGGGAGCCGGGCCCGGGATGCGGGTTTCGCGCTTCTGGTGCGGGGGCCGGGCCTGCGGAGCGGAGCGTGGGGCCGTGGCTCGCCCTGGTCCGTGTAGCTGCCGCAGGGAAAGGCCCTGCCTCCCCTCCGGAGCTCTGGGCTGCGTACCGAGCGGGAGGCGGGCGGGCCGGGAGGAGGACGCTGGGGGGGTGCAAGCGATCGTGTTCCGGTCCCTTGCTCCAGAGCCGGGCCCTTCGCTACGGGCTGTGCCTGGGAGAGCTGGGCATCCCCTGCGCCCGTGTCTCTGAAAACTGCTCCCACCGGCAAAACCACCTGGAAATACTTTTAAAAAGTTATTATTATTATTATTATTATTATTATTATTATTATTATTATTATTATTATTATTATTATTATTATATTGTAGTTTGTCAGTTCACTGTTCGGTTAGTGCAAAACTCAGACAGTAAAGTTATAATTTCCTGCTGGATAGGAGGAATTCTGGTGGGAATCAGCGCTGTGCCAAGATGCTTTTAAATTATACACCATACCTATAATATTGGCAGCATAAATACTTTCAACACTGTAGACATTGTAATGTGAAAGGCTTCACGGCTAGAAACAAGGTGATGCAATCTGAACTTTCAGAAGAGCAAGGGATTAAATGAGGAAGGTTTTCCATCATTTAACAGTGGTTTTATCTTGATCAGACTGGGTATTGGTCGACTTTTAAATGCTTAAATAGCTGAGAGTTAGACAGGGCCTCTCACATTTCCAGGTTAATTTGGGCTAATAGCTTGCTACCCTCGACTTCAAGCAGATTTCTTTCTCGACAGGAAACCAATGCAACACTCCACTTCCTCTGTTTTATGACAGCAAGTTATTTTCTTTTATTGCAGTTCTCTTGATTTTGGGGGTAGGTGCAGCCAGGCCTAAATTTTCTTGATTGAAAATCACCAGTGCAAAACATTTGTGTGTGGGGGGTGTTGTCCAAAATTCAAGAAAACACCAATCTGATTCTTCTCCTTTTTTTTCCTTCAGTCAGTAATGTAAGATGCTACAGAGGAGATATAAGCTGTGTTTTTCTTGCTACAGAGAGTATCATTCTTTCTGAGATAAGACTGTGGCTTTCCTTTCATGCCACATCTGTGTTCTGCTATTGCATCTGGTGCAACAGGGACAATCTTTTACTATCTGACCTAGAACAAAGGTGCCATAAATGCTTGGTCAGACTAAAACCATCTGAAAAATACAAACTAAAACTTCAAAACACCGGATGTGTGCTGAAATTCATCTCAGTGGTGCTCAGTGGAGACAAAAGTATCTTGTTGCCTTTCCATTGTGTTCGCTAAGGACTTGAGAGGAAAACCAAACCAAGATTTTAAATGGTAAATGTAAACAATTTAAGATATGGTGGATCTGATGTAGCAGCATTTTAGGTTTAGCTTTGCTAAATGTAAACTTTAGGACTTGGATGCACCAATTTTTGTCCAGTGCTTGTATTGGATTTGGTTAGTCTTGATTCACTTGATTATAATTAGCAAGTGCTTGCTTTGAGACTATTAGAAAATAAGTACTGTTCTTTACTACTGTTGTTCTTTGCTTCCTAAAACATTTGTGTCTTACGCTGTTAAATGTTAGTTCTTAATATTGACCATTGCTAGACCTTACACTTGTGGAATTCTGGCTTTTCAGTTGCATTCCCTGTCTGGGTGAATGTATAAGAAGTCTTCAAGCAAAGAGGTGGAAGAAACATGACCTAAGGGTAGTAGAGCTGGTCAATGATTGGAGACATAACTGCATTTCTTTGGTCACTTTTTTTTTGTTGAGCATTTAATCTCTCACCTGTGGCTTCCCATTTTGTGGAATGGGAACAATAACATTGCACTACCTACCAGTAATATTTAGATATAAGTTGAGGTTGTGCACTACTAACATACAGATATAATTAAGATAGGTAACATAGCTGAAATTTATTCAGCATCTGCAGAAGATACACTTAAAAAAATCCAAACTGTCCAGGGTTGTAGGTGCCTTTTGCTGCCTTTAAGTGGTGGGTTTGGTCTGCTTAGCCCCTAATTCGCTGTAAACCAGAGACATGAGCAAATACGTGTCAGACACTTATACATTGTAGAAATACTGTTTCTATTCAGAATATTTTTCCTTTTCACTTGAACATGAGAACATAAGTTAATTAAACATTTTTATTTGAGGATAAATAATATGACTGGCTAAGTTATTTTTTTTTCTATGTCAACTTGGTCATTATTATTTTTGAAAATAATGACATCTTTTAGCACAAGTCTTTCCCTCTTGAGAAGATACATTTCTAACTTTTGGTTCTTTTTCTTTTATATCAGGCATGAGATGAAATCTTTCACAAAATAATGTTCCACATCTATAGCACTTAATTTTCTTGTAGTTTGATTACCCACTTTTTGGCACTGGTGCAAACAATCACCTCCTTCATTCTGCGTGGTCCTGTCTGAATGTCCCTGGTGTGTGTTGTGCTGGCCAAAGCAGTCAGAATGAGCGATCTGGCTGGGAGAGCAGGACAGGGTGCTGGGTCCTTCAGTTGGGTCACAACCACCCCTGGCAGTGTGACAGGCTTGGGGAGGAGTGGCTGGAGAGCTGCCCAGCAGAAAAGGACCTGGGGGTGTTAGTGGTCAGAGGTATGAACATGACCCAGCAGAGTGCCCAGGTGGCCAAGACGGCCAATGGCATCCTGGCCTGGATCAGCACCAGTGTGACCAGTAAGACCAGGGAAGTTCTCTTCCCCCTGCACTGGGCACTGGTGAGGCTGCAGCTCGAGTGCTGGGTTCAGTGTTGGGCCCCTCACTCCAAGAAGGACCTGGAGGTGCTGGAGCGTGTCCAGAGAAGGGCACCGGAGCTGGGGAAGGGTCTGGAGCACAAGTGTGCTGAGTTCCTGGCTGAGGGAACTGGGGGTGCTGAGCCTGGAGAAAAGGAGGCTGAGGGGAGACCTTCTGGCCCTGTCCAAGTCCCTGAAAGGAGGGTGGAGAGAGGTGGGGGTGGGTCTGTTCAACCAGGTAACTGGTGATAGAATGAGAGGAAAAGGTCTCAAATTGCACCAGGGGAGGTTTAGATTGGATATGAGGAAAAACTTCTTCACCAAAAGGGCAGTCAAGCATTGGCACAGGCTGCCCAGGGAGGTGGTGGAGCCATCATCCCTGGTGGGATTTAACAGACGGGTAAATGAGGTGTTTGGGGACATGGCAGTATTTGGGTTACGATTGGACTTGATGATCTTAAAGGTCTTTTCCAATCAAAACAATTTTGTGTTTCTATGAAGCTTCATCAATTCTTCAGCAGGATCCAGTCCTTGATCTATTGTACTGTATCTACAGACTGCATCAGCTGTCACCACAGGGGAGAGAATGGTATGGGGTGGGGGTGACAGCCCCAGGCTGGCAGGAGGTGGCTTTTGCTTGTGCTAGCAGAGGTAGGCTTGCATCAAATGTCACATGAGGACTTGAGAGGAAGGTGTTGGACCTGTTAGGACTGTAAATAGCAGGGGTGACAGCAAGCAATTGATGAAAGGTCTCTGATGTTAATGAAGCTTAATTTCTGTGGGTGGCAGGAGCAACACATAAAGTATCCAAAGACTGCTGCACTGCTCTGTGTGTTATTAGTGGCAGTTACCCGTGCAGGTTAATTGCTTTGGAGCTGTTACTGGTCTGTCAGGATTCCGGGCTGGGTCAGTATTTTGGTTCATGTGAATATGTACATACGTGTTTCTGATGTGAAATGATTGTCCCCTTCCAGGTCCTGCTGAAGGGATAGACAACTGAAAGTCTCTGGCTTGGTTTGCTTCAGTAAAGTCTTCCAAAAGATTAATTACCTGTACATTTACTATATAGGTTTGATAGCTAAAATTTACATTCCTCCACAGACCATAAAGGCTGAGTGTTGTAATCAAATCTGGTTTGAACCTATCTGAATTCTAGTGAAGTGAAACTTGAGTTTGCTCTTTTTGGAGAAGACAGTGGGAAAAAGGTTGGAATTTGTTCTGTGAAACTAAAAATTTTTATGTATTGTTACTTGGCAGTTTTTTGCATTGAAAACTTGATTCTGTATTTAAAAAAATAGACTCTTCCTTTGGTTGTCTAATGTGATGGAGCCTTGGGGCTTAGTTTGCCACCCAAGATGAGGACACTTAACTCTGGACCCCAATACCTTTCCTTTTAGTCTTCATGGGGAATAAAATGCTGATGAATTGCAGTTTATTTTGAAGTAATGACACTTGTAGTAGACTACAGGAAAAGCAGCTTGCTGTTTCAGTTAGACACAAATGTTTTAACAATATCCTGTCAAATATTTAATGAGCTTGTTAGAATCTATTAAAAAAAATCAAAAAACAAAGACTGAGGATTGTTGAACAACACTTAACAATCCCAGCTTCCTACATCTCTCACCTAATTCCATTTGACCCTTGGATCCATTATTTTTTTTTTCTTTGCAATAAGTTTTGGTTTGCATCTTTCTAACAGTTTCCTGTGTTGTGTTTTGTTTTGTTTTCCTTCCCATCCTATACTGTGCTACTAAGGAAGCCTGCTTTTTAATGCATGTCTTGTGTTTGGCTGAATTTGATCTTGAAAAAGAATGATCCAAGTTCTGAATGAGGGCTTTCCATCCTTCATTGCCATCTTTTTCTCCTCCTCCTAGTTCTCTGGTGCCTAGCAAGTTGGGAGCTCACACCATAATGACAGAGCACAAAGTCTCTTACCTTTACATGACCATCTGTTGTCACAGAACTGGTAGGAGCTTCCTTACCTGGGAGGATCAAGCTGCTCAGTCAGGTTTGGTTGGAAACAGGCACGAGGTTCAGAAGTTACCAGTAACTTTCTGTCCTTCCCACCCAGTTCCTGTGAAGCAGTCCATACTGGTTGATCCCATCATCTTACTCAGTTCTGCAACAGGAGTGTGCTATGGGGAAAGGGAGGGTGATTTCTCCTTTCAGCAGCAGTGTGTGCTTGGATCAGACCAAAGCGGCTGTGTAAACGCCAGTAGAGTCATTAGGGGGATAAGTGACACGTTGACACTGGGAAATAACGCTGTTCAGGTTGTGTCCCCCATATGGCATTCTGTATGATTGCCTTTAGTAACACATTCCTCTGCTCCTTACAAGGTTTCTCCCAAAGCAGGGGATTTTCTGCTCTGGGAGTTCTAACTCCAAGTCGATGTCTTCCTTGAGCTCATGGGGTTTGCCACCATGAGCAGCAAATTACACAGAACCCCGTGGGCCAGCAGACAGAGTGAGATAGCTCCTGGAGCTGCTTTGTGCATCCCACTGTAGCTCTAGGAGCTGGTTATAGCTCTCTTTAAAAAGTGTGTATGCCTGTAGATATCTGTGCTGGAAATCCACTTTGCTTTTACCCAATTGTAAGGGATTTTTAGTTAATTGCTGTCTAGTTTCTGTACTGTGTTTTTGAGCTTTACTTAAATATTAGGGTTGTTTAGAGAATAGGTTGTGTTGTATTTAATAATATAGGTTGTGTCCTTTGATAATCTTTATCAAAGGCAAACATGCATTTTGTTTCTTCTCTGAAACTGACACATGCTTTTCCTTAATTGTGAAACAAATAGTGTTCTGGAGGGAAAATATATAGATAAAAATTCTGACTGGAGGTCTGGAATGAGGCTTTTAATTTTTGTGCTGCAGAACACCTGGCCCTTTGAACTGGAAGGGATTGGAAAAGTTTGAGGAAGGAAGAGAGAGACAAGACTTTTGCTTTGAATTGTCTTAAAATTTTATATTTTAACCTAAGAGGGTTGTTTTTTTTCCTTTCAGATATTTTAGTAGTACAACTTTCATGCTTCCTGGACCTTTCTGGTTTGATGACTGTGTGTTTGGTGGTAACTTAAGGGCTGATCTTAGTAGGGATCCCAGACAATGGGATTTTCAAAGTCAGTCTTATCCAGTGCAAGACTCCAATTAGTTAATTTGATAACCACAGAATTGTTAAGGTTGGAAAAGACCTCTAAGATCATCCAATCCAACTGTCAACTCATCAGCACCATGCCCACTAAACTAAATAACTCACTGAATAAAAACACCTAAGAGGTGATGATATTGCAAATTCTTAAATGTTATCAAAAGTATATAAAAAATACTATATTTTTATATACTTTTTATATACTTACTATATTTATATATAGTTATATGTATATTATTATACTTACATATTTTTATATACTTACTATATTTATCAAAAGTATATAAATATATATATATATATATATAAAAATATAAAAGTATATAAAAATATTTCCAGTTCGGACTTTCTAGCCTGAAGGTTCAGTAAAGAGCTCCCAGCCTTTCATTTTGGGATCTCTTTTTGAGAATGGTAATAGACAATTCATTGCAAGTTGCCACTTATAAAATATGCTTATGAGTATCTGTTTTGTGGAGCTAAAACTGTTAATTAAAGGTTAATCTAAGGTTTTATCTTAATCTAGCCTAGCACATGTGGATAGTTGAATTTGTAGCCTTTTAAAGTATATAGGGGAGCATAAAATGAGTTCCTGGAAAGCAGGTGGTATTGCATTGCAGGTTACAGTTCAAGGATCTGGATTCTACATTTTGTCTAGGTTTTGTTTAGCTGAGCCTGGGCTTTAGGGAGTTGGAAATCTCACCCTTGGGCTGTAGGGGAAGGATGGACACTGTCACTAACAGGACAGACTTACCCATCTTCAAAAGACTCTGGAAGATGGGAAGGTCCCCCCTTTTTTTGGTGTGGACAAGAAGGTGCCCATTGTGTAATGTGTGCTGGGAAACTTGCTTAGAGAATTTCTCACCATGTTTTGTCGTGTGTTAACAACAGTGCTCACCAACTGTGTGTTTTCCTTCAGAATCCATATCCCTCCTTCTAATGCAGGTGTGCTGCTTGTCCCCAAGGATGCACCACTGTTGCCAGTCGGTAGAAACTACTTCTGTTGGCCTCAGCCTAGCCTGCTGCTGAAAGGAATTAGCCAGAGTGACATACACAGGCCATTTGTGAGAGCACACCGTATCTTTTCTGGTGTTTTCTGAAACACTGGTACTATTGGAAAAAAAAAAAGAAAGAAAGAAGAAAAAAACAATATAAAAACCTGTTTTTGCAACAGATAGCAAAGGATTTTTGCTCTTTCCAGTGCAGTGGGAAGGAAATTTTTCTTTAGTCACCTGATGAGTCTGAAATTATTTAGATTTAGGGTTACCAGGCTGATGCTGGATGATTTTTCCAGCAATTATGGAACTGAAACAGGCTAACCAGAGAGGTTGTGAAGTCTCCTTCTCTGGAGATATTCAAAACCTGCCTGGATGTGATCCTGTGTAACTTGTTGTAGGTGAACTTGCTTTGACAGGGGATTGGACTGGATGGTCTCCAAAGGTCCCTTCCAACCCCTAGGATGCTGTAATTTGTACAAGATATTCATCAGAACCATCTAGATCCAGAGGGACTTTGTTACTTCGTGCATTACTGTGTAAAAGCTGGTGGTATACCATGTAGATGGCTTCTTATAAACACAAGAATTGTTTTTATTGTATGTCCTTTTTTAAGGAAAGGATGGGATGTTGTCAGGCCACTCCTTCACTAATACTTAAAAAAACAAAAAACAAAAGAACCTTTCTACAATTGTTTTGAGAAAAACTGTAGAATAAGGCAGCAATGTAGACATTTAGAGTAGAACTGGTGAATGTCCATTTGTTTGCATTGTAGTGATTCCTAGTTTAAAAATTCCACCTAAAACGTGGCAGCATTTGACTGGTGTGAAAGGTAAAGATCTCGGTCTACGGTTAGCAGAGTGAACTGGACATGAACCCGTTCACAGGAGAGGGGGTGGGTGGGCAGCTCCAGCCGAGGAAGGCATTGCTAAACAAGAGGGGAAATGGGTTAACTTTCCACATAACTGTCCAGCTATTTAATCTACTTCCCTTCTATACTCTGGGCAGCTTCTGAACTGCTGCACCCCGCTTTCGGAGCGTGTGTCCAGATTCTGACCGCACTCGAGGCTGGTGGGTTCCTGACAGCACACAGTGTCACGTGGCTGTTGCCAAACGTGGAGCTGCTGCTCCTTGGTTTGAAAGCTGCAGCGTGAGTTGTGACAGTCCTGTTCATCATTGCTTTGAAGGGTGTTAAGAGTTCTTAAACATTCCTATATAAAAGAGTTATTAAATTTTCCACTGTCCTACACAACATCCTGTCTCTAAGTTGGAGAGACATGAGCTGGACAGAAGGACCACTCGGTGGATAAGGAGTTGGCTGGATGGTTGCGTGGGCAGCAGATCGAGGGAGCGGATTCTGCCCCTCTGCTCCGCTCTCCTGAGACCCCACCTGCAGTGCTGCCTCCAGTGCTGGGGCCACCAACAGCACAAGGACATGGAGCTACTGGAGCCAGTGCAGAGGAGGCCACGAGGATGATGCCAGGGCTGGAGCAGCTCTGCTGTGAGGACAGGCTGAGAGAGTTGGGGCTGTTGAGCCTGGAGAAGAGAAGGCTCCGGGGAGACCTTCTAGTGGCCTTCCAGTACCTAAAGGGGCTCCAGGAAGGCTGGGGAGGGACTTTGGACAAGGGCAGGTAGTGATAGAACAAGGGGTGATGGCTTTAAACTGGAAGAGGGGAGTTGGAGCTGAGATGTGAGGAAGAAATTATTTGGTGTGAGGGTGGTGAGACCCTGGCCCAGGTTGCCCAGAGAAGCTGTGGCTGCTCCTCCCTGGAAGTGTTCTCGGCCAGGTTGGATGAGGCTTTGAGCAACCTGGACTAGTGGAAGGTGTCCCTGCTGCTGGCAGGGGGACTGGAACTGGATGAGCTTTAAGGTTCCTTCCCACCCAAACCAGTCTGGGGTTCTATGATAAGTGTGTTCATTTGGATTAACAACAAGTCCCAGTGGAAAACCAGTGCAGGAGGTGGGGTCAAGATGAAAGTTGCCGGTTTCCAGAAAGGGAAAGGAGGGGAAGAGGTTTTTAGAGTTGAGGATTCCGCTTCCTTCCCTAAACTTCTTCCCATTTTTTTTGTTGTTTGGAAGGAACAGCCAAAGGGACTGTGATTGCTGAGGTGTCTTGTTCTAATGGAGAAGGTGGTGAAATGCTTGGAGAAGGTGTGATGTTCTCTGTGAACAGGTGCTGCTTTCTAAGGTGGTGAACAGGAGATGACAGCATGCTCCTGGATTTCTTGTGCACAGGAGGAAGCAGGAGACCCATGCTTAGAGCTTTGCTGCCAGCTGTGTGTGTGTCAAACTGTCTCTTCCTCAGTCAGCTTTTTCTGCTGTTTTGCTGTTCTTCTGAAGCTCTTCATCTCTAGGGAACCAAATCTGTTGGGGTTACAGGTGGTCTTGGCTGGGGGTAGGAGGCATTCAGGTGTGGCTTGGTCTGAGAAGGGGAAATGATGTGCCTTTACCTGGAGGAGAAGTGGGGAGTTTGAGAAGGTTTACACCTGAAAAGAACAGAAATGGATTTGAGATGGGATTAGTCTGTGGCTGTTGTCACCTGGCTTTGCAGCAGTTTGGCTCTGACTGCCCATCTTCAGGAAATGATAGGAAAGTTGAAGTGTGATTTGAGAAAAATGCAGTTTTAGGTTAATGAATGTTCTGTCAATTAGAAGGATGTCCAGTCACCACTCTGCCACTTCAACTTATAGGCTGGATGCCAGTTAGGTGGGCAGTGTTCATCATGTGTATGTGTGTACACATGTATGTGCAATGTATAGATGTGGATTTTGGATCCTGCTGTCAGATGGATGTTACTGAACCAGTGAACTTGTCTTGAAGTGCCTGTGCTAAAAAGCTACACTTCCTGGTTCAGGAAATGGGTCCTGGCATAATGTAAGCTTTGTAAAAAATAAAAGTAAAAATAAAAACATTTTCTTTGCAGTCTGAAAGTAGATTTTTCTTAGGATCTGTACCATGCCTCATCATTCTTCCCTGGCCAGCTTTTTTTTTGTCAGTGTAGTTTCATTTAAAAAAAAATAAAAAATAAAAATCACTTATTGCTTTTTGCCCTGTGATTCTTATACAAGCAGGTGCTGATGGCTGTGGACTCATGAAATGCTAAAAGCAGGGAAATCGTAAAAAATGAAACACCTTCTTTAGTGTAACAGTGAAAATCCTGGGTATTCCTATTAAAACCACAGTGTTTTTAAATTTAACCTAAAGCTACTATGTTTTAACTATTGCAGGACATCTTTTATACCCCATATAATTCCTTCTTTTCTAAGATGTGTTATGTTGTAGAAGGAAGCTGGCTCAAATATGTGTTATGTTTCCAGCTGTAACTGACATTAATTAGACTATTGCTGTGGTGTTTGTGCGTAGAGTTTGCAAATACCTCTTAGAGATGCTGTCAGCAATTTGAAGTCCCACGGGGCTTTTCAATAATATTTCTATAGTTGGTGTAAAGTTCTGATGTTAATTGTAATCAGGGAGTCAAAGGACATGTATCTGCTTTGATGTTACTGGTTCAAGTGATGGTCATCTCTTCAGTTAAGAAAATATAAACTGTAAAGTGATTTTCCAGTCTTTCTGGCCCTGCCCTGCTGGGTGCAGGTCCTCAGCTCTGAGCTGGAGTTGTGCTGCAGGTATTTGGGAAGTGCTGAATGACTGGAAGCACTGCAGTGGGAGAGAGGTGGCAACAAATACAAACGTGTGAATCAGTAATGCCACTAATTGACAATGATGACAGGGGGGTGGATTGCAGAATCGTTTGCATCACTGAATTACTGAGATGTTCTGTTTTCCTCTGTAATTGCTAGGAGTAATATTAATGCTAACAAAACAAGTTAGAAAGATGTGAGCTCTTAACTCTGTACCTTTGAATTCATTCTGTGTGAACCTCACTATTTTGTGGTGCTTTAATGTAAAAGAATGGAGAACTATATTCTTATCTTTACTGTTTTTTTAAGAAAAAGTAGTTTTGAATTCTCCCAAATGGTAAGATTTTAGTTAAAAAAAAGTTCTAAATAAAATAAAAAGCCATCCTAAAGAATCATAGGAAGAGGTACTAGATTTTATGTAAAGGGTTCTGCAAACTCTTTTGCTTTTTATTTTTTTGTACCCTTTTATTGTGCATTATTAACTTTTAGCAGTGGCTTTTTGAAACATGCAAGAAGCTTCCCACACGTGTGTGGCCACGGAAGGTGGGAAGGGGTTACCTCCTTCCTTGTACTGCCAAGCTCTTCTCCAGAATGAATGGAAATGCTACTAAAAAGGCTTGCAAATGATGCAGAACAAGTGGACTTAATCCATGCTTAAGATGGCTTTTGGTTTATAAATAAAATCTGGAAACTCTGGGCCTAAGTTTCTCTTGGCATTCGTGGCCTACATGGTGCTATTGACAGGATCTCGATCTGAACAGATATCTTGCCTGAAAAGTAGAAGAAAAATGACTTTTCAGCTTTTCTGTTCTAAAATGGTTTTAAGTTCACACACATTTTAAATCATCATTGTGAATAGTTTGTGCTTAACAACAACAACATCCCAGTACCCATCATTTCCCCATTAGTTTTGAAGAGTTGAGATGATGCCTTGAAATGTGAACTGCGCTTTCTACGAGCTACTGCTCACAGCAGTTGCTGTGTAGTTGTAATTACAACTGTGTCTGCATCATGCTAGGATAGGGCAGGGTTTTCTGGCTTTTTTGTTCATTTATTTTGGTTTTTATCAAAAAGGCTGACTGAATTGGGTGAGGCTCATGTGTGTTTGAAATACAGGTTTCTAAGAGCTAAGGGGACAAGTTTTTTTGCAGCACCTGGAAGAGGCTGTGGGCCATGGGTTGTCATCCCTGGTATTTTTCATCAATTATCCAAGGACTTTCTCTGCTTCTTCACAGATATTGATGAGGGTTAAGCAAATAAATAAATCCAGTGGTTAAATATCTAAGGAATTACTTTTTCCTGGTGATTTCCAGGTGATTAAGGCTTTAAAATCCTTGCTACGAAACTGGAATCCTATGTAACAGAGGCTGTGGTTTGATGTAAATGGGGCTTGAGGGCTCTTTGTAGTGGTTCTAAATCTTGCAGCCACATAGCTAATACCAGAACAACAATTTGTGCTAACAAAAATGTCAGTGTTTCACAAATTTGAGTAAATTAAATTGTAGAAGCAAGCTTGAAGTTGAATCATCAGACTTCATCTGTCTGCCGTGCTAGTCTTAAGGCAGATAAAAGATTCTGTGCTCCTGTTTGTTCTACATCAGTTGGTTGATTCAGTAGTTGGTAGCAATAGTAATTGATCTGAGACATGGTAATTTGGTGTTTTTACCCTCAATAATTTGTCAAGGACACTCCTGAGCATGCTGCAGGCCTGGTGGTGGGGTTGGGTTCTGTTTACCTGTACCCAGGAGCCTTGTTCTGCTGCGTTAGTGCAGTTTTACATCTTCTGATGAGTATTGCAAGGGCATATGGCATCAGATTGAGGACAGCAGCTCTAAGTCATCACGGTGACAACTCAGATTATATGACCCTTGTGGTATTTGATGTCTGTCTTTATCCAAAACTGATTGAGGAAACCCAGCAATCTCTTGGCTTTTGAAAGACACTGGTGAGACACAAGCGAGTGCAGGGCAGCAGCTTCATCTTGTAACTTTTGTCTGTTTTCCCATTCACACACTGGGGGAATTACACTGTATTTTCTATGCCAGTGCATGGTTCCTCAAAACAGACTTTGTTTGGATAATTAATAAAACGTATGTCTTCATGGCATGGAGATGTTCAGGCTAGTCTTGAACAAATAGGTAAGATAAAGGCTAATGAAGTGGCCTGCTTATTGTGGGGAGAAAATGTGAGTTGTTGAAACTGCCTCTGTCCTCCCCCAGTCTGAGCTCTGTTTGTAAAACCATTTGCACCATTGATCCGTTCCCATCAGTGTCCCCTTCTCCACTCCTCTGTCTGCTGCTTTGACTCTCTAAATAATGAAATGTCTAGGAGATGACTTTGTTTGTGGTGAGGTGACTCAGTGATAGGGTTAACTGGTTGCTACAACTGAGAAGCAGCAAATTGTAGCATAGATGTGAGAACCCCCTATGCTGGCTTCCCCCCTGTGATTAACCTACGGGGAACCACAGCCATGGTTGGGCTTGGTACAGAGTTCTTGCATTCGGAGTCAGTGCTAATTACCACAACTTAGAATTAGCAAAGACTAATCACAGAATCCCAGAATTGCCCAGACTGGAAAAGACCTTTCAGAGTCCAATCATGAACCCAACACTGACCAGTCCCCACTAACCCATGTCCCTCAGCACTGTGTCTACACGACTCTTCAATCCCTCCAGGGATGGGGACTCCACCACTGCCCTGGGCAACCCCTTCCAATGCCTCAGAACCCTTTCAGCAAAGAAATTCCTCCTCACATTCAATCTAAATAAACATAATTCCTCTGTTAATAAAAGCAGAATGCTCCTATTGGATTTAATGAAAGCTTTCCTATTTTTTTTCTTTCCCATACTGCTGATTGAAAGCACATATTGTTAAAAGACACAGAATCATAGAATGCTGTGAGTTGGAAGGGACCCACAAGGATGATGGAGTCCAACTCCTGTCCCTGCACAGGACAATCCCAACATTCACACCATGTGTCTGAGGGCCTTGGCCAAATGCTGCTGGGATCTTGTCAGGCTTGGTGCCATGAGCACCTCCCTGGGGAGCCTGTCCCAGTGCTCCACCACCCTCTGCCTCAAGAACCTAGAAACAGGCAAAATGTGTGATTGTGGAAGTGCTGGGAGAACAGTGATGGACTTATGGTCATCTGCATCCCATTGTGTCATTTGTCCTTGGAACATTACTGTTGGAATAGCTGATGAACTCTGTTTATCACCAAGTGGGTTATGGAGACATTTGGAGGAAGAGGAAGATGCCATTAATGCTGCTGGCAGTAGAATGTACTGTTGATTCTCCAGATTTGGCAGTGGGGATTTATTTTTCTCTCCAGAAATAGAGTGGGGAGTGGCTCTGTTCTTTGTGGATTTCACTCATGACCCAGAGAAGAGAACAAGCAGGAACTTGAACCCCTCTTTGGTCTATGAAACCATTTAAAGATAGACATGCACACTTTGATTTAGCTCGCTCTTGCCTGATCATTGTCTTGGATCTTGGCCATTGAATTTAAAAATCCTAGTAAAAGGAGTGTTTGCAGTTCTGAAATTCACAAAAGCAATTTTATTGGAGCTCTGTGCTTGTTCTTCCACAGTGTTTTCCTTTTTAGTAATTAAAGCATATGTGCTGAATTTAAATAAGTAAAATATTGAAGTGTGCTGAAGTCTCAGTAGAGTCCAGGCCTTCTTTCTGCAGCAGTAGGAAGTGCGTTGCTTGGATTTTTTTTCCCCTGAGGAGTCTATTTAAGGTCCTGACAAAACTTGACCAGCTTGGTTGTACGGTGCTCAGAAGTTCACTGGTGCTCTGGGGTTCTTCTTCTGTCCTTTGGGTTAGACATCATCACAGAGACGATGTGACAGGGCTTGGCATTGTGTCCAGCAAGTGTTGGAAAATCAGGTGTGCTGGTGGGATTGGAGTATATGGGGCAGGGCTGGTATTTAGCAGTGCTGTTTGGTATGTGACAAGGTGTCGAGGTGCTGTTCAGGAACAATAGCAATGAATAAATATAATTAAATTTTTAAATAATTTAGAACTATTATTTTTCTTGTAAAAATGTCTCCTTTGTTAAAATCAAAAGGACAGGATGATGTCAACCTATAGGTGAATGGAAACTCTTGCTAATGTGGATCTTGGCTCAGGCCAGGAGTATGCCAGCCCCTCCTGTCACGTTTCTGGAGTGTGATGTTTCCTCAGATGCAAAGTAGAGAATGCCTGAAGATGTTTTGGCTTCTGAGATGGCATCAAAGACTTTTTTTTCATGAACTACTGAAAACCAATTAAATTGGGGTAAAACCTCAGTCACTGTAAACGCTTTTGCACATTTCTGTAGCTTGTGTTGTGTGGGGTTTTTTGGCCTTTTGGGTGCCTGTAATTTCAGGCTGATGCACTGAACACAGGTTAAAGATGAACAGTTCTGAGACAGTCCTGAGTGTGCATAAAAAGAAGGAACTTGGAGATGAATCCAGGTAAAAAGGCAGCAAGACAGACACATTGTCAGAGGGGTGGGAGGGAGAAGTCAGGTGAAGTAATGCAAACATAGGGGCGTGAGAGGAGAATTAAATAATCAAACAATTAATTGCCAAGGGTGAAGGGCCACAGAAATAGCTTGTCTCTTGTGTAGTTCTTGTACAAAACCAAGAATGGCTGTTGTTTCCATTCTGTGAAATACATGCCATAGTTAAAAAATGAGATCCAAAATGCTTACACAGGAGGAGAAGGTGTAATTCCCAAGCAGATGATGATTGCCTTTTGGAAGGAAATAGATCTGTGCTTTTGTAAATGGGAGTACTGGTGGCATGGTGGCTTGTGAAGACTTTCCTTCAAATAAACCTGACCTGAACCTAGTTTTTATTATTTTCAGAAAAGAAAAAAATCTTCAGTATGGGCAGTTTTGTTGGTAGAGTCATCAGTTGTCTGATCATTGAGAAATGAGTGAGACACTAGAAGTGAGCAGTTGCAGACATCATTTAGAAAGTGGGTTTCCATTTGAAATTCCCAAACACTTAATAGCAAAATATGTGAATGAGAGATCTGAATATGCAAAACTTGTTTTGTGTTGTTTTTTTTTTTCTCCTGGTGCTGTCTGCTCATTGCAATGCAGACTTGAAGCCAAAGAGAAAACGCTACAATCAACTTACAAAAGAGCTTGGATTTGTTTGGGTTTTGTTTTGTTTTGTTTTCCTTTTAGCTGCTTGACTTTTTTTTTTTTATTTTTGTAAAATATTACAGAGATGCTGCAGCTGATGGTCAGAGTTGAGGAAATTTGGTATTAGCTAAACTATATCTACTTAATAGAGTTTTAAAAAACAACCAAAAACGCTTAATCTGAAAGATCAAGTCCTTTAACTGTATTGAAGAAAATGGGAGAAGTCTCCTGTAATGACTGTTTTAGTAATTAAGAAAAAATAAGTGATGGTATTTTGAGAAGTGAATTTGAACAAAGGAGTACATTAGTTGGGTCAGTCAACTTTGTCTTCTAAGCAGTTTGGAATAGTAAATGTCACACTTCTCTGCAATTCCAGCTTTAATTTCTGGTTTGTTTTAGCCATTGTTTGTAAGAAAGAATAAAATATCCTTTTGCATGTCTTTATTTTAAAATGTGGCAATCCAAGGCTTAAGGATCAAAAATTAAAGTGTTTTTGTGAGAAGACTGAAGCAATATGTTTCTGCCATGACACAAGAAAATAATAAACTCGGATTAAATAAGTATAGAACTAAAGTTTCCATATTGATTTTCATTACTGTGTAACTCAGTAGCATATTAATGGGGAGTTGTATCTAATTGAGTGTAAACTGTTTCTGGACAAACAATATTTTGTTAATACACTGAAGTCCTTTGCTAAACTAATGTTAGAAATTGACATTAATATATGTTTTGGTGATTTTTGAAGGTGTGAAATGGAATAATTTGAATACTTAGTGTCTTTTTGTTGGGGCAAAATCATATATCTTAGGGGGCTGGCAGTCAAGTCATAACCAGAAATTATTTTTGTGATTCTTTCAATCTCCACTCATTAATCTAAGTGTCTGAAATCAACCTGCAATAAAGGGAACAACATCATCTTTTTTCAGGGGTGTGTTGGTGAGACTGGAAGGATGCAGCCACCCTGTTGTTATGAAAGGCTTGTGTGCAGAATGTGGCCAGGACTTGACTCGGTAAGTGTTCCCAGCTCTGCTTCCCAGCTTCTCCTTGCTTCTCATTAGGGGTCCAAGCTCTTCCTTCTCTTGTTTACTTCTCCATTCTGGGGCTTGGTAGTTGTGAATCACACCTACCAGGGTAACTGAAGCTGTAGTACTAGTGGGGAGGGAGAACAGTATTCATAGTGCCTAACATTCCTAGGTCTACTCTGTGCTCCTGTAAGGAAAGCTGAGAGGGAGTTTCCTCTAACAGTTAAATTCCAACATAAAGCACTCCTTCACATTTCCTTTTTAAAATAGATATATAAATCTCTCTTGAGATGGACTCATTACATTGTTGCTTAAAGTTGAGTGGTCTGAATATATTAATTCTTGATCATAGTATTAATAATGTAGTGATTTAATAAAGTATATTTCTTTACTGAAAAATTGCTGCTTCTAGGCAGGGATCAGTGTTCCTTGTGGATAAAAACCAAGACATGAAGAGGCAACAGGCAAGATCTGTGCCACTGTTGCCAAGTGTCACTGTTTAGTTTTGATGTTTACAGAGGGCACTTGTTTTGTCACCCTGGAACTTTGAGATGTGCCCTCTTTCTGCTTACATGTCACTGTAGTCACAGCTGCATTGTTTAGAACTGTATTTCCCTTGAGCCATCACAAGGATTCATAACAAGGAATATGGGTGAATTAAGGTGCCATGTGGGTACTTGAGTTGCAGTTCACGTGACAAATTTATCACTTAATTACGTGCACGCTCCCTTTCTGTGGAGATAAAGGTAGGGGAACTTTCCACCTTAGGTAAAAAATATAAAGAGCAGGCATGCAGACATAAATTCTCATCCTGGTGTATCCTAATTTGCTTTTTTTGTACTCATAACTGAGGCTGAGAGTTGTAATGTGACTTAATAAACCTGAAAGTTTTATCTGTGCAGGTGGAAATACCTATGAGGGGACACCAGTCTCATTCCTGTGACCTTGCTTCGTTTGTAGGGTGTCTGAATGGGAGCTGGGTTCTTTCCAGTGCTTTCCATTTAAGGCTTCAGAACTATTTTCAATAATTTTGTGAAATATTCTGCTATGGAACTAAAAGAATTTAAGCCTTAGGCCAAAAATAAAGCAAATTCAAAAGATGATTGTATTTCTCTTCTGCTCCATCTCATTGCTAATACAGTTGGTAAAGAGACTTTTTCTTATTCATATGAAGTTACTAATTCAACAGCTGTTTTCCAAAATGGACTATATAGTAGCCTGGATTTTAGAAATGAATGTTGCACTCTCATTTCATTTGAAAGGAAATACTTTGGTTTCTTTTTAATTCATAGCTCATTACTGAGAATTATTTTGTGAACATTATCCCCTAAACCAGCACAAGCAGGCTGAATATTGGGGATGTTGTGCAATATGTAGCCCAGTTAATGATTGGATGCAAATTGTAATGAAAAGTTGACTGTTAATATTTTGTAAACAAGTATTATTTGGCAAACCTAGCAAAAAGTTAGGATAACAGTGCATAGGGCTTTGCCTGCCCTGAAGGCATCTTGATTTGAGGTTTGAATGTAGTCACATCTCAATATTGCTATACTGCTGCTATTTCATTAAAATCTAGGTAAGTTCAGAGTATGCAGTTAATTCAGTTTTCTTAATTAATACTCCTCTACTTCAGATGATGTCTTTATTTTCTACAAGATGGCTCTGGCAGGACGTGTTAGGGCTGCTCAGCCTACATCAGAGGGCAGCTCAAGGGCATCAGTGCTTTTCTCACTTGAAGAGCAGTGACTACAGGCAGTTCCTTGCCATCTTGTTGGGTGTTAGTCAGCAGTGCATCCTTTCTGTTCAGCAGTTCTTGTGCTCATCCAACAAATGGTCTGAAAACAGTTCCTCTTTTTTAAAGTCTCATTTCAAATATCATTAATGGGTGTGATATATAAGAGGTGTTCTGAACTCTGAAGCAAAGGATGCAGGATGCTAAAATGTACATGTAAACGAGATACCCAGAAACCAGACAGACTATCAGTGCTTCCAAACACTGCAGTACAGTAAAAGCACATCTGTCTGTGGTTGTCTCTGCTCTGACACAGCTCAGGAACCTTGTTTTTTCTCAGGAACTTGCTTGTCATGAAGTGAAAACTGGGTGAAGTTTAACTCTGGCTGTAGATCTGATACCAAATTTTGCCCTTGGTAGGACAGGTACTTGGGAGAATTAAAAGATGTGCACGTGTCACATAGGACAAAATGTGGATGGTAGTGTTTTTAATGTTGGCAAACCACAAATTAGATCTTCAAAATTAGAAAATAAGATTAGATAAAATTAGATCCCATGATTCCCAACAAATGGATCTGTGTAAGCTGGAAGCTGGCGATGATGTGGGATTACTTGATCAGTTTTCAAGGAATTTCATACTCATTTGTGCACACACACACACACACTCACTGTGTTATATATATGAGGCTGATACATATTCTGTATGTATTAACATTTATCTGTATACACATACATCTGTATCTCATAGGGATGTGTTTAAGACTGCATGTGTGTATAATATGCACATAAATCAAATACAGGCACGCACACGTAGTACCTCATTCTGTTAGTGACAAAGGGAAGAGCACATATGGGGATTTTTTGGGTGCTTTTCTTGAAGCAGTAGCCACATGTAGGTTCCTCTGCTATGTGTAAAGAGTAACTCTGTCTATCTTTTGCTTAAGTGTATTTTTTAGTCTCATTTGGAGAAAAGTAGATAATTGCGTGCTGAGTAGTTGCAAAAAAATGAAAGTAATAGTTTTAAATGTGAATAGTTTTGTTAGTTACACTTAGTTTATAACTGTTTTCTAACACAAACAAATAAATAGAAGTCTGTTTCATCTTAGTGCCACTTTTCATTAAATAATTATATGGAAGCATAACTAATGACAGTAAAGTTTTGCAAGATTTTTATGAGGAGCTGCTTTGATCTCTATCCATTTTGTTCAGTAACTTGCATTAACAAGAGTTTGAAAGAGCCTATTAGTCAATATAGCTCTTTCTAATCCTAGTTTTTTGGTGGTGACTGGTTGATACTACAGATTTTAGTGTGTTGGACTCTTCACTACACTACTACTCTCTTTGAATGCTGCTTTTCCCTGTGTGATTAGGATACGAAGCAAGAATGGAAGGCAGAACGTGCCATTATCCACAGCAACTGTGTCTATGGTTCACAGCGTCCCAGAGCTGAAGGTTAGCTCTGAGGTGAGTACCCTCATGCTTTCTTTTATTCAAACCTTTCACTGTGGCTACACAGTTGAGAAGCTTAATTATCAGAGGTTCCTCAATGTTCAGTATGCTTCATTCAGAAAGTTTGGCTTACATTTGAAGAGGAAATTGGTGTTGAACATCAGTAATCCAGGGTTTCTGTGTGTTTACCCTAATGCAGTTTCATTGTTACCAGATTTTATAGTGAGAGGTTTTTTAAGAGCTCTGCACTGAAAAGGTGGCACTTCTGTGACAGCAGTGTGATGACTTCCATGTGTTTGTCCCTAAGAATAACCAGTTTGTGGAAAGTTCAGTGTCCATTAGCTGAAATGCGTTCAGAGCTTGCAATGTCTTTGAAACCTAGCTCCACCCTTGAAATTGGTCCCACTGGGTACAGTCAAGCCAGCTTGTTTGCAGCTTACCTGTATGTTAAAGCTATTTCATTATTTTTCAAATGTTCCATTCAGCTGAGTTATCAAAATATGCTTGTTCATCCTCCAGTTTCTCTAGAGGAAAGAGCATGTTGATTTTGAAGATTATTTTTAAGATAAACATTCTATTTATCTTCCTTACCAACTTGCTCTTTTTTTTTACCTTTTTATATTGCTGCTCATTCCCCACACCCCCAACTCATCAAAGAACACTGATGAGAAGAAACACAAAGATATAAGCAGCTGGAACTGTCCCCATTGTAGAGGAGCATTTCTAAGGGCACTTTGCACTTGACTCCTGCTTGTTCATAATGCTCCACTTAATGTTGTGTTTAAGTTTAGCTGCCTGGTGGGTGACACTGCAGCGTGCTGTCAGAGTGGTTAAAGTGAGCATAGAGCTTAATATGGTATTTCAAAAGTTGCTGAATATGCTCAAGGGAAGTAAGCTTCAGCCCCAGTTTGTGGGAGTGTAAGGTCTCTGATTTCTCTGTAATCTATTTCTCTGAAGGCATATGTATACTTCAAGCTCAGGTTGACAGTTATAATCTTGCTGTCATTAGCAGCTTCAGTTTAATACTCAGATTAATTGTACCTAATTGGTAGAACAGAGCAACCAAAGTTTTCAGACCTGTTGAGCTTGTCCTTTGTGTACCCCAAAGCTACTGCTGTTTTGTCTCAAGACTGTTAGCCTTAAATTAATTCAGCAGTTCCTTATTTATTAAGTTATTATTTATAATTTTGGAAGTTGTGTTGAGCTTATCAATTTAAGCGTTACTAATGTCACAAAGATCTGAGAGCAGTCGACAAAGCTGCCATCACTACAGTTATCTTGAAGCATCATTTCTTTTTCAATTACTTGGTAGCAGAGCTTCTAAAGTTTACAGTACACAAAAGCAATAAACCTGATGTATTACTTCATTGTGAATACTGTGTTACAGCAAGCTGAGCAGCTGGGAAGAGAAGATCAGCAGCGACTACATCGAAATCGAAAGCTTGTGCTCATGGTAGATTTGGACCAGACACTGATCCATACTACAGAACAACACTGCCAACAAATGTCTAATAAGGTAAGTACTCAGTGTTTGCTTTCAAGCCAAAGTATCAACAGGAATATTTCTAGTATTTAAATGAAGTTTCTTTAAGAAAATGTTCTGTGGTTAGATAAACTTGTAGTTGAAGGCTATCAGAAAATGAGAAACTTCTGGAATATGTTCCTGTTTTTCTCTACATTTAAATTGATGGCTTGCTTTCTTTGATTCATGCTTTCCTGTACTTTTCCATCCCAGTCACTCTAAGTGAGAAGTTTCAGGTAGCTATTTTTAATCTCTGCTTTCCTTCTTCTGCAATTCACAGGCTGAGTACTCAGTAATGAGACTTTTTTCCCCTCCAAGTCTGAGGCAGATATAGTGAATTGCTATTCAGAGTCCCTTTTTGGTTAATCCTGTGTCTTACTGTGTCTGTCATTCCATTAATAGTCTAATGATCTTTTTGTTTTCCTTCAGTTTCATTTTTTGGGGGAGTTTGGGTATTGCTGTGTAATTTCTTCATGAAACACTTGTCAGTGAACTGATAGGGACTATTGGCTTGTAATATTTCTGATTTGGAAGTTTTAAAACAAGCAGCATGTTGGAATGTCTCTACAGTGTCTCGTACAGGAGGCTGCAAATTCCAGCTCCAGTGTCATGCAAACCACAGTTGCTTAATTCCTCTTTCTTTCCTCTTGCTGTTGTCTCATGTCCCGTAGGTCCAGCACATGTTCACACCTGCTAGCAAAAAAACAAGCTGTAAATGTACTTTGCATTTGAGAGGAAAGGGAACAGTGAATATTCAGCTTAAAGATTAAAAAACTTGTGTATTTGAAAGGCTGTGTTTTCATCTGTGTAAATGCATGGTTGGAGACAAAAACATTTTATTTTAAAAGATCTTGAGATTTTTAACTGGGATCTTTATCTGCAAACTTCCTTTCTGGTTTGCTATCTCATGGTATGGCTCCATAGACATAATATTTTTTCACCTAGCAGAGTTTTTCTGTGAACTTGGTATGAACTGGGACAAGTCTGAGTAGAACTGATTGGAGTGAGATCCTGAACTTCCTGAGAAATTTCTCAAGTTGTTGGTTTGGGGTTTTATTTTTTTTTTTTTTTCCAGATTGATTTGCTGTGAGTAAAGATTTAAATGAAAGTTATCTTGATCATAAACTTTTCAACAGTGCAGCTTCCTGCGTTTGAAAAACTTAGTGTTGGAGTGCCTGGCAGGGAGCAAAAATGTGCTTTGAATTTTATTCATCCACATAATCTTTGTGGCCAAAACTTGCTTTAACCTAGTCAGACTGAATAGAAGTAGCAGAAGTGATGGATAGAGGGCACTTCTGGAATGCTGCTATTTTATTTTGGTATTTTGATAATATGAAACATGGTTTGTTGTTTTTTTTCTTCTAGGGAATATTTCATTTCCAGTTAGGTCGAGGTGAGCCCATGTTACACACTCGTTTGCGTCCTCATTGTAAGGAATTCCTGGAGAAAATTGCCAAGCTGTATGAATTGCATGTTTTTACTTTTGGCAGCAGACTGTATGCACACACAATTGCAGGTGAGTCGTGTGTTACACTGAACAATACTTATGTAATCAGCCTTCATACTCATGCAACTCATTCTGTGGTTGTTTTCAAGTATTTGTTCTTTGTTTGGTGCAAAACCACTTCCTAAATAGTTCTGTAAGCAGAATTCTTGGCTTGTTTACAAGGCAATGCCTGTGTGGCCTGTAATTTTAGAAATAATCCTTTTTTTTCCCCATCAGTCATGTGCTGGTTTTGCTACACTGATGGTTAGGGAATCAAATTGTGGCATGAGAACTAGTGCCTTCCTACTGAATTAAGTAAGAAATTTTGCTGAATGGCTCTAAAAATGATCTGCAACATCACTTGTCTTAGAAAGCTAAAGCAACAATTCCATAAAAATCAACAACATGAAATTATCTCCTCCCATGGGGAGCACCATCCCACCCCCCATCCCCACTCTGTCCTTTCACCAAAGGAAATTTGGCTGCTATAAATCGATTTACAGCAGTCCTATTCATGTGCTGGAGCTGAGATGTGCTTATTTGAGGAGGAGCATTGATCTAACAGTATTTTCACATTCTTTTCTCAAGAACTTGGAAATATTTTCTCCTGGTAACTGAAAACTTGCATTTGAGTTATAGCAATAGTAGTCTGTGCTGTGGGTTGTGGGCTGAAATGTTTTGGGGTTTTTTTTTTCAACAAGCATAAAAGAAACTTACCCTGTTATACAAGCACATGGATCAAATTCATGTTACAAGTGTGACCATGTGTTTAAACAGCAAAGTTTGCTTTCACCCCATCTTGAGCCTTCTTAGACAGAGTAGCATTTTTACCTCAGACTTCCCTTTATTAATCTGTCAGACTAAGACAATCTAATTAACGATGTTGTAGGTTATGACTGTGCATGTCAAACTGTTCTTGCTGCTCTTCCATGTCTCATTTCTTTTTTTTCTTTAAGTTGGCTTCCACATCTGCTTTTTTTGTCATGTTGCCAGAGGTGCCATGAGCAATGCTATCCCAATATCCCACTTCTTTTGACAAGAAATGAAGACTCAAGAATATTTAGAGCTGTCCTAGTTAGCTCTAGAACAGTTTAGAAAAGAATTGTCTAGTTACACATGTTAAATAAGGCACAGAAGATGCTTATAGTCACAAATATAAGAGAATTCTATAATTAGAAGGCAAAATACCTATTTGTGGTCTCCAACTAATTCTCTTTGAAAGAAAGTTCAGGAGAAGCATGTCCTGTCCTGCCCATCCAAGTGATTGTTTCTACATTACAGTATTTATTGGCAGAGTTGTTTGAAGACAAACTTCCTAAAGCTTTGTCAGTCTCACTCTTGGTTTATACCTTGTGTCCTGGTAATAAATTAACACTTTTGTACCCTGCTGTCCTCCTTAGTGTGTGGTTATTTCTTGTGTAGCAAAAGGGGGAATGGTTTTCTTATACACTAGGCATAAATACCTGGTAGAGGAGAGTGGATGGGCCAAACTTCCTCACTTGGATCTATCTGCCAAAATCTGCCTGTGGCCTGAGATCAGATGTGTACTAAATAAGGTCAGAAGACATGTTGTTTCAGAGCCAGGGAGAAGAATCAGTTGCAGAAGTAGTTAACTCCTGGTGTGTAAGTGCTTTCCCAATGATTTGATCTCCTCTCAGTGTGCAAGTCCTGTGCTTGCTCATTTTAGTCTGAGCTAACGCTTGGATTACCCTGCAGTCCCCATGCTGGCACAGACTGATACTTACAATGTGACAAGCTTCTTTATGGGCATCATCCTTGAGCTCCTCCATCTGTTCTGTAGAGGAAATAGCCACCAAATGAGCAAATTCTGGTATTGCTGCGTTTAACTCCAAGTAGGTGACTGACAGTGATGATGATAGTTCCAGCTGAAATGTGTTGGTGTGGAGAAGCAGTCGATACAGCCTTTGGTCTGTGTGTCTGACCTGTGTAACCAAGATGCAGTAGGAGAGAAATATGTAGCTAATGCATAGAGAGAGCACTTGATGGCAGTGTTGGTTAAATGAGATCTCACAGAAAGCTCAGTTTGATGTTTCACCAATATCCTGATGTTACATAATGGAAGGACTTGTCAGAAAATGCCAGGAATCTTTTTTTTCCTATGAAAAAAGTTGTTTTCTTATGTCTTTCATATCCATCCTATATTTCTCTGCAAAATCCAAACTCTGAGCTGCTTTTTCCTTGTCCTGTAAGGCATTTCCTTATTTCATAAATGTGCCATCTTGTCAGTCCTTTTCTTTCACTCCAGCTGACTCTGATGAGCTGTTAGGTGGGATTAGCTGGTATTTGTCAACACCTTTTGTCTGCTGAAGTCATTTATCCTAAACTCTCTTAATCTGACATTAAGCTTACAGAGTGCTTGTAGTATGTTTATGAAGTTGAATTTTTGATTTTATAGTCTAGAGCTTCCTATGGTATTTCTCTTCTACCTAATAATAATTGTTACTTAATTTTTTCCCTACTCTGCAGAAGCGAAGTTCAGTGTATTTAATACTGAAGTCAGCTTAAATGTTGGTTATAAAAGTCAACACTGCTGTGAATTTTGAGTTCAGAGGCCACTAGGCAACAATAATGCAAGGTGAAATCACTCTTAAGATTTAGGGTGGAATTCAGAAAGGAGGATGAAGTTGAGAACATTCATATATATGGTTTGTTCCAGGAAGTATATTACAGTTTGTATTTCACTAAATAACTGACAGAATATGTGCCTATATGGAATCACCAGTGTCTGAAGGTCTCCAATGCTATTGAAAGATTGTGTCAACAGCTCTGTCCAGGTTCTAAAGCAGGACCTGAAGTAGAACTGGAGTTGACTTGATTCTTCAGAAATTGAATTTTAGATTTATTTTTTTTAGAAGGACTTCTTCAAATTCATATTGGATCTTACTGTTAGATCACTTCTGCTAGGAATTGCTATTTAACTCAATCTGCCTCTGAGATCTGAGTCTTCCCTGATGTTAGTTACCTTTGAACATTGCCTCTTGTGATTATTATTTTTTTTTTTTAAAAAAAAAAAAGCTTTTTACAAGTCTTATTTCCAAGTTTACTTTTTGGAGAGGGTGTATATAAGATCAGGTAACACAGCTTGATAAGACTGCATGTGCAAAGACACAGTTTGAGATACTGGAAAACAAACAACTGGAGGGAATAGTCTCTGCTGGGTAAGTCTACTGGTTAGTCACTTGTAATATAGCAGTCAAAGGATAATGATAAGGTCTTCTGTTTGTTCAAGAAGCTACTTAGAGACATTGTCTAATTTATGAGGATAAATGGAAGCTCAGTTTGGATTTGAAACAGCAAATCTTTGTCTTCAGTCATTTTGACTTATACAAAAAGCTTTATTTTTTTATTTTAACATGCTTACAAAATGAAAAATTCATCAACATTTATCCTTCTGCTGGGAAGATTTGTGCAAACTGATACTTCTCCAACAAAAAAAATATATATTATGAAAAAAAAATTGTTATCAACACTAAGGCAGTAAACTCTGACCATAATGATTTTTCAGGATATGGTGGTGCGAAAGGGATCAGAATAAATAAATAACTGAAAGTTACAAGTATATCTCAGGAACACTTTTGCTGGTTCTGTATCCTTTATGAGCTTATACATAAACCTTTTCATTGCTCCAAAGTCATAGACACTCACAACAAAATGCCCCCACAGAAAGTGACCTCATCTAAACAGACAGGGTTTTGGTGAGCTGCATTAACTTTTCTTAAAGAAAGCCACCAGCACTTTGGAAGGTATCATCCATTTGAAACCTGCAGCTTCATTATTAAAGGTTAATATCCAAACCACACACTATCATCAAATGCTGAATCTTTCCATAGGCAGGTTGTGAAAAGACTTTTATTTTGAAGAAGAGAGTTTTTCATAATGAGAGTTTCCCAGTTCTTTTTGTTACCGAAAGCAGTATAACAACATTATTAATTTTTTAATAAAGAAGTTAAATCTTGGCTTTTACTTAGTTTTATCTTGGAGGGCATATCTGCATCTACTTATTTTTCATGTAAAGGTTTTGTTTCTTCAGATTTATGTTGTGTCTGCAATCATAAAACCAATTAAAAGTTAATGTTTTGACTAACAGTATGTGATCTAGCTGCTAGGCATCTTGTTTGCTCTTGCATGGACTAGAAATGCTAAATAGGTTAGTGAATAACCAACACAGCCTTTTCAGAGACTTAAAGATGATATGAACACACTATTGAATGAAACAAATGAGGTGTGACAAATGAAATGTTACCTGCCATTTCCATGAAATCCAAGAGCATCAGGATTACAACTGTTATATTGATTCAGTTGGCCAGGCAACACCAAGCCATTTAAGACATGAAAAGCTTCTATAACAGAAGACCAGTGCTGTTTTTTGTAGTGCTATTCAAGTATTTTAGCTGTGAAAGACCCAACTCTTTTAGGGTGGGTTTTTATCTTTGCAGGTGCATCTCTGGTGAGTTGTATCCTCAGTGTATTTTTAGTGAATTATCAAGGGGACAAAAGTGGCTAATAAGTCTTTGTCAAAGCATTATGGACAAGCTCGAGAACACTGCCTCACCTCTGATCCCTGGCAGCCAGGGTTGCTGTGTGTGGGCTTTCTTAGTTCAACTTCCCTTTTCTTACCATTTTAGCTTAGTGGAATGAATGCCTCATTGTGATTTTGCTATTTAATCAGTCCAATTTAGTGTAGAGAGTCTCTCTCTATTCAGATAATTAGCAAGAAGGGAATTTGGTTGGGGAGAAGAGCAAATTGTGTGACAGCTTATGTAGTTTGTCAAAATATCTGTGTGTACAGCAATAAATCTTTGTAGCTAATTCTCTCAATTCATTATGCCTAGGTACTGCAAGGGTCTCACTGCAGGGGATGATTCTACGAGTTTGCAGCAATTCTTAAGCATAGTCGGGTGAGTTAAGGTTGAACCTCTGTCCTTAACTCGGAATTTTCTTGCTGTTATGGGTTTTAAGTTATTCCAATGACACATGAATATTAAATACATACAGGATCAACTTTGCAGAAGTGCTGACTGATTTTTTTATTTAGTTCTTTTTTAAATTTATGCTCTCTGTTTTTAAAGACCCAACTTAACGTACTCCGGAGAGCTGGACTTGTAAAAGGAGTTAAACGTGGCTTCTGTGCAAATCTCAGAGCTCCTTGAAAGGAAATTCAAGTTGATCCTTAGAGTCTGTAGTCATTTTGAACTCTGGCTGTAAATAGCCAGCATTTAAAATAAAGTAAAACTTGAAAACACTGTTGCCAGATAGATATTGACTGCCTTGTATTATTCATAAGAATAATGAGAAGTTGATGTGAACTTCAACACAAATTCAGTAAAATGAAGAATTCGGATTAGCATGTGAAGTGCCAATTTCTAAGTGATTATGTGGCTGTGATCCGCTGATGAAGGTGAACTTCATTGCTGGAGGCTAGGTTCAGAAGCATGTGCATGTGTGTTTGTACACCCAGGTCACCATGTTCCTCCATCACGGTGTTTTAGCTTGCTCTAAGATCAGCTAGCACAGCTTCTCCTGGTTTGTTTTTGTTTGTCTTTTTGGGCTTTTTTTGTTTGGTTGATTTTTAAAGAGTGCAGTCAGAAAAGTTACTGCAACTGGGCCTAAATATTTCTAGGAATCCCAGAATATATTCATTATATGTAAATGGATTCAAGTATTTGTTAGAGGTACAACTTAAAACCTACAATTGCAAGAGCTCTGGCTGAAACTGTCCCTTCACTTGCCCGCTGTCCTTAAGTATTGCAGCACATTGCCAACTCTTGTGAGACTTCTCTGCAGTCCCTAGGCATAATGAGCTAAGGAGAGCATTTAGCTTTAGAGAACCACCTCTAGAGAGAGAAATGTAAGGTGCAAAAAAAAACACCAAAATCATGTGTATCTATCACCTCCTGTGTCTCTTTCAGCCTGATTTACTTGGCTGTCACAAATTTAGTTATTTTCATTTCGATTTTATTGCTATGTTGAAAGAAAATGAGATGGGGTTTTTAAAATGAATCCCACTGCACTGGTCACAAAGACTTGATCCACGGTGCTTACCCTTTCCCACACAGAATATCTTGTACCTTAACGTTGTCTACGAGTTAGACTGCTGTTGTACAGACTGAAATAGCTGAACTGTATACAACATAAACAAGGAATAAACATTGTGAACATTAACTTTTAAATTTCTTCTTTCACAAGGATTTTTGGACCCTGAAAAGAAGCTTTTTTCCCATCGGATATTGTCAAGGGATGAATGTATTGATCCATTCTCTAAAACTGGGAACCTTAGGTATGTATATGGGTCTTGTGCATTAAACAGAGCAGTACAACAGAGGCAGAATATGCTAAATTTAATAAAAATTACTCCTTCTGTACTTAACATGTTTATAGTCCCTCCTTATCTGCCTCTGGAGTGTCAACACTATCTCAATAAAACAGAGATGTTGGTATTGCAGCATTTCATCTACTTAATGTGTTCTGTGGTACTAGAACAGGAAGAATGCGAAGCCATGGCTTTGTGTTTTTATGTATACTTATAAGAACTTAACCATATTCCTGCTTTATGGATTGTGATCTTGTATAATGACTTGTATGTTGTGTTGGGCTTTTTTTAATTAAACCAAAATTCAGAGTTTGAGGTTAATTCCTCTCTGAGTGTCTGGTATTCTGCCTTTCAAATATGCTAGATGGTAGCAGCTTCTGTTCTGCAGTGTTTCTTGAAATTAGGTCATCTAGAGCCTTGAATTCATATTCTAGTCTAAATTCAGGTTCTGATTTCTTTCAGAATATAAAGCCAAGATTTTTTTTGAAAGGCAGGTATATTTAGTCTTTCAAAAAAGATTAAAAATTATTGCCTCCTCCCCACCTGAAGCTTTTTTCTTCTCTTGCACTGTTTTCATACGCATGCTTAGATCAGCTAGCACATGAAGTACTCTTCCTAGATGATATAAATATTACTACTTATTGCTTCCTTTGTCTTGGATTGAATTAGTCTGCTCTCCAAAAACAGTTCTTGTGTCTTTTTCCTGGTTATATATAGGTAGGGTATTGTCCACGTGATAGTTGATTTTGGGCTGTTTGTCAACATAAACTGTGCAAACTAGACCAAAACGTTGTCATGTTTTGTTCTTGCTTCTAGCCTTTGAGTTAGAGATTTAAAAATAGCTGTTTCCTTTTTTTAATAAACTTTTAAGTAGTTTGAATATTGTGTTTTGGATTCTGTAATTTTAACATTGCTGAGGTTTTTTTGTAAATTCCTGTATAAGCATGTCCTGCAGATGTGCTCTTAATAAACCCAGACATCAACAGAAACTATGTTTGATAGTATTAATTTCTAAAACTGGATTTGTTTTATCACCTGTTTTGTCTCTTAGAGATCTCTTCCCATGTGGAGACTCCATGGTTTGCATCATTGATGACAGAGAGGATGTCTGGAAGTTTGCACCCAATTTGATAACTGTAAAGAAATATGTATACTTTCAGGGGATAGGAGACATTAATGCACCTCCTGGATCAAGAGAAATTCAAATGAAGAAGAAAGGTAATTATGCAATCTGTAAACCTCTTTTACAGCTTTTTCCACTTTTCAGATGTGACTGATGTGAGTTCTTGTGGTGGTGTGACTAATATTGCCCTCGTGTGAGCAGTCCTAGACTGTTGCAGTTGACAGAGAGCGCTCCTACAACGCAAATGCAAGTAACTTGGTGACACTGGACTGTTCTTGACAGCTTTCCTTTCAGTGGGCAGCTCCAGCAGAAGTGGAGTACTGGCCATAGCATTTTGCCTGCTGTAGCTGGAGAGCTGACATGGCGATACACTAAATCATTCAAGAACATGTAGAGAAGGACAGTTTCTCTCTTATCCCCTCCACGTAAAACAAGGCACTTTTTTCTTCTCTGTAGGTGGTCAGGGAACCAACTTCCTCTTCATTCTCCTTTTCAGTCCCCTTCCCTGCCCCACTTTGGAGCAATAGTTAATAATCTCTAGCGTCAACCTACTGCTGAAAATGAATGTTTTGATCTCTGCTTACCTCCCCGCCTAAATCATGCTCATAAAATCAGTGTGGGACTTGCTGAGCATCTACTGAATGTGGTGTTCTGGCATTTGACAGGAGCACCTCATATCAGCAGGCTCAGCAGCATAATACAGACAATGGATTTAGAAGGTATACATCACTATGTTAGTATTAATTTGGGGCAAAATGTGTTTGAAAGACAATGGCAAAGAAAGAACTGCAGGGTTTTTTCCAGTTTAGCCAAGATTTTTTTTGGAGGTTTTTAATTTAATGTCTGTGACATCAGTCTTTGTCCATTGTTGAGCTAGAGATGACCAATATGGAAACAATAATAATGTACTCAGGCTGGATCAGGCCACTGTGGTGCAGGACCTCTGTGCTTGACTGGTGTTGCTACTGGCAGGGCAGGGACGTGCCCACAAAAGAGAGACAAATGGAGTGACTCCATCCAGTGCTCCTGATGAACCTCTGTGTACAAATTTCTGCATGCCTCCATTTCTTTGTCTCTCTCCTCTTCTGCAAATAATCTGAAGACACATCCTAAAACTATTTTTCTGCCTTTGAGTCTATTACCCTGTACTTGCATTCCAACAGCGTTCTCAAATGAACCTCAAACAGCCTCTTTGTATTGCTAAAACTGGTCCCAGTACTGGTACCGACCCCTGAGGGACTCCACTAGACACAGGTCTCCAACTAGACTCTGCCCCACTGACCACCACTCTCTGGCTTCTTCCCACCAGCCAGGTCACAGTCCATCTCACTACCTGACCATCCAACCCAGACCTCCTCCATTTGGCAGCGAGGATAAAACATGTATATCTTTTCAACTATTAAAATATACTTATTTTGGTTATTAAATAAAGGAAATACATGAAAGCAATGGCAGTTTATAAAGGAAGTTTATGTTGTTGTAGTTCTGGATTGAGACCTTCTGAAGTGAATTCTGACCTTTATGTTTGGTTTTTTTTCCCCTTCTCTACAGTAGTTTCATTGCCCTGAGATGTAATTGTAAAACTCATGCTACAAGATAAATCTCTTAATGTTTGTGTAGTTAACAAATAATTACTTACTACTGTTTTTTGGGGTTTTTTTTAAATCTACTTACACAGCTTCTTTGCAAAAGTAGTTTGCTAGGTTTGCCAGTTCTTTCTAGTAATCACTGATGCCTAAAGTATTTTAAAAACTTTGAAAAGCCTAGTTGTCACTTCTAAACATAGTGAAGTCTGACTGCATATATAAACATAATGTTTAAGGAAAAATAAAGTTTTGAGTAAACTTAAACGTATACATATTTTCTCTTTTTTTTTTTTGTTTTATTTCTTTCTTTCCTGTGCCTTAGTAAACCACTCTACCAAACCAGAGGCACTGGATTCAGCAGTGACATCACCAAAAGAAGCTGAAGAAATAAAGAATGCTACACATGTTGAAGAACAAAGCAATGGTCTCAAGAAAGCTGCAAAGGACACTTGCACTGCAAATGGAAGTACTTCTGTAAGCAGTGAAACCTCTGACTGGAATGTGACCTCTCGAGAGAAAGTTAGTGCCCAGGACTCCTTGAATGATCACAAAATGGACAGTGAGGTCACTCATGCTTTGACAAATATAAAAGAATCTCAGCCTTTTTCAGAACAAGTTGATAAAACAGCGACAGAGAAGCAGCAAACCCAACAAACCCAAGACAAGACAACAAATGACTTGGACTTTGAACTGTCTAGTGACAGTGAAAGTGACAGTGGATTAGATCCCAGAAAGTCATCTGCTTCTGTATCAGATAGTGAGAACGAGGAGAAGAAATCCAAAACACCTCTGCAGGATGAAAATTTGCAGAAAGGGAGTTGCACTGATGTGAGTGAGAAAAAAGATGGTGTGGTGAACCATTCTGGGGACACCCAGTCTCTGCCTGGTGAGACTGTCCATGACAAAACTGATCTTGAAGCACAAGAAGAAAGTGAACAGGAGAGCCTTTGTGATTTAGGAAATGGGTGTGCAGACAAGAAAGAAGCTGAAACAGAGTCTCAGAACAGTGAACAGTCTGGAATTACAATGGGTGAGTCCTTAGACCAGAGTATGGAGGAAGAGGAGGAGGAGGATGATACAGATGATGACGACCATTTAATATACCTTGAGGAGATCCTTGTGCGGGTTCACACTGATTATTACACAAAGTATGATAAATACCTGAAAAAGGAGATTGAGGAAATTCCAGACATCAGAAAAATAGTACCAGAACTGAAAAGTAAAGTCTTGGCAGATGTAACCATAATATTTAGTGGACTCTACCCAACAAACTTCCCCATTGAGAAGACACGGGAACACTACCACGCCACAGCACTTGGAGCTAAAATTGTGAAGAATCTCGTCCTGAGTGCTGATGATCCTGACAAAGCAACACATCTCATTGCAGCAAGGACAGGTAGGTCAATGAGACTTGAGTTTTCCATCAGCTTTTTTTCCTCTTCCACTGTATTCATGCTTCAAGCTGTCTTCTGTATAGCCTACAGGCTTTAATTTGAGATCAGAATTTAAATTAAAGGGAAGATTCTTCCTAAAACAATTGAGAAGCCTCTTTTAAAGGCTTTTTTTGCTGCTTTTTGGTCAAGTGTGGCTTTTAATTGTTAAAAAGAACCCACAAAAACCTCTGAGATGATGTGTCCTGCCTCATTTTGGTTAAGAGTTGGTGATACTGGGTCTTTGTTAAAAACTTTGAATAGAAACTTTAACATTTGTGTCAGAGAAAAGTTCAGAGTGGTCTTCCTGTAAAGTCATAGCAGTGCTTGCGTTCTTGGTGTTTCAGATTTCACTTCTCATGATTCAGTTTCACTTTGTATGGAATTCAAACCATTCTCTTAAGGAGCTGGCATCTGATGATACCCTGTCACCACTCTGTGCACAGCCTGTGTATCTTTGCCATGGGAGATGTAACTGAGCTTAGCCTAATTTTTGCTCTGTATTTCCCAAAGCTGCCTGGTTTTACACAGCTATAATAGGCAGGAAGGTACCATTGCTTAGCTGCCACAGAGGAGCTAAGAGGCCACCACGAGCTTCTAGTACAAGTTTTTTGTGTGCACCCTGACCCTTGCTGCCCTCACTGTTCACTCCTTGAAGGTGCCTGAAATTTAAATCTCTTGTGCTGGTTTCACTGGGCTGGCACTTGGCTGCAACCAACACAGCCACTCTCACTCCCCAGGGGATAGGGGACAGGATTGGGGGCAAGTATAAGGAGAGTCGTAGGGTGAGATAAGAACAATTTAATAACTGAAATAAAAGAAAACTTAAAATAATAATGATATTAAAATAGTAATGATAATAGTAATAAAATATGCAATCTTAAAATACTTCATTTCCAAGTTGCTTTCTCTGATTTGCACTAGATGGGTTCTGTGTGTGGTTCTACCTTGGATGCAACTTCTGTGTGATGTGGTAAAACTGATGGGATAAATATAAATGAGACCTCCCAAAAACATGCATTTCTCTAGAGGAAAAAATGTTGAATAACATTGTGTTACAGCACTCAGCATGTGAAGATGAAAAGCAGTTGAGGCTTTTTTTCCTTGTGGTTTTTTTTTTGGACTGTACAGCTTGAGGGGGGTTGTATGTTTATATAGATACATACAGACATCCTTATGTTCTATTTTTCTAAGCAAACTATTCCCTACCTGCACATTCTTAGTGAAGCATCCACTAATAGAGATCCTAATACATCAAGACATTCTAACTTTAGGTTTTTGATTACGTTAATTTGCTTTTACAGTATTTGAAGTGAATTTATTAACACATTTAAAATGAATTTTCAGTGCTCTTTTGAAAAATAAATAAATTCAAGGTGGTTCATATTTTTAGACTTTTTTTATCAAGACCCAGACTCTCCTTCAAAACAGTCATATAATGTTGATGTTGCACTTGGTACTCAAAATATTTCCAAAATTGCCTGCTAATTAAAACAAGAAATCACCAGAAGAATACTATTCCTGAATTGCTGGGGTGAAAAACCTTTATTGTTTATATTCTTATCAGTATGTGTATATATATATATATATATATATATATATACATACATACACAATATATTGTATATATTCTTATCAGTAGAAGCTGATCCTTGCTTTCAGTAAGAATTTTGCCAACTAATTCTGAACCTCTGCTTAAGGAGCATCTTTCACCATCACTTAATAATATTTCTGTAATAATAGCAGTGAAATTAGGGGGATTTAGAGTGAAAAAACGTATATTCTTCAATAACACTATTTTGTGGGATTCTCTTGTGGCTTTGGTTGTGTAATGGGTTTTTGGGTTTTTTTCAACTGAAGACTGTATTTTTCTCACGTCTGGTTAGATGGGAGTAGTTATCCTGCATCATCCTAATTCCATGAGGGAAACTGAAGTTTAACTGGAGATTTTTAAGGATGTGAATTGTGGCCTGTCACAGCTGGATTGATGAGCATTCAGCTGTCAGTAATGTTCATTCAGATTCTCATGTGGTTAGAAAGGAAAATCGTACCAGTGTCTGCTAGTGCCGGTGAGCTGTACAAATATTGCATCTCTGGCTCCTGTGGCAAAAATGTGAAGGAAGCACTGTTTGATGTCTTAATTACTGGTGAGGGGGGGAAACAAAAGCATGCACTTCCTTGAATTTTATTCAGAAGTCAATGACTTGAGACCCGACAATGTTGTTCTGCTTTTCTTTTTTCAATGTGCCCTGGTGAGGCCACATCTGGAATATTGTGTCCAGTTCTGGGCCCCACAGTTCAAGAAGGACAGGGAGCTGCTTGAGAGAGTCCAGCACAGAGCCACCAAGGTGATGAAGGGAGTGGAGCATCTCCCTTATGAGGAAAGGCTGAGGGAGCTGGGTCTCTTTAGCTTGGAGAAGAGGAGGCTGAGGGGGGACCTCATTAATGTTTATAAATATATGAAGGGTGAGTGTCAGGAGGATGGGGCCAGGCTCTTCACAGTGGTGTCCAATGGTAGGACAGGGGGCAATGGGTGTGAGCTGGAACACAGGAGGTTCTGCTTAAACTTGAGAAGGAACTTCTTTACTGTGAGGGTGGCAGAGCCCTGGGACAGGCTGCCCAGGGAGGGTGTGGAGTCTCCTTCTCTGGAGACATTCAAGACCCGCCTGGACGCCTTCCTGTGTGATCTCATCTAGGTGTTCCTGCTCCAGCAGGGGGTTGGACTGGATGATCTTTCGAGGTCCCTTCCACTCCCTGACATTGTGTGATTCTGTGATTTTAAACAGTACCTGTCAGTTTGGTATTTCTGGGTGACCTAATGTTTTGCCAATTGATGGGGTGAGCAAAAAGGGCACAGACAGCAACTTAAAAACAAAACCAAACTTATCTTACTTCAGTTCAAAGCAGGGAAGAAAGAAGAATAAACAAGGTATAAAGATAAACAAGGTAATGCACCTAATCATGACTACATAAGAGAAATGATTAAGAGAAATTCATCACCAATTGCCCAAATACTGATCATCATCCGGATCCGTGCATCGGCTGGCGAGCCCTGTCACAGGGAAGGATCTGGAGAGCCTTTCCCTGGCAATTGGGAAGTCCTACAGAGAGCATCCACTGGTGGGTGAGGTCTCCATCTTCGCTGTGAGAGGGTCCTGCTTTTATACAAACTCACAAATGACGTAGAGAGGAAAAGCACAGGAGTGTCAGGCTGGATGAGGCTTTGAGCAACCTGGTCTGTGGAAGGTGTCCCTGCTGATGGCAGGGGGGTTGGAACTGGATGAGCTTTAAGGTCCCTTCCAACCCAGACCACTCTGTGATTCTGTGTTCTGGCAGGTGGGTTTCACTTCACTTGGAAGCGTCCTGGATTTACCCAGGATCTGAGATGTGTCCAGGAAGCTCCTGTTTTGCTGTTGTGCACCTTTGGATTGTAGGAGGAAAAGTCTCAGGGTTGTGTTTCATGCTGATGTGATACAGGTGGGGAAGTTCACTCCAAAGTCAACTCTGATTTAAGGCTTGAGGTTTAAGCCTTTGTGTATCACCCCACTGCCAACAGCACCCTGAGGACTCAGACAAGCAATTTAACTTCCATGTTTACGTTAGCTGAGCTGTGGTAAATGGCCTGTGCTTGATCTGCAGCAGCAGTGCAGGTAAATACTGTTAGCTTTTGAGTCGTGAATGTGTCAGAGGAAATAAAAAGGGAAGAAGTTGGTGTGAAACAGAGTACTCCCTAGGTCTTGGAGGGGTGGGCTTTCCCCTGCCCAGTGACCACGTCATAGCTTGGTGGATGGAATGAACAGCTAGTGAATATCATCAGAGATTGTATTTACAGTGTTTTTGACAGCCTATTGCAGTAAATAATTTAAGTTTCTTTTATGCTTGGTATATACTTGTCTCTTTCTCTGCTGGTAGGCAGCTTGTTTCTCTGCAGAGGCAGATACTCTGAATTCTGAAAATAAAACCTTGTTCTTAGAGAAAATTAACATTTTCTTCATTATATAGGGAGGAAAAATATAAGGATCTTTATATCATCTAATCAGCTTTCATAAACCTGAGTGACTGAGAAAAGGCTACTCTGTAGTCCTTTCCACTTCCCTCTGGGCTGCATAAATCTTACTTCAGTTTTTGAAACATCTGCTGTTTGCTTTCAGCAACAGTAAACTGTGCTGGATGATGAATTTTTATCCTTCTGGCTAGGCAGTTACCACACTGTTTCATAAACCTTGTTATGTTACTTCCTGAGCAAACAGAAGCTAGTTTAGTTGATTTTTGTACTGAGTTTTTACTGGTGAAGATAAAGCTGTTCACTTAAAAATCATTCTAGTGGGGTAGGAGTCAGGCCCTGAATTTTTATTTTCTTTTCAAAATACATTTAATTCTATGTCTTCTCCTATGCTTTCAAAGCTATATGGGAATAATTTCCTTACTTTTGGTGACTTAACCTATGTCAAGCTTTGCCTCAATATCAGCTTGTTTAAAATGCCAGTTCTGCAAAGAACTAGGGCTCCTTTTGTTCATCCTCATCTGCCTGCTTAAAAAGTGCTTACTCCTGGGTCTGGCACTGAGGTACTGAGAGAGAAGAGAAAGCTGCCAGCTGATAAAGTCCTGTTAGCCTGTCCTGTGGCTTGGTGTGAGGTCTTCACCAAGCTTCACATAGCTGTGAGGCCACATCTGGAGTCCTGTCTCAATTTCTGAGCTCCCCAGTTCAAGAGGGACAGGGATCTCCTGGAGAGAGTCCAGCAGAGGCCACAGAGATGCTGAGGGGCCTGGAGCATCTGCCTGACGAGGAGAGGCTGAGAGAGCTGGGACTGTTCAGCCTGGAGAAGAGCAGCCTGAGAGGGGATCTGATTAGTGATGATCAATACCTAAAGGGTGGGTGTCGAAAGGATGGGGCCAGACTTTTCTCTGTGGTGCCCAGGGACAGGACAAGGGGCAATGGGCACAAACTGGAACACCAGAAGTTCCAGACAAACTGAAGGAAAAACTTCTTTCCTGTGAGGGTGCCGGAGCCCTGGGCCAGGCTGCCCAGAGAGGGTGTGGAGTCTCCATCTCTGGAGATGTTCAAACCCACCTGGACACTTTCCTGTGCAACCTGGTGTAGGGAACCTGCTTTGGCAGGGGGGTTGGACTGGATGATCTCCTGAGGTCCCTTCCAACCCCACCATGCTGGGATGATGTGTCCACAGATGGTTATTTGTTTTTTTCCTGAAGAATACATTCAAAAACCATGTCTTTAAAAAACCCAGCTGAGCCCTGCTCTGAACTCGGGCACTGACCAGGTGAGTCTGTTGCTTTTGTTGGCAAAGCACAGTGCAGTGGTAAAGCTGAACTCAAAATGTAGCCTCCAAATAGCACTTGTATCACTACTTTGTGGTCACTTAATTCTTGTAGGACAGTACACTGAGGTCTTAAGTTAATGTTGTTGTTGAAGAGCTTCAGGATTTGATCATAAATCAAGATTTAGTTATAAAAAATGGTCTGAACAGAAATAAACTTCTAGTGTTTGGGTTTTCAAAGCCACGTCTGGCAGTGTGGTTACAAACTGCCATAAAGATACATTGACTTTGGTGTGTTGGAATCAGGAGGGTGTTTGAGAGTGACTCAGGTGGTGGTGTCCTTTAACTGGAACTCTGGTTTGTCCTGGCACAGCCTGGAGCCCGCAGGCTGGATTCCTCCTGGATGAAATTGAATTGGAGGGAGCAGTCAGCTGAGTGCTCACGGACATTTGGTCCACATGGCTGGGCAGAGCTAGTCCAAAGCAAAACTCCCTGAAATTGATATTTCAAATTGTTCCTCCAGCACCTTTTTAGCCTGAAGATCTCCCCATTGGGCTGCACTACTTGCTAATGTGAACATCACCAAATACACAGGATAACATTTCTTCTTAGTCTTCATAAACATACAGTTTGGGTCTCATTGATCTGTGCTGATGAAGTGCCTGGAGTGCTTCATACTTGGAACAAGACAAAAAACCTGCTGTAGTGAAACTGCATATCCTGGAGAACAGCTCTTTATTGTTGCATTATTGATTTTGGTCACTTTTTTTAGTAACAAATTGTCAATAGGAAAATTAATAGGAAGGGGTTTTTGTGTTTTCAACCTTTGTTTGCAAGTTTGGAAGTAGAATTGATGAATCCCTTCCCCAGGTTTGAAAATAACCTTTTCCCAATATTGTGTTCTTCAGGCTGTATGCATCAGAGGGTAGATGTGATGAATTTGGACCCTAGCTGCTTCATGTGGAAAGGCTTGTGTGCTTTTTTCAGGGTTTGGGAACAACTTTAGACTAGAATTTGGAGTAGAGAAAGGTGGTTAGAAGAAAATGATGCAAAAAAAGTAGTCCAGAAAAACCAGTTTTCCCTCTAAGTGAAAATCACTCAGCCCAGCTGGATGATTCAGATGTTCCTGAGTGCATCAGAAGTCCTAGTGCTTGGGTGGATTAAAATCCTTTCTGCTGTTTCTTCTTCATAAGTGTACTTCCAAAAGGGGAAGTTACACTGGGGAGAGGGAGAGGAGAAGGCAAGGATATTCAGTGTATTGTAGTACTATTTCTCCTACCCAATTAAATGTGGTGTTCTAGCAAATCTTGCTCTAAGAACATCATGTGTGTGACACCTGATTTGTGAAGATGTCAGCTAGAAATAGAAGGGGGCCCCTGAGATGCCAGAGTTGTGTTACCTGGGGCGGCTTTCAGCAGCTGTGCTTTCAAAGCAGGGGGGAAGCAGCAAGCCCTGGTGTTGCAGAGGTGAGGAAGGTGAGGCTTTTGACCCTTGGGAGGTGGGTTTGGTTACAGCCTGGTCTTCATGTCACCAATGTTAATTTTGTGATTTATACCTTTTGGAGCTATTGTTTCAGAGCCATAGGAGTTTCATACAAAACAGTGCCATTTTGGCTGTCGTGTTTAAGGCTTCTGTTGCAATCCTGGTGACTAGAAGAAGGATTTCCTTAGCTCCTCAGCGTGCATCCAGTACAAAATGAGCAGATACATCTGAACACAGGATGTGTCTGTGTGTGGAACGGGCAGCAAGATGAAGCGCCTGACAAATCATTGGTGCAGAAACATCAGGTTTAGAAATAGTTGGAGGAAGCCATCTTCTCACATAATTTCATATATCTAACATGAAATGAAGGTGCAATTTTGTGGTTTTGTTCAGGTTTCCCCTGATGAAGTCCAAAAGGAGCAGCAATATCTTTACTTGGGCAACTGGAGGTACTACAGGATCAGACAAGCTTCTCTTCAGGGCGTTATAAGCACAGTCTGTCAGATAGCACCAGCAGCTCTGGTTGACTGTTGTGTGTGCTGACCTGTGCTGTGGTATGTCATGTTAAATCAGCTCCAGAGTTGTGTGCAGGACAGTACTGCTGGGCATGTCTGATAACTGATTCGGTCCTGAGGAGAAGGACTTGGGGTGCTGGGGGACGAGAAGCTCAACAGGAGCCGGCACCGTGCGCTGGCAGCACAGAGCCAATAACCGTGTCCTGGGCTGCACCCAGAGCAGCGTGGGCAGCAGGGCCAGGGAGGGGATTCTGCCCCTCTGCTCCGCTCTCCTGAGACCCCCCCTGCAGTGCTGCCTCCAGTGCTGGGGCCACCAACAGCACAAGGACATGGAGCTACTGGAGCCAGTCCAGAGGAGGCCACGAGGATGATGCCAGGGCTGGAGCAGCTCTGCTGTGAGGACAGGCTGAGAGAGTTGGGGCTGTTCAGCCTGGAGAAGAGAAGGCTCTGGGGAGACCTCCTAGTGGCCTCCCAGTACCTGAAGGGGCTCCAGGAAGGGTGGGGGAGGGACTTTGGCCAAGGGCAGGGAGTGACAGGACAAGGGGTGATGGCTTTAAACACTGGAAGAGGGGAGATGGAGATGAGATGTGAGGAGGAAATTCTTTGGTGTGAGGGTGGTGAGACCCTGTCCCAGGTTGCCCAGAGAAGCTGTGGCTGCTCCTCCCTGGAAGTGTTCTCGGCCAGGTTGGATGAGGCTTTGAGCAACCTGGTCTAGTGGAAGGTGTCCCTGCTGCTGGCAGGGGGGTTGGGACTGGATGAGCTTTAAGGTCCCTTCCAGCCTCGGCCAGTCTGTGATTCAATGATTCAGTATCCAATACCGGGCACAAGTACCTAAACTTCCACTGAACTTCTTGCTCTCGTTGCTTTTTTCCTCTGAAACTCCTGTGCTTAGGAGCCTGATTTGAGCATCCTCTTTATAACAGCTGTCATGTTATCTCTTTGTTCTGTGATGTTGTTGTTGCTTTTCTCCTTTGTTCTCAAAAGAAAGCGTTTTCCAAGCCCAGTGTTTCACTTTTTTTTTTTTAACCCTGCTTTCTCCCACAACTCTTAATCTCTTTCTCCTTCAGAACCTCTGCTTTCTTTCCTCTGAAACATACCCTGTGTGTAAATTCAATACAGCTTTACACTTAGGTGTTTCTAACTACAGGTATTCCTACAATTCCTACTCTGGTTGTATAAATAATAATAATAATAATAATAATAATAATACCTCCTGTGGAAGCTCCCTCTGGCTCATTTCCAGCAACTCTTGCGTGAAAGTGCTCTGGGTTGCCAATTGCTAATGATGATTAGTTGAAAAAGAGATTTCTTGTATCAGGGGGTGAATGATCTGGGTGCACTGACCTCCCTTCTTAGAGAGTTTTGCCTTTTAGCCAGTTAAAACCTCTTGAACAGCAAAGGTGTGCTGGGATTAACGTGGTTGGAGTTCTGAAATTGTTTTCATTGAGTGTTTGTTGGATAGTGGTTTTGTTTCATGGCAAAATTGAACATATGGCATTTTTAAATAATTTGTGGTTTGGAAAGAGCTTATCTTTACTCATCTTCATGTTTGGGTTTGTCTTGGATTCTGAAATTAACACTTTTTTTATTTTAAAGATACTGGTGTGGACAAAAGCTTTACATTTACAGCTCTTAAATACTGAATTGTGGAATTGCTTGCATTTGCTGAAAATAGAACAAATGTATTTGTGCATAGAATATATTTTTCTTAATCTAAATCAAGAAAAATCATATTTCTTTCTAAAGGCAGAGGAAGAGGTAGCCCTGCTCCTATATTCTGTTGGGTTTGGGGCAACAGAAGTGGGGAAATGGCTTTTCTGCACTTGGGCAGGAGATCATTGTCCTTTACCATTTCTGTTTAATTAGTCTTTTAAATTTACAAAGGTCTAGAAACTGAGCTGCCCAGTTGGGTCAATCCTCAAGTGCACTTCAGCTGACCCAGCTACCCCAGTGGATTCCAGTTCAGGTCGCACACAGCCCTTTAGGTATTTGCTGTGAACTCTCTGCTCTCATCTTCAGAGGGTGTGGAGAAGCGTGGGGCCTTCCAAGACTTTCATCTTAATTGAAACAAGTAAAGTAATTTTGTTAAATAACAGTCATGCAGTTAAAACACCAGGGAACTATATTGAAACCACCAAATTAATTTACTGTTCTTGCTTCCTTGGTAGAATTGGTTTTCTTTTTTTTTTCTAGAGGCTTCATTCCTGAAGGTACATATGTGAAAATAGATAAATTCTAACTTTAAATAAATATTGAAAAAATTAAAAACTTTACTGAGAATTACTTTTTTTTTTTAATAATATAAACTAGTCTGGAGTATTGTGTTTTTATATAAACATCTGGAGGAAGAAACCTCAGTCTTTGTGCAGAATTGATGGGCTTCAAGAGGAGTGGGCAGTGTTTGTGGTGATGTATTCTTCACCTTCAGTTCAGAGAGCTCTGCTCTTAACCTAGAGGAGAGGGCTACGTTGTTAATTGAACTCCTGCCTTGAGTTCTTGATTTTATTTTGCGTTTCTAAACAAAAAGTGTGGTGCAATATTAAGTGTTTAAATGTCTTTTGCACCAAGACAGAATATGGACAAATGATTTGGTTTGATGGACATTTTAAATAATGTGCAAATGAGATGAAATGCTATAAATTATAGGGATATAACAAAAGGGAAGAGTGATGACTTTCAGCTGTGAGAGATTGTCATGCATGAAAATTCCTTTATCACATTCCAGCTACATCAGTATTTATGCATTGTAAAAAAATAAAAATAAAATAAAATAAAGTGTCAAGTGTAGATATCAGGTCAGAACCCTTGGGGTTTTCCCTTTTGTCTGTATATTTAATGATTTATTGGCAGAGTATGTAATCTTGTGTTGTCCCCAAGTGTTCAATCCCTCCATAGAACTCTCTGAGAAATGCTGAAACAAGTACCATGATTGGCAAAATTTCATTTTTCCAATCAAATAGAAGAAATGCATTCTTGAAACACTTGGGCAGTTAGCTGTTTCTGGGGATAGACTACCTTTCAAAGCTCATTTCAACCTTTATTTTACTTGCTTCTTCTTGCTGACTGGTTTTGATGCTTTTTGGCCAAGATTTATAGCAACTTGACTGAGTTTCTCTCTTGCTCTCGATTCTCCAGAGGGGAGATTTGGGATCAGCTGTTACTTGCACGCTGCACAGTTGACGGTTTCATGTGGACTTTGTGCCAGCCTGCCATGTTTAACTTCACATTCCTTGTCCCTTTTTGGCATGAAATAATCCATTTGTCTGCTTTGCCCCCACTGCTGGCAACTGGAGGCTGAGTGGGTGGCTGTGGTGTGAAGGGAGCTGTGCTGTGTGTCCAGGGAACTGTGTGTGAGGACAGGGTTAGTTGTCGCAGGTAGAGTCAGTTACCCACTTGACTCATAAGAGAGATGTAACTGTATTTATTGATATAAAATGGTGAATTAACAAAGTTCAAAGGTTAATGTGACATTCATTGAACAGGGTTTGATGGTGAGGTTCACTTGACTGTTTATTGCATAGAGGACAGGGTCAGACAGAGCCTCAGTGATTCCCTCCCGTTGGGTCACGAGGTTTGGATGGGACTCCCTTGCCTTCCAAACTCCTTCTCTTCTCCTTCTCTCCTTCTCCTTTAGGCTCTTCTCAGTGATGTCCAATGATAGGACAAGGGGCAATGGGTGTGAGCTGGAACACAGGAGGTTCTGCTTAAATTTGAGAGGGAACTTCTTTACTGTGAGGGTGGCAGAGCCCTGGGACAGGCTGCCCAGGGAGGGTGTGGAGTCTCCTTCTCTGGAGACATTCAAGACCCGCCTGGACACCTTCCTGTGTGATCTCACCTAGGTGTTCCTGCTCCAGCAGGGGGTTGGACTGGATGATCTTTTGAGGTCCCTTCCAATCTCTGACATTGTGTGATTCTGTGATTCTCAGAGAGCAGTCTAGGTGCAGCTAGGTCAGTCCTGGTCCCAGACTTGATCAATGGTTTATATCTATAGGATTAGACATATGTGCAATCAATCCTTTGTGTCACTTAGCTCAGATTTTGCAGTTAACCAGCTGTTAGTCATGTACCAAGGTGGAGTCACCTTCCCTGGTGGGATTTAACAGACGGGCAGACGAGGTGCTCAGGGACATGGGTTAGAGGTGGAATTGGTAGTGTTGGGTTTATAGTTGGACCCAAAAGTCTTTTCCAACCACTATGATTCTATGAGCTGCCATAGCAAGGAATCTTTCAGCCTTGAGGAGTAACCTTGAGAGGCATCCCTACTCAAGGGGAGATCCTGGTGTTTCAGGAGAGCTCTGTGGACCCCTAGACTGTCCACTATTTGTGGAGTGGATGGTTGACCTATAGTCATATAGGCACACCAGCCATATTTCAGTTGGTGCATGCTCAGCAAGCCCCTCGCTGTCGGAGCAAGTTGCCCAAGACAGCCCTTGGCTATGGTGTTGTTATCCATCTCCCCTGAGCTGGGTGTAGCTGTCATGGCCAGGCAGCATCCATGATGGTCACTGCTGGTGGTGATCACTTGAACAGTTAGAGGAAATAAAGATCAGGTGGTGGGGGCAAGGGGAGCACACTGTGAAAGGGAAGGACTCTCTAAGAGAATGCCTAGAGGTAAAATGATATTCATTAATAGAAGTATTATGGTGAATATAAAAAATTAGCAACAGGTGCTATGAAATAATAGAATAATAATAATTCTTATAAACCATGCAACTGTGCTGCTTGTCACTTTGACCTTTATATCACCCTCTCCATGGTTGGTTTAAACCCAATCCAGCTGAATCAACAAGAATAACAGAATTCAGAGACATAGCAATTATAGAGGAGAAGTGATGAACTTGGAGTAAGCGAATTAGGAGAGATTACAGATTTTAAATAGACACAAGTTAAATGTCATTCTGTAAGTTGGTCTTAGAAGTGCAAAGGTGAGCAGACAGGAAGATTATTCCAGAAGATCATTGAATCAGTGACCAGAGTGGGACCAGTGGGGCTGCAACTTCTGAAGAGGCACTGAAACGAGAAGAATGAGCTGCACTTGAAGACCACTGTGGACTTTGATAGAATTTTAGATTAATGAGAAATTTGGAACTGAGAGTCTGTGGGAAAACTCCAAGAAACTCTGGAAAGAATACCTGTTGCATAATGTCAAATTTAGCATATATAGAGAGCCTGATTTTTGCAATGCCTTTGCCACTCCCTGAGGTGATGGCCCAACTCTGAGCTGTCAATAAAGCAAACCCAGAGTTCCCTAGAGACTGAGGTAAAGTCCTTTAACACACCCCGTCACAGTCAGTGTTGGGCTTCAACAGCATGAAAGAGTCGCTGCTGCTTAGACTCTGACGAGTAGAACTGAAGGAGAAGAGATACAGAAGGGCATTTGTGTTGTTGATTGGGTTGATGTGGAGATGTAGAGGTGTTTTGAGAACTAGTTCCACGGTGACAGCGCTTCAGGAAGTGCCAAATACCTTCACCCAGCTTGAGCAGAGTTTATCACATCCTATTTAGAGTCTCACTTCTGTCAGTTGTGGTTGTTCTGTTGGATTGGGGAGGAGCATTTCTTTTTCCTGTAAGATTGACCACAAAATTATCTTCTTAAACCAAGTGTGTACTTAAAGCTATCCTGTGTTTCTGGGAACCCTGTCATGTTCTGTTTAACTCTGTGATAGGCACAGAAAAAGTACGGCAAGCCCAGGACTGCAAGGACCTCCATGTTGTAAACCCTGACTGGCTGTGGAGCTGCCTGGAGCGCTGGGACAAGGTTGAGGAACAGCTCTTTCCCTTGAAGGATGACTACATCAAAACACACAGGTGAGTGGCAACTTGGGGGAATAGGAGCCATGAAAATAGGTTATTCATACAATGACACTAATTTGTTAACACAGATATGAAATCAGTTTCTGACAAATTCAGATTGCTGTGCAGGGCTTATAGATTTTATGAAGAACCCTCCATTTTTGGCCATTTCTGTGTTGCTGAAATTGAAGACTGTTAAGGGATCCAGGAGGCAGTTCAGTAATTGGCAGAATCTGGAGAAAGCTGTGGTATCAGTGGTTTCTTTGGCAGTTGTTGTTAGCCATCTCCAGCTAGAGCAGCTGACCTTGCCAGTTTATTCACAGACTGACACCGGGAATGCCACCAAGGCACAGGATCATTCATGCTGCCAAATGACAAAAAAAAAGTCCACATTCCCACAACATGAAAAACTTGTTGAATATGGCAATTTTTTTCTGAGTGAGGAGGAAGAGAGAAACAGAAAAACACAGTAAAAAAAAAAAAATCTGAGGGGTTGGAAAGCATGAAGGTAAAAGCAAAAACTGGATGAAAGGAAGTAGTGAGAGAACAGGAGGTTTTGGGATGGTCAGAAGTGTTGAAGGAGAAAGGATTAAAAATAATCAATGCACTAGAATGACAGCATATAGAAAGGACAGCAAAAATCTTTATTAACACAGAGGAAGTCAGAGGGTTATTAAGAACAGTCCCCTTTAGGTAAGTGCCATGGCTAAAGTAACTCTTGAGAAGACACTGCAGAGCCAGCTTCTGGGTAGACTCGCCTTAATAGTCTCTTGCAAGCGTAGTGAGGGACCTTCCCTTCTGTGTTTGGACAGGAAGGGGCATAGCATATTGGGTTTTCTGTATTAAACTGGTACTGGTGTGATTTACTGAGTAGGCCAGAGATTACCCTTCTGCTTAGGAGACTGTGGTGGCTTCACTCCTATGGCTGCAGCTAAACACAGTCGCTCCCTCACCTCCCTTCCCACTAGGGAGCAGGGGAAAGAATTGGAAGGAAAAGGGCAAGGAAACTCACAGGTTGAGATAAAAGCTATTTACTAAATGAAATAAAATCATTATTATAATAACAGCAATAACAGAATATGCAAATGAGTGATGCCCAGTGCAGTTGCTCACCACCCACCGACCGATGCCCAGCCTGTCCTCAGCCAGTGATCCCGGAGCAGAGACAGTCCCAAAACAGCAATCCCAGAAGAGTGAGAGCCCAAGAGAATCCCCCTGATTTCCAGTCAGCCCTGGTTAATAGACTGACCATGGTATGATATGATATGCAATATCTCATTGATGTTTTCAAATGCAAATTTGAGGCTTTGATAATTATTCCCCTCCCCCTCCCCCCCCCCCCCCCCCCCCAGTTCTTTGCATTTGCAAACTGGCAAAACACAAATTCCTTGGACTTCCAGCAGCAACTCATAACATCAGTACTTTATCAACATTCTTCTCATAACAAATCCCACAGTGAAACTAAAACACAGCTCTTCTAGCTATCAAGAAGAAAATTAACTCTGTCCTAACAAAACCAGGACAAAGACGTGAGTCCTTTGAGGGCAGTGTGTGTGTGTGTAAAGTCCTCATACACTCCAAAGATGCCAAAAGTAGGAACAGTGAGGTCACTTATCAAATGGGAGACTAGGTAGAGAGCCAGGATCTCTAGAACTTAGGAAAGAGATGTAGTCTAGTTATGACTTGATTAGAATACTTTGTTTTTAAACAATACTGTCAGGTTTTTTAATCAAACTTTGGAATATTTGTCTGGGATGTTTAACTTGTCTTACAGGCTCAACACTGCCCAGTTCTCAGTAGAAATCTGGACAGTGACTTGTAAGCATCATTTCTGATCTCTAGATGAAAGTTGGTCTTTCTACCTTGATTTATTCTTCCATTTTATCAAAACATAATGATAATTTTTCCTACTTCTGTGTTTCAAATACAATACACAAACCTTTTCCTACTTCAGAGTTTCAAATACAATATATTTTAACTTCATACTTTCTCTCACCTCCCCCCTCACCCCCGAACTTCACTCATGAAGACATCTATCGTAGCACAAATACTTTCACTTTATTAACCCAACATGTGCAATTTCTTAAGATTTTCTTCTTAATGGAGCTGCTTGAAATAATGATTAGTGGTTCAAAACACTATGAACTAGGTGAGGGATGAACTCAGAAAATATTTTCATCTAAAATGACCTTAAGAATACAAAAAATAAGTAAACTTGGAGTTGGGTGACCTTAAGTATTGATGCTACAAGACTACTTCAGAAACTTTGGTGATACCATGTACTAAAATCCTGGTTTTGTGGCACTTCTAATATTTGTTACAGCATAGTTTAATTGTTTTTTTTTCTCTATAACATTGGCTTCATGGTGCATGCCATGCTGTTTTATTTGATGTTTTCTTCTTTTAAAAATTATTCCATTGGCTTCCTTTTTCTTCTGGCACTTCATTCTGGTTGGACAGCATGCCATAACGATGAGTCCTGTGGATTGATCTCTGAGTGTTTCTGCTGACACTTAAAATTATGTTTTAAAATGCAGCAGGGTGACCATAGGCAGCTTAGTATTTTAACAAATGAGTTTGGATGACTTGCAAATGAATACAGTGTGTTTATTTTCTCTCAGAGCCTGTTTGGAGTGTGAATACTAAGATCTGATACAGTACCAGGCTTTTCTTTGTTGTATATATAGAGATTATCAGACTACCCTGGTTGTGCAGTGGTTACTAACTGGAAGCAATTTCAGTCACTTTATATGTTAATAAAATTTTTAAGGTATGTTTATTTTTAATAAGGTAAATATTTATTATTATTATTATTATTATTATTATATATTATCTGTGTCTTTGCATTTTCCTGTTTTAAATTCAGTGAGACTTTAATGGGGATGGGGGAGAAGAAATGATTCTTCAGAAATCTTCCAAACTGTGTTGTTTGGCTGTTGTTTTTTTCTCCCCTTATCTCCTCCTTTAGAAAAAAGGAATGCTCATGTCTTACTTTCTGCTTAGATAGCTCATTTAACTTTCTAAAGCAGTTTTTTTTTCTGAACTCCATCCAACAGAGAGAACAGCCCAGCCACGTTTCCTGACACACAGAGCACATTTCAGACAGCCCTGTTTCACCCAACACCCATCCACCCAAAGTCTCAGCCTGGTCCTGAAGTTCGTCTCTATGATCCTAACACTGGGAAGCTGATCAGGAAAGGAGCTCAGAACTCTGGCCAGTCCATGTACATCCAGTCTCCAGCTCCTCCCATCACCTTACCAGTCCACGGCGAACACTCATCCTTCAGGTACCTAAAGCAATAGCTAAGAGTCACTTCAACTCCATTTTCAGATGCTCTAGTAAATTGTACTCGTTATTTCTGCATGTCATCAAAGTGTCAGCTTTGCTCTAGTTACTTTATTTGCATTCTAAAAAGCCAAGGAAATGAATGGAAGTGAAGAGTCAGCTGAAGTGAAATCAGGATGCTAGAATTCCAGGTGCTTTTTGTACCCCACTTAAGTGCAACTAGAAACCTCTGTGAATAAATGCAGCGTGGAGTTTGTGTGCTCTAAATCATGTTGGAATAACTCTCCTCTGAAGTGAGGCAGCCTCCTGTTTTTTTAGCAAGTATTAAGAATACCAGATTGGTTTTTTTAATTCTCTAAAATATATCTGATAGCATTTGGCTTTTGTTTATAAAATTTTTCTCTTCACCTGATTCCTTCAGATGGGACATCAGTTCTGTGTTTTGCTGTAGGGAATGTCAGAAGCGGTGGAAGAGGAGTGCAGGTAACTGAGTATTATTAAATAAGTCCTGTTTCACCCAACACCCATCCATCCAAAGTCTCAACCTGGTCCTGAAGTTCAGCTTTACGATCCTAACACTGGAAAGCTGATCAGGAAAGGAGCTCAGAACTGTGGCCAGTCACTCAAATAGACTGGGTGCTAGTTCATAATCCTTAGATCACTAAATCAAGACACTAAGGCAGCAGGAGGAGGAGAAGGCAGCTTGCTTTTAAAGTACAAAGTCTAGCACGTGGACTTTGTTAAAATTTGTGGGTTTGGTTAAGCTGCAAAGACACTTGGCTCTTAAGGATGCATGAAATATCTAAAATTCATCACAAAGTATCTAAGTAAAAGATCTACCTTTATGGAATCCTGACGAGTTTAGCAAGGCTTGCTGATTCCAGTGGTAAAGAAGCAATCAGCTGAAGGTGAAGCTTTTCTCTTTGTCAAATGTGGTCAAAATTCCTGTGTACAATGTGAGCAGAGAATAGCAGTTGTTAGAAAACAATTCAGTTTTCCAAGCAACTACAAAAATACAAAGCACAATTATAAATGCACACATTTTTCTGCCTTGCTTCTCCCTCCCCCACCACTTTTGCAGTGCATCACTTGTAAAGGTTTTGTGCATTAGTGTAGCTTGTTATGTTTCCACTCTATCTTCCTGTTGCTAAATTATTTCAACCTATGTTTTTTTCAGTTGTCATCTTTTTATAGGCTTTTTCTTATTTCAGCTTCCTTGTTGCTGTCAACACAGGTTTTTTGAGTCTTGTTTGTGAAGACATCTTGTTTTCAGTTCCTTTTTAACTGTGTCTTTAAAGTCTGTATTTTCCTGTACCATGGCATGTTAAGTGAACAGGAAAAACTTTAAATAATCAAGAGGCACCATGTGTTCAGAGAGGAGCTGAAAATCTTTTGGTTTTGTTTGTCCATTATTGTGGAAAGGAATTTGTCTAGAAATAGAGCTGGGAAGGTTGTACCTGTGTAGAAGTGTGATGACACTTCTAAGGTGCTTCAATATGATGGTTTGTGTTGATATTAATGCATCATTCAGTGCTTTAAAAATAATAGGGTTTGATGTTTGTTCTACCTTTGCTAATAACTTAATGAAGAGATGTCCACACCAAAGCCTGTTTTTCTCTAATGCAGAGCTTCTTGCCTTGAACATCTTAAAGAAAAGGAGAGAAATATACTTCAGTTGTCCTCTTAGTTGAGTTTCTCAGAGCCCCAGACAGGTTTTGGGGCTGGAGCAAGACTGTATCTCATTTCTAGTCCCTTATTTTATTTCACTTCAGCATTTTTTTTGACTATCAATGCTCAGGGTTGAGATACTTTGATCTGAGAATGTGAATCCAATTACTCAGTGCTGCAACTTCATCCTGTAGGTAAGCAGCTGTAAGAAAAGAGATTAGAGTAAGATATAAACTGGGAAATAGTGTTTTCATCATCATTTCCTATTGATTTGGTTCTTGTGGAAAACCTAGTGACCTGTAAACACTGATCTCTTAATTGAGGCTTGTCTGTGCTCTGCAGAGCAGTTCCACCATCTCCAGTTCAGATGGTGAAGAGTGTCTTGGGAAAGTCTAGGAGGAAAGCAGCACAGTGATCAAATCCACTTGAAGTACTCCTCATGAGTAGGACATACAGGGCAGGCAGAGCACGAAGGCTGTAGAGAGGTAACACAAAGTCAAACAGCAACAGCTTTGCTGTCTTTGACTGAGACAGAGCTGAGGCAGAAGCACTGTAGCATCACCTTTCTTTGTCTTAATGCATACATTAATGATTTTTTTTTTATTTTAAAAAAAAAAGCTTCACATCCAATTTAAAAATTGATGTTATACTTGACTGTAGAGAGAATGACCTTAACACAGCAATTTCTTGGTAAAGGGCAACATATTTTGTGTCCTGACAGACTTCATGTGCTCGTGTTTTCACCTCCTACAGAAAGATAAAAGAGTATTTCTAACTAAGGCATTGAATTTAAGCAGGGTTAGATAAAGCTGTTAACACTCACAACTGCTGCTCTTGTGGCTGGATGTAGTCAAAACCTCCAATAATCTGTGATAGGTTCTAAAAACTTCATCAGATTCTGAATTTCAGACAGTGGGCAACAAAATGGCACTGCTGTGAGAAGAAACCCTTGGGGAGATGGTAGGAGATGGTAGGTAGCTGCGTGGAGCATTGCAATGGTGCTCTCTCTTGCTGTAAGAATAGACCTTGGTGTGCTTAGAAGGTGACCTCCTGCAAGGCTGGTCCATGAAAAGGGCTTGAAGTTACCTGAGCACCATTTCATAAGGACTGTTTCAGTTCTCACTTTTTTTTGTTGTTTTGTTGGTTTTGGGTTCAATATTTTTAGTTTCTTTCTGGGATTCAACTTGAAACATAATTTAGAATAGGAGCTGATGAGTTTAAATATCTCCACACCACTGGCAGTGAAACTGTGAGCAGTGAAACACCGATGGTTCAGTTGATTTGGTCGATGTTTAATGTGACGGGCATGGATCTTGCCATTGTGAGACTTGAGTACCTGCTCTTTGTTGTGGCTGTTGGATCCTGAGGAGAAGGTGGCAAAGAGTTTGTGGCTGGACTAAAAGGGGAGGGAATGCAGTGCTGCTTGGCTGGCAGGAGTGCTTCTCCGAGAACAGGAAGGGTTCCTCTTTAAAAATAACCTGTGTCCAAGGGCTTTGACAGCCAACAATTTGCCTTTTCATATGGAAAGTGTTCTACAAACATCACAGTAAACACTGAAGTGGCAACAGGTCATGTTACAGGTGTAATGTAGTGCTGTCCAAAAAATGCAAAGTTTAATGGCATCTTGGACTAGAATAAAGAAAAAATAATATTACAAGTTGAATTCAAATGAATGCCAATAATCCACTAACAGATGAAGCAAGGCTTAAAATATGGATATAATTTACCTGTGAGAAGTTAAAAGTGGCACTCTGGTTTTTAATAATGCCAAGATACACCAAATGTTTGGTTTGAAAAGGTGCATCAAGCAGATGTTTGTGGCTGAAGCAGTTCTTTGAGATTCATATAAATTAATTTCACTTATAAAATTTTTGTGTCTTGATTTACATGCTCATTGTTATAATTTTTCCTATCTAGCATTCTCAGTCTTGTTATGCCAGCAAAAATACAAAGTACTATATCGAAATAATGAGTGACATTTAAATAGTTTTAACACTTTCCTGCTATTGAAATATGCTATATAAAATAGCTATAATGCTGTTTTACTTTTTGCCCTGATCCTGTACCAATGAAAGTATTGAGATCCTTGTTACTTCCTCAAGTGTTGAATCCACCCTGCATGCATCGAGCTCTGGCACACGAGTGCCAACCAGCCTGTGCAGGGTTGCATATGGGGTTGGTTTTGATAAAAAAAAATTTTATATATATATATATATATATATATATATATATATATATACACACACACACACTCATTCATCTCATCTGGTTAGAAATAAATGTGAATTCCTGCATTTGTATGTCTTTAAATTTTAATCGACATAACACGCAGCTGAAACTGTAAAGCCTGAAAAATGTCTTTGGTAAAATAAAAATGCTTCTTACAAACCTTAAAGAGGTCTTTGTTTTATATTGCTTTTGGGAATGCTTTGGTGAGAAGTCTTAATGTTTCTTACCTAGTAGCAGTTGGAAAATACTGGAAAACAAATGTGACAGAAAGCTTTAGAAGCTATTAATACAGTTATTTTACAGTTAATATTTGTACATAATAATGTGGTTAAAGATGATCTCACATTTTATTCTTGGGGAGGGTTTTTTTTTAACAGTGGAGTCTTCAAGGCTAACCTGAGACTTGTAATATTTGTGCATATTAGTGCTTCAGACTAAAGAAGTTCATAGCTATGCCTAGTCTTGGATGCAGTATCTCCAGAATTAAACTGTCAATACAGTTCTTATTAATTAGTGATGGAAAATAATTCCTGCCTTTGTCACTCATTGAGGCAAGGGTGATGTTCTCTAAAGTGTTCAAATAAAGAATATAAGTATGAATACAGTGATACAGAAACTGCAAAAGGAGTTCTCACTGTTATGCCTATAGTAATGTGTTCTTTAAAAAAAAAAAGAGATTTATTTCTAGTCCAGGCAAATCTACTTGGCTGCCTTCTACATATAACTTGTGTATAATTCTTGGCATGGTCAGGCTTGTCCTCTTTTAATGCAGTTGTGTCAGATGCTTATACCTTTGGTTTTGTTGTTTGCTGCTTTACTAAGAATTGTAAATAGCATGACCACCTTTCTCTTGGCTAGGGTACCTATTAAAAAGGCATGGAAATCAATATTTTAAAAGATCCTCTTGGAAAATATAGTAGAATACTATTTTTTTTTCTCCTCTTATACCTATGAAAATTATTTTCTGAGAGCAGTTTAATAGCAAAAGAAAACTGTGTGGTCTTATAAAATAGAAAACATTTAGTAAAGGGGGGAGGAGGAAAAAAAACCAAACAAACTGTTAAGTGGTGATAAAAATCTCTAGCAGAAAAACAGTTGGGTTAGTTCATTTCCGCAACACCTGAATGATTTCTGCTGCGAGCCCGGGAAGCGCTGAGCTGATGGGGTCTGCCACAGCAGAGAGCTCGGCTCTGGGCATCATGCAGCAGTGGCTGGGCTATGTTCCCCCACCACCTCCCATTCAGAAAAGGAATTCACATCTCCTGTAGCTATCCATGAGATCTGAGAGGAGAGAGATGTGTGCTTGGGAAATACAAGCCCTTAAAGTGTGCTGGGTGGACAGCTTGGTGTGGCTTCCAGGTTTCATACATTCTGGGATTGGAGTACTAACGTAGAAAGAAAGTTTTCTATTTAGAGAACCTTCTCAGGAAGCTGTTGAGTTTGTGAGAAGAAGCAATTTTGTAGAACCTTACCTGTGACTGGATTTTCATAGTATAATAATGGCTTTTTTTGGGTGGGGCTGCTGATCTAAAGCTGTTTCTTGAAAATCCAGGCTTGGGCAGAAGCAACCATCCCGGACTGAAACTCTTTGTCAGCAGAGACCACGCTGTACCCTTTCTTAATCACCACCCCCCTCAGAAGCAGCATGATGGCATCTCACCTGATAGTTCCAACTTGAAACAGCTTATGATTTCAAATACAGCCCCCTTGATACTTGTGGTAATCATTCCACACACACAAAATCTTGTGGCTAACGTAAATAATTAGTGATCCTTTATGACCTGAGATCTTGGAATAGGATTCTGGGTGGTGCTGAGCTGCTATGATGTGTTCCAGGAGGTTAATGTGACAACTCAATATTCATAGTTAAACTGTATTTTGTAGTAGTTTTAACTTCTCAGAGTCTTTAATAGTTAAATAATAGTCACAGAAAAAAAAACTACCCAAGAAATGTAGAAGTCTCCTGCTGTCATTCTAGATGTAGTCTATCTTTTTTATTACTATTATGAAGCAATTCCCATGAACTTCTAATTATTCTATCCATTTTAATGAACATTTTGACATTCCTTTTTGCATCTTTGTGTTCTGGTTAAATACAGTAACTAGTGGGGTAATAAAATACAAACTAAGAGAAAATGCTACCATATTTGAATACACTAGCCAAAAAGAAATATGTTCTGGTTTGCATCTCATCCAGGCTCAGCATCTGGGAACTATCTGAAGACTGAGGCTGCAGAAATGAGCTGTCTGCTTGCAAAGCTCTTGTCTGTAAGGTTGAGAAATAGAAAGGGATGCTTTGAGACTGGAGAATAACACCATAACATAGATCAGGGAAAATTTATTAGAGTGTAAGAATTGTTTTTTGCCTGATAAACGTGTCAAGTGATGGATGAACTCTACTTGAGCACAAACCTTAAAGTATTTTATTTGTATTTTATTTTGCATCTGCAGCTCCTGAAACTCTTGGTTTTAAGAAAGGTTTGATGGTTATGAAAACAATGGGGAAGGCAGGAGAGTGAGTACTTTGTCAAAGGTAGAATAAGAGCTTAAGCCATCAGACTGAAAATCAAACCAAACCATTGGGAGACTTGATCTTTCTTCTGTTGAACACAAAATCGCAGATACTCAGCAGTCAGAAATTGTTGATAGGATTTTATTTCTAGACAAGCTGTAAATCAAGTAAATCTTTCTTATGTGGGACCCCTGAAATTTTTCAGAGTTGTTCAGCCACATCAGCAGCAGATGTTCGAAGAAGAAGATCTACCAGCGAGTGAAAATGAAGAGCAGCCTGGTCCATCTAAGCGGAAACGGCAGCCAAGTATGTCTGAGACAATGCCCCTGTACACCCTATGTAAAGAGGATTTAGAGAGTATGGATAAAGAGGTGAGCTTCACTAATCCTGACAGGTTTCTAACGTGGTGATTGAGTTATGTGGAGCAGTTTAACTTCTCTTAAACGATGCCTGTGTGTGAACTGACCTTGTGTGCTACCCCAGTAACATGAAATAAACACCACAGCAGACTTAAGAAGTACAGTTCAGTCTAAAGCACAGTGAGGTTCTGCAGAGCAAGCCTGAATTAGGGAGTGGGAGGACTTCAGTAGACCTTCCAAGCAGCTTTGGCACATGAAACATGTTACCACATTTGCTGTGTGTTTAGGTTTGCCAAATGTCACTTTAAACTTTTTTTTTTCTTATTTTTAGTATCAATCTTCAAATTAACTGGACAAAATTGGTGAGGTGGGAGAAAAGAGGTCTGGGGATGTGAAAGGCCCAGGCTGTAGAGATGAAAGAGCCAAAGGGGAGTGTGGGGCTTTGTTATCTGTAGACAAGTAATTGCAGTGCTGTTAAATCACAGCTGTCAAGGTTCTGCAGGTGAAGGGGGCTTTCTGTCACAGAGTGAGCTGTACTTTTTTCATGCAAACCCACCTTATTTGCAAATCACTGTGGACCTCTAGCACCTGCTTATTTTTCACTTCTCTTTATCTGCTTTTTTTCACATGGGACACCATCTTCCATGATATGAAATGACACAATAGTGGGGAAAAAATAGCTATGGTTGTACACCCTCTTTTCATGAACTTGTTACGCTGTGTGTGACTTTCCTATAAAACCCAGTGACCCTGGAGCTTATATCCATCTTTGAGTTGAGATCATTCCCTGGGGAGGGGACAGGAGCCTAGAACTTGCCAGCTGCTGGCAGTAGGTTGACTGTAAGGTTCTAGCCTGACAGGCCTCAAGAGTTATCTTCTGAAAGTATAATACAAGTGTGAGAAGGGAACTGCGTATCTCACTGAGGAAAGAAAGAGTGTGTGTGTACAGCATAGCGTAATTTTGAGATGTGGTGTTGCTGGAGAGGTTCTGGAGGAAGTTGGAGCTGGTATTTTAGGGAAAGGTCCAACAACTTCCAACCGCGGTGTTGATCTGCTCTGAGTTTCAGGCGAGCGCAAGGCTTTTAACTTCACCTGGTAACTCTTGGGGTTGACAACTTTGATTTCTTTGGGTTTTTTGTTCCAAAGTATTTTGCCTATTTGATCTCAGACTCTCACAAAAAATAGTTTATCTTGTCATGATGCCAGTCCCTGAACCCATCTGTCTCTTCCTTCTGCGTTGATAGTGATACTTAAAGCAAATTGTTGTTATGGGTTGTTCTTATGTTTTTGTGTACTAACATTTTTCTAATGGGGTGGCTTCTGGAAGACATCAATGAATTGCTGTTGCAGTGTTTGCACTGAGCCAAAAGAAAGCATGCATGTCTTCCAGAATTACTGCACAAAGTATTTATTGTTCTGTTTTTAAAGACACTAATTGGACCTTGGTGAAAATCTGACTCTTCTGGCACTGCTTGGTTTGTGATTGATTGCTCACTGTCCTGCTGCAGTTAGATCAAAGAAATTGAAATTTTCTACCTATCCTGCAAATATAAACATCTTAAATTACAAAGAGTTGTTTTTAAATTATGTTTTTACTTAAGCTGCACGTTATGTTTGGAAACTAGACTACATGAACTTCAGAACACATGAAGCCCAAATTCCAATGGATGTTTTTTCAGAGTTGACTTAACTGTGGTTCCAGGAGTATGATTTGAGGTTATAGTTTCTGCCAAAAGGTTTCCCTTCCACCAGTCTCTGTCCCCACCCCTGTCTTTAATAAATTTACATTTTTCTGATCTGCAGGCAGCTGAACCAGTAGAAACTTTTCAGTTGTTTTTTGTGGGGGGAGTATGTTTTGTGTGGAGAAGGGGGGTGTGAGTTTTTGGTATTTCAGCTCCCCAGCATGGTTTGATCAAGGATTGAACATTAGCACTGACATGGAGAAGGGGGCACAGAGGATGTATATTGAATTAGACATGGTAGTGCCAGTAGGCTGTCATCTCCTGGGAGCTGACTATAGAGACAGCCAAGGGAGACTAACCTTTGTGGAGTAGCCTTGGGACTGCAAGCTTCACCTTGGTAAAGATAATGTATTCATGTACAGATAATGTAATGTAAGTAATGTAAGTTCAGCTTTGTAAGCAATGTAAGTTCAGTTTTGGGTCCCTCACTCCAAGAAGGACCTGGAGGTGCTGGAGCGTGTCCAGAGAAGGACACCGGAGCTGGGGAAGGGTCTGGAGCACAAGTGTGCTGAGTCCCCGGCTGAGGGAACTGGGGGTGTTGAGCCTGGAGAAAAGGAGGCTGAGGGGAGACCTTCTGGCTCTGTCCAAGTCCCTGCAAGGAGGGTGGAGAGAGGTGGGGGTGGGTCTGTTCAACCAAGGAACGAGTGACAGGACCAGAGGAAATGGCCTCAAGCTGTGGCCAGGGGCAGTTGAGATTGGATGTGAGGAGGAATTTCTTTGCTGAAAGGGTTCTGAGGCGTTGGAAGGGGTTGCCCAGGGCAGTGGTGGAGTCCCCATCCCTGGAGGGATTGAAGAGTCGTGTAGACACAGTGCTGAGGGACATGGGTTAGTGGGGACTGGTCAGTGTGGGGTTCATGATGGGACTCGATGATCTTAAAGGTCTTTTCCAGTAGAGGCAATGCTGGGATTCTGTGATAAAAAAGGATTTAATGGCATGGTGTGGGAGTAGGCTTGTGAAACGGGGAGGATGTGTGGTAACATGGTCCATAAAATAGAGAGTTCTGTGGGGCGTACATAGGAGATTCTGCTGTCAGGAACTTTACCAAATACAGTGAAAGTAAGCTTGATAAGCCTGGCCTGTGGTGCTGAGTTCACTCTGGTGACACTGTGATTGGGTTATCTTCCACAGAAAGGTGTTTGCCCACATCTCATTCTCTATCAAAACATGTTAAAGGTAAGAACCTTTCTGCAGTGATGCCACTAAGAAGTGTGAGATCTCTGCTTTCTGCCAAAAATAAATGCTTTTGCTCCATTTGTGTCTGTTCTGGTGGCTGTGCCAGCTACCAGATCTACAGCTGATCAGAGACAACCTAGGTGGACCCAGGGAGTCTGTTTAGTCACACAAGGGTTGTCTTCTCCACAGCTACAAGTGCTAGGGCTGAGACTGTTGGGGTTTGGAGTACGTGGTCCAAGAAGAGTGCAAGCAGTTGGTAGTGTAACTTTTGGGGTAGGATAAGCCAACCCAAGCCTCAACTGCTGTGTTCCTGCTCCTGAGCCGCTGTTGATAATCATGGGACCATACAGCAGGCCAGTTCAGGGAGCTGGTTTGGGCAGAAAAGATCACTTTTTAGGTTAATCTTCATTACCAGCTTCCTGAAATAACTCAGGATTGTCACTGTAGGAGTGGCAGTGCCAGCAGCAGCAGAAGATGGGAAGAGCTGGGAATGAGCAGCAAAGGCAGAACTGCAGCCCTCTGGCTTTAAACTGCATCCTCAGTATTTCTGCTGAATTCCCTGGCAAATTCAGATAAGGATTTAGACTAGATCAAAAGCAGTCTTTTAGCTTTAGGTGCTGGGGCTTTTTTCAGTGAAATGAAATCTAAAATGCAAGCATTTATATAGACTGTTTCTGTGGACATAACAAGCAACAAATAACTGCTTTGTGCTTAACATCGAAAGGAAATCTTGCTTTTTCTTTGCAAAAAAACTCTGAAAAGGCCACACAGCCCCAGGCAATACAGAATTTGCATGTAACTTATACATGGGAGAGTTTTGTTAGAGGAATCAAGATGGAAGCTAATAAAGATAATTTAATTATTACTTATTCCCAAATTAAATTCCTTTCCATCCTTAACCTATTTAAACATCTGTTTGTCGCTTTTCCTAGTAAAAAAGCAGTATCTGTTCCAGTATTCCATGAGGAAGAACTGCCATGGACAGGCACCTCTGCTAAAATCTGCTCTTACATGGATTTTTATCTTCTCTTTCTCCTTTCAGCTGTAGTTGTGCTGTAGATACCAAATAAGTCAGAGGAAATGAATAGCAACCCAGCTATGGGGGTTGCAGTTTAAGGTCACTTAACCTTTTGTATCTTTTTCAATGCCAAAGATCTGGGAGAGCAGATCCAACGGTGGCTTCTTTCCCCTCTGACGTGAGGGACTGTTTGAACTTCAGGAAAATGCAAGAACAAAAGTATTCAATGTAAGAGATTGCTGTTCAAAGGGCAATTGCCAAATCAGAGTAAGTGCATGAGGAATGGATCCCTCCTTGGGAAGTACACGGCCTGCTGGTGCTGCTGCCTCGCAGCTGAGGGAACGTTTTCCCCCTTTTTTTATTGTCCTAGCTGGATACAGATGGTTTGCAACTGATGCTGCTGTTTGTCTGTGCTGTGGAATGGTAAAGGGAAGTAGAATTAAATGCTTAAAATGGCTTTAAACTGGAAGAGGGGAGATGGAGATGAGATCTGGGGAAGAAATTCTTTGCTGTGAGGGTGGTGAGACACTGGCCCAGGTTGCCCAGAGAAGCTGTGGCTGCTCCTCCCTGGAAGTGTTCTCGGCCAGGTTGGATGAGGCTTTGAGCAACCTGGTCTAGTGGAAGGTGTCCCTGCTGCTGGCAGGGGGGTTGGGACTGGATGAGCTTTAAGGTTCCTTCCAACCCAAACTAGCCTGTGATTCTATGAAATTAGCTTGTTTAAAGTAATTTCTTTAAGGCCTGGGTAAAAATTTTATTTCTAAAGAACTGGTTATCTGATATATAACCTGCAAAAGATCACTCCATAAAAATGCTGTTTATATGGGGTTGTATCCAGTATGCTGTACTCCCCACAGTGCATTGCTGGTCTCAGCAAGGACGAGGATTGAAGATGGTGTTTAAAGAGGAGGTTTCCAAACAGTTTAACACAGTCAGTAATAACTAACTAGAAACATCTCTTGTCCGTAATACCTGTTCCAGGATGACTTCTGTTCACTCCAAACCAATAATCTCACTTGCAGGGAAGGTATCTACTTTTTCCACCAGAGTCACTGAAGGGAAATGACTGTTGCAGAAGCCTGATCTGCTGTAGTTTACTGACAAAAACCAGGAAGAGGAATCCAGGCTTCAAAGGGCTCAGGTTTGTTTCCAGAAATAAGATTTATTAGCTAAAGCAAGTTGCGCAAAGGAAGGTAACGGCGTACAAATCACGTGGAGGCATACACGTGTCTTCCCCTCCATAACTGACCACCTCAGGGAAGGGTGATGTGCGCTGCTCCTTCCCAGAGGTTACTCCTGGATCCTCTTGTGAGGATGTTTCTTCAGAATTCATTGAGAACTGCTCCCACTCCTATGGATTTCTGGTGTGTGGATTCCGTTCTGCACTGATATGATTGCTTGTACGTTTAAAGAACGCCAGCAAAAATGACTCATGGTCAGTGCTTAATAAATTCTGTTGGTCTTGACGATTTAGAAATGGCTTTTGTTTCACTTAAGCTGTTGTTAGAAGGATACTCATAAATAAGGAGAGAACCTTATTCACCTGGGCTAGTATCACGTACTAATTACCTGATCATGTCCATCTAATCTTAACATTGTCATGTCCTGTGTGCTATAAATAAGCTGTGTTTGCTTTTACATACTAATTGCTTCCTGATGGACCTTAACTTTGCTTTTCTGTAAAATTTATTCTTCATAGATATCTGTTCCAGAACCAAAAGGTGATTTGTTTTTTTTGAGCCCTGTGCATTGTGCTAACTTATTTTAAAAATCGAATCAGCTTTATATAATCTTAAAAGTTTTTTTCCATTTTGTAGTCAGTGTCCCTTCATAATGAGGTTGACATTCTTGTGTATCATAAATCAATCACTTGTCCATCAGATAAGGCCAAGACTTTTCATTCCTCTCTTCCTTTTGGCTACAAAATATTCTCTTGTCTCTTTCTTTAAGAGCTGTGGCTGGCAATAGTTCCTTTATTTTATTTTTCAGGTGCTGTCTAATTCACCAGTCCATGTACTTTGTAGGAATGCATAGAAAGATTCCAAGATGCTTCCTTATAAAATACAAGTGACAAAGGAAAAAGAAATGACCCTCTTGTCTCTCTTTTTTTTCTCCTGTGAATTATGAGCCTGTGCTAAGCTCAAGATCCTGTTCTCTCTTGCTCATATACAGGTTGCTGCCACATCCATGGTAGGCTGGAAGTAACAGCAGAAGACAGCCAGCAGCCATAGGTACTTAGATCTGTCACTGTCAACACTGCCCAGAGGAGTCTTGGGCCACTACAGGCTTCACTGATGGCAAGTTCAAAAAAGAGCTTCCAGTAAGGCAGTGAGGTTTCAGTAAGGCTTCATTAAGGCAGAAGGATTGCTAATTACGTTTTGCATCCAAGGTGGCCAGGAATTACTAAGCTCCTGGAACCACTGTGCACACGTGCTCCAAGAGTTGTCCGATCCTGATGCTGTTGTGTTGATTGCCATGGCTTTGCCAGGGGGTTTGAGAACAGCAGCTGTATCTTGTCACATGTCATCATTTCTGCTACCAAAGGTGAAATATTTTGCTGGTTTAAATTCCTCTTAGTTTGGGTCTTGGGAGAGGGGAAAGAGAGGGAGTTGATGTGATACCAGTCAGACCTCCAGCTGTTGGTGGAGCTGCAGTGATTCCTGCCATCTGGCTGGATGTGTGCTTAGCAGCTGCAGAGTGACCTCCTTGCAGAGGTCTGTTCTGTGCATCAGTGCATTTAAGTAGAAAGATTTTTCTTGAGTGGGAGTTACCTAATGAACTCCTTTGGCATCAGAATGATTCTGTTGATTTTTTTATGTATTCTGCATATTCTTTTCCTTTTAACGAAGTTGGCATTTATGCACCATATATAAAGACTGAAATTACACCATTCTGCTCTTTATGTAAGGCCATTTTGTCACTCTGCATTTTGCTTTCATCTGAGCAGATTTATCCCTTAATTTCTGTTTTGTATTTGAAGTTAGTGGCTGTGCCATGCAGTGAATTAAGCAGCAGTGGTTTTCTCCTTCAGTTTAGTGAAAGCTATTATCTCAGTGAGTGGGTTAGCCTTTTGGTTAGTTTAAAAATGCTAATTTAACGCAGAGGATGTGGTCTCTAGTGCAAAATAATAACTGCCTGGGGCTCACTTGGGCACTGCATTGCACATTAACAATTCTTTGCATTTCCACAACTGTATTTCTTGTACAAACAGTTCTTGTGCGGCACCTTAACATGTAGCATGTCATTGTACCTTATCAACATCCTTCTTGTAACCATCCCCACTGAGAGCAAAGCACAGCACTTTCTAGCTACTAAGATGAAAATTAACCCTATCCTAGCAAAAACCAGGACAGTCATGAAATGTACAGCTGCTGATTTAGTTAGCAGTCTGTCTGCATGAACTGTTTTGATGTTAAAAGGATGAGCCTGTGCCTACACCTGCTGTTGGCCCTTAGGAGTTACAAGGTCTGTTGTTACAGCTGTGCAACTGCTTCCACCCAAACTGAACTTTTAAAAAAGACTTTTTTGAGGTAGCTCTTCGTGAAAGAGCTACGTCTTCCATGCATATGGAAAAGTACCAGAGATGAATGTGCTCCTCTTCATCCAAAACTTAGGAGACAGCGAGAGGCTGCATGGAAGCAGTTTGCCAGAACATCTTGTGGCATAAGCAGACCTGAGGATGCTTGGACTGGCTGGCTTGGGTCTGTTGTGGCCCCAGTGCCACCTGTGCCCTCACCTACAGCCCTCCTTCTCCTTCCTTCACATGCTGGCTGTGTCCCCTCCAGCCACGTGCTCTGGCCAGCTTCTCCTGCACAGAGAGTGGGTAGCCTGGGAGCTGGAGAAACTCCAGTTTTCCAGCCTCGTCAGCTTCTGGTTTTCAGTGTGGAACGCTTATTACTGAACAGCCTAACTCAGCAGGGCTAGATACATCGCTTGCTTGCTTTCACTCTGCAATTAGTTTTTTGGGAGAGGAACAGTGAGGCTGTGGTGCTAGGAATCAGGGTGCTGCTTTATCATCACATCACCACAGAATGGTGGGGGTTGGAAGGGACCTCAGGAGATCATCCAGTCCAACCCCCCTGCCAAAGCAGGTTCCCTACACCAGGTTGCACAGGAAAGTGTCCAGGTGGGTTTGAACATCTCCAGAGATGGAGACTCCACACCCTCTCTGGGCAGCCTGTCCCAGGGCTCCGGCACCCTCACAGGGAAGAAGTTTTTCCTTCAGTTTGTCTGGAACTTCTGGTGTCCCAGTTTGTGCCCATTGCCCCTTGTCCTGTCCCTGGGCACCACCGACAAGAGCCCGGCCCCATCCATTTGGCCCCCACATTTCAGATATTGATAGACACTGATCAGATCCCCTCTCAGGCTGCTCTTCTCCAGGCTGAACAGTCCCAGCTCTCTCAGCCTCTCCTCGTCAGGCAGATGCTCCAGGCCCCTCAGCATCTCTGTGGCCTCAGCTGGACTCTCTCCAGAAGATCCCTGTCCCTCTTGAACTGGGGAGCCCAGAACTGGGCGCAGGACTCCAGATGTGGCCTGAGCAGGGCAGAGTAGAGGGGGAGGAGAACCTCCCTGGACCTGCTGGCCACGCTCTTTTTAATGCCCCCCAGGACACTGTTGGCCTTCCTGGCCACAGGACACACTGCTGGTTCATGGCCAACCTGCTGCCCACCAGCACACCCAGGTCCTTTTCCTCAGAGCTCCTCTCCAGCAGGTCACCCCCAACCTGTACTGGTGCATGTGGTTATTCCTCCCCAGGTGAAGAATGAAGAGATGAGCGCAGTGGGATGGAGAGAGGAAAGACAAGCTCTTACAGGAAGCTGGATATCAGGCATTTGTTTCTGCCTTTCTTTATGTTTTGCTTTGAAGAATTCATTTTCTACTGGAAAATGGAAACAATTCTAAGAAGTAACAATGCATTTTGATTTATTTTTAATTACAGAAGATACAACCTATTTAAAAAAAAAAAATCAGTATTGCTTGTGTTTAAGTTGTAGGGAAATCATCCAGACTCTGACTGTTGTTCACCTAAATGAAAGAACACTGGAAGAAATGCAGTGCAGAGAAGACTAGTGAAATTGGAATAGATTATCAGCATGTGAAACATGTATTTTGCTTTTTTTAAGTCTGAAATTTATCTGCAGACTGTTAGTTTATGCATTAATTGCATAACTAACCTGATTACTTGCTAGTTTTTGTTTATTAAGAAGGCATCATGGTCTAAGCTTGCCCTAGCAGCTTTTTAAAGTGTTTGCAAAGAGGGGTTTTTTATATGACATCACTTTTTACAAGGAGACAGCTGATCACTAAAATGAGAAAAACATTTTTAATCTAATTTGATGTTATCTCGAGTAGGCAATCGATTTTGGACAGCTTCCATTTTTCTACACAGGTTGCTTAGGAAACATTATTTAAGCCCAGTTTCTGGTGTACTTAAGTGTCTTATTTTCCTTTTAGAGTTATTTTTATTAATTTATATGCCATGGGGGAATATGGGAAACATATTCCTGGAACCTTTTGGCATTCAGATAGCACATTGTATAAATATCTGCATTTTGTAGATAAAAATGGAAACTACCTATAAATGTAAGGATTAGTTTGATGGTATTCATGACAAGTTGTTAATTAAAAGGTGATATTATTATATATAAATGATACAAATGAGCATGATCAGTCAAATGCTTGGTTGGTCAGACTATTGTTAGGAGAAAATAAAAGAAAACATCTGATTAAGACTGATTCACTTTGATTATGCACAGGTATTTTTGCCAGGTAATTTAATCATGAGGTAAGTACAAATGGTTGTGCTACTATAGATATTATTAATGGGCTGCACCAAATGGACAGCAGCTAAAGAAGCAGTCATGCTTATTTCAGAGCTGACTTCTTTTTTTCAGGAGTCAGAGAAAATTTATAGTAATAAGATTGACTGCCTGACTTGTGTCTGGATTTCCCTGCTTATTCTATTGATGTTCAGTCAAAGATTGATGTGATTTACTTGTCAACAAAGATGCTTCTGCCATCTTACACATTCCTCATACTTTTCTGATGCAATCTAAAAAGATTGTGATAGTCTTTATCTTAAATTATTTTAAACCTCTTCCACCAGTTCAGCAGATGTTGCCAGATAAAATAGGGAGTATGTAGAGTATTTTTTTTTCTTTTTAAGCCCAATTGGGCAGACAACAAGCTGGATTGATGGAGGAAACGTGCCCACTCCTGATCAAAACTGCCTCTGTGTGTCAGGAAATATGACAGCAACTGGGCCAGAGTGGGAGTGAGTTATAGCAGCAGATCAGGCTTCATCCTAGTCATTGTTACATAGGAATCCCAGTGCTCTGTAGGTTTGGGCAGTCAGTATGCTGTCCTCTACAAAATGCTGGTGAAGGTAACACAATAGTAGATGTGTTCAGCATCTGTGGATTTTTTTTCCTTTTTCTTTTATGTTTTGAGAGCACATGCTGTCTAGAGGGCACTTGAACATATTTTAATGATCAAAAAATTGTTACAGTGTGAAGCTTACATCCAAAGAAAATTTGGTCTGAGGGAATGACTGGAAGTCTGACAAGTAGACTAAATATTTTTTTATGGTAAGTGACTTCTACCCAAGTTTCTATTCTTTTTTAATATCATAAATAATATAAAACCACGTTAGGACCTCAGAAATCTTACAATCCCTTGATACCAACAACACAGTGATACTGTGCTGCCCTCAGCCCTTCATTAGCATCTTGATACAGATGTCTCCCCTTGGCAGTGAAAGGTGTCAGAAGAGATCACTGGGAGCTGAGGCACTGTGCCCTCTCCAATTGCTGTGTGTCATTTTTAATAGTATGTTAAGATTTCTAACTTCATGCATCAGTGGTATTTTGTGATAGCATTTAAACACCTTTTGTAAACATTCTTTCATTAGCAAATTAGATTAATATATGTTACTAAAAAGAAAAAAAATCTTGATCACTAGACTGTGTGTGTCTCTTGGTAAATCTCTAGGAGTAAGAAGAAAGTTATGACTTCTGGCAAAACTGTTCCTCAATTAACAGCCAGCCTGACAGTTCTTAGGAGAGACTTGTAAAATTGTAAACCAAAAAGCTACTGCTTGCTGCATAGCAGCAAAATAATACTTTCTTTAAAAAGCATAGAAAACAGTGACTTTGAGAACAAAAAGTGTCATGATACTGTTCTGTTTTAAAACCAGAGGTGTGCAGTACTACCATAAACTGTATGTGCCTTTTTAATGTATTGCTGGGAAGGTTTCCAAGGTGGGAGCTGTACTGGGACCTGTTTGCAGCAAGCACAGATCCCAAGTTTTACCTTTATGGGTTTAACAGGTATGGATACTTCTAGTCTTTACCAGGCCTTTTTGTTGGCTAGGAAAAGTTATATTGATGTTAGTCTTGGTTCTAAGTTAATTTCTCTTGATTAAAGGTCACTGAGGGTCTGTTTGTATAAGAATTTTCTCGTTGCTCCTTTCCCTTCCATCTATGAGTTTGTGTACATGAGTATTCTATTTATATAGCATCAATGGACCCTAGGTTTTCCAGTCTCTGGATATTTAAATAGTGCTTATCTCTACCAAAACAGTGTAACAGAATTTGAGTACAGCAGACTATTATTTGTGGATTCACTTGTTAGTTCATTCCTTCAAGGTGAAGGTTTGCCTAAGGTGAAATCAGGGCACTTAGTGAAAGGTGGCAATTAAACTTGAGTGTGCAGCTCAGGTTTCTGCTCCATTGCAGGTTTTGGGGTTTTGTTTTTTTGGGGGGGGGGGGGGGGGGGGGGTTTTTTTGGGGGTTTTTAAGATTTGCAGGTATGGAAAAACTTGAAAGTTTGCCCAGTGACACCAGTTTTACTCTCCAGAAGAGAATCTACTGATAGTGCCAGTAAGGCGCAATGGTAGCAGGCAGTTCAGTTCATCACTTTATGAAAGTCTTTTTTGGCCATGGAAGAGCTTATGACAATACTTTTAACAGCTTTTCCAAGTTATGTTGCAGACTTCTACTCTTCAGGTTGTGGCTACACATTTCAGAGATGCTTATCCAAAGTCTGTTCCCAGTGGATTGTTCCTGCTGTCATGTACTGTTATGGGCATGGGTGTTTGTGTCGATATAAAATGAGGTGGGACAGGGAACTGGTGTAGCTAAGCAATAAACCAGCTTAAAAAGGGAGTCATAGAATCATTAAGGTTGGAAATTACCTCTAAGATCATCAACCCAACACCACCATGCCTGCTAAACCATGTCCCTAAGCACCACATCTACTCATCTTTTAAATCCCTCCAGGGATGGTGGCTCAAGGTAGGTAATTAAGTTGTTACTATCACTGAGATGTTGCTTATCAAGCAGTGAGATAATTTTGGTGCATGTAGTCCATCCAGTCATGCTGAAAGTGGCAGTCCTCTGTCCTTTTTGCTTCTGCTCATCTTGCAAGACCAGGAAACCCTGTATTTAAATTTAAACCTACCACCTATTTCTTCTTAGGTGTACTCACCTGTGTTTCTGCTTGATGCTTGGTAGGGTTACGCAGGGAAGGAAAAAAATGTTGGATAAATCTAATTAAATTCCTCTTCCCTTTTGATGCTCAGGTTTTGCCCTATAATTTCAATGGTTTTATCTTGGCTCTCTGAGAAAAAGCAAGTTAGAAGTTCTGAATTTGTGAAAATAAAGCTAAACTCCAGCATGTCACTTTCACCTAATTTTTTTTAAATTCATGGTCTTGAGATTATTTCAATTGTCATTAAAGTATGAGCTCTTCAGAGATCAGAAATGAGTGTTTTATGAAGTTTAATGATTGATTCTCTGTCCTGATAGAAAAAGCCATGCAGTACTAAAACAAACTCCTCCTTAGAGCCCCTCAGGATCCAAACTAGTGTTTTTTCCATAAAAAATATGCACCATTACCAAGACATGGCAATCATGGCATCATGATGGTGATGAGAGCTCAGTAGCTGTCAGCAACTGCTTAAGAGTTTAAAGAAGACAGAAGCAGACCTTTCCCAAAGGTGCACAGTCACAGGGCAGGAGGCAACAGACACAGGTTGCAACGTGGGTTGCTTGGACTCTATATAAGGAAAAATCTTTTCATCTTGAGGGTGACCAAACTTTGGACCAGGTTTCTCAGAGTGGTCATGGATCTCTGCATCTTTGAGAGATACTCAGAACTCTCCTGGACAATAAGTAGCTTGATACAACTGAATCAGGTTGACCCTTCCAGCAGGGAACTGGACCAGGTTACCTCTGGAGGTCCCTTCCAACCTCAGTGATTCTGTGATTCCAGGTGTTTACAGACTAACAAACTCTCAGATGTCCCATAAAGTGTTTTAGTTAAACCAAAGGTAGGTAAGTGAAATAGATCAAGCAAGATTATGGGTATGGAAATGCTGAACACCCAAATGGTTTCCATCTCCTTCAAGCCTGCAAGAACTGAGCATGTTTACTAGTCAAATCCTATGGTTTTCAGTAGAGAAACCAATACTGAAGGATATGGAGTTCCTGACTGAGTATATAAATGTGTAGCCTTTTTCTACCCAGCTGTGGTTTCACCAACTGTTTCAGCAGGATGCATTTTAATTTAAATTTACTGATCCAAGACATGGAAGTCAATCTCTAAATGAATTATATGTGAAATAAATCTCATAAAAGCTTTTTTCCTAAGGTTTGGTAATATTCTTTAAACTATTTACAGCAATTTTTTTCCCCTAATCTATCAAAGCAGATCTAATAGTACTGCCAGACTTGTTATTCTAACCTGAAGCATGCCTTTATCAAAAACAGGGTAGTACAAAGGCAGTTTTCAGTGTATGGAGACTTAAATAGAGGAAAAAATACTTTTGCTTTTTTTGTTGAAAAAGACTAATTTTTGTTACATTTTTGATTTTACTGATTCACTGCCTGCTCAGATGAGCCAGTGGTAATTGTGATAGAGAACAGTAAAATCTGCATTTGAAGTGCTTGAGAGGAAGGGGTGTTGAAGCACGAGCATAAATGCACTTTGTGATTCTAAAAATCAAGTCAGAAATTTGAAAGGAAAAAAATTCTCTATTGCCAAAGAAAGAAAAATGGATGAAACTGAACGTAAAGGACAAGTTCTTCTGAGGTTAGTCAGAAGAAATGGGACTGAGTTCCATCACACACTCCCTTAAATGTCATGGACTGAGGGACAGCTTCTCCTTCTTCAGATAGTTCATCCTTCCAGTGACATCTTTGTAGAAGAAAATGTGACTTCAATTCAGCCCAAATCTCTTAATACAGACTTTGTCTTGGAGGAAAGTTTATTTGTTCACATGCATTATGTCATAATCTCACCTCTTAAAGCGTGTTAAAAAATCTTGTTAGCCTTTTTTGAAGACATGGGTGGTAATGTCTTGCTCCTCAAATAACTGTTCCTAAACATTCAGGTGGGAAGATTATGCAAACAAAGCTATTCAATTCATTGAGAGCAAAAAAATGTGAAATGAAAAGTTTTCATATACAGAGGAAAAAAATTAAGATCAAAGATAAGTTAAAAATTATTAGATTAGCTACCATATTTGGAAAAAAAAAAGTCCTGATGACAAACTAAGTGGATTCTGTTCTGTCCAGTAAGAAGTGGCCTCATGCTGCAACCTGCTTCTAGCTGCACAAGTTGGAAGAAACAAATCTTGGTAGCTCATTTCAGCCAAACTCAATAATGGACTCTGAAATATGGGGAAGAGGCATGAAGAAGTGCAGAAATTCAGGCCCAAAATGGGTTTTTTCTTCTCTTTGAGGTCTTGCAGCTGAGCTATACGAGTGCTGCAGAGGACCTCCAAGTAGTCTTGTCTGAGGTTTCAACTGATCCCTCCGAGCTCGTTTTCTGTGATTACCCAGCTGAGCTTGGGGCTCTTCATTGACTGTCTTACCACGTCTGCATGTGTTTAGTAACAAGCAATAGAATGAGAGGAAACAGCCTCAAGGTATGCCAGGGGAGGTTCAGATTGGGTATCAGGAAAAGTTTCTTCCCTGAAAGGGTTCTCAGGCGTTGGAAGGGGCTGCCCAGGGCAGTGGTGGAGTCCCCATCCCTGGGGGGATTTAAAAGCCTGGTAGATGAGGTGCTCAAGAGATCTGGTTTAGTAGTGGACAGGTACAGTTGGACTCTGTGAGCTCAAAGGTCTTTTCCAACCAGACAATTCTCTGATTTTATGATTTACCTGTTCAAGTCACACTGGGCAACCCAGGAAAATGGCTGTGTGAGTGTAGCAGAGTGGAAGACTTACCAAAAGGCTGTTTGCTGGGGAGGAGCCAGCGTTCTCCTGGTGTGAGAGGAGGATTGCTTCCCTCCAAAGAACCCTGGGCCAGATCTCTGCTGCTGCTGCTGACTTTTTGTCTTACCTAGAGCCAGAACTTTTTGTAAGTAAGGGTCAGTAACAGACTGAAAAAACAATCTTTGTTTGTAGAGTAGCTGTGGATCATCCTCTTACTCACTGTCCTTTAACTCATGTTGTTGGAGCCTTTTCTGGAATTCTGGCATGGATATTTTCAGCAGTCTACATTGAAAACTCATTGTGCTTAGCAGCCAGGGAGCCCTTATTTCTGTTGGGTTGTCAGTGGTTTAGAAATGCTGCAACCAAAGAAATTGAGAGCTCCACGCTTGCTGCCTCTGGTAGGCTCAGGCTGCCCTTCCTCTCCATCCCCATCATAAGCTCATGTGCAGTCCAGGCAGAGTTGAAATGCTGGGAAGTGTGGGAGAGTTTGTTTTTTTGGTTGGGTTTTTTTGGTTGGGTTTTGGTTTGGTTTGGGGTTTTTTTTCCCCCTCATTATTCCCATCAAGTCTATCCCTCTGGATGGGTAAACAGCTGTATTCTGACCATAGATATGGTGGTCATTTTGATTTTTTAATTTTATTTTAGTTTAGTTTTCTTAGACTTCACCACTTTAAAAATATTACAATGTAGATTTACAGGCCTGTTACTATTTAACAAACTTTTGGCAATGAATTTCTTTTGAAAACAGAATAAAGGAATATGAGAAGTATGGATGGCTTTTTAATTGGATAAAGCCATAGCTCCCAGGCTGCAGCAGTGTCACTGGCTCAGGAAGGCTTTGGAGAAGTTGTAGTATTGCCCTTGAGACATTTTCTCTTTAGAGACTTTGAATTAAAAAATCATTGTCAATTTTACAATTAGTAACTTTTAGTCCCTGCAAATTTATTTCATATTTCAGAAATTGCTAGTTAGGAATGGGCTGCTTCTTCCTGTTTCTGACATCATGAGTTGTTACTGATTTAATTGCAGAAACACATTTTCATTATGCCAATAATAATAATAATAATAATAATAATAATAATAATAATAATAATAATGGTTTTGTTTTAGAGGGACTGCCTAGAATCCTTAAGTCAGCACTCAGGCACCCTAATGACCAAGGAAAGACTTGACCTCCTGTTTCTTTTAGCAGTTTCAAGTATTTGTCCTGAAAATCTCGAGAACATTTACAAAGTTTTTACTCAGATCTAGGCAATGCTTTCCAGATGGGAAATTCAAAGATATTCCAAACTTGTAAATGACATTCTTTGGAGGTTTAGCAGCCTTACTCAATCATAGGCAAGTTTTGGGGGTTGTTATTAGTGGTGTGTTTTAATAACGATTGGCACTTAATCTCTAAGTGATGTTTTACTTCATTTCTAGTTTAACTGCAGTAGTAAAACCCAAATGTAGTGAATTACACGGTTGTGGTCACAGTTACCTTTTCATTTGCAAAAGTTACGTGGTCAAATTAATACAGGTTTGGTATTGGTGTGTATATATATATATATATATATATATTTGGTGTATATATATTTGGTATATACAGGACCTGTTTGGTTCCTTTGGTTTCCTTCCCTGCAGTATCTTGCCTTTTAGGAGCACGCTATGTTGCCCAGGGCCACAATTAAAACGTGTGCAGGCTTTCCAGGGGATGCTCTGCAGGAGTCTGCGGGTAGTGGGGCTGCCCCTCCCAGCACAGCCCCCAGGGATTGGCAGTGGGAGCTCCTGTGAGTAACTTCCACGTGGTGTTTTTAAATTGCTGGTTCTCAAATTGGAGCACAGCAGCTGCACTCGGCATCAAGCCGAAGCTTAAAGCTTTTTTTTTTTCCCCTCACATAATGGCTTTTCAGCCTAAAACTGGTAGGTCTGTACCAGAGGCTGCTAATATTTCTGTGTGCAATTTGATAACAGGAGTTGAGCAGAGTTCTAGACCACGAGTACAAGGAAGCACGCTGTGGTGGTTTCAGCCTCAGCTTGGACCATGTGGTCCTTCACTCACTCCCCAACACCTGGTGAGATGGGGAGTGAAACTCAGTGAAGGGCTGGTGGGTTGAAATGAGGACAGGGAGGGCTCACTCACCAGTGATGGTCATGGGCAAGACTTGGGGAAGAAAAATTCAATTTAATTTGTTACCAATCAATGAGAGTAGCACAGTGAGATATAACAACCACATCTTAAAACACTTCCCCACTCCTCCCTTCTTCCCAGGCTCCAATCACTTTGCTCCCCATTTCTCTACCTTCCTTCTCCCCCCAGCAGCACAGGGGACAGGGAATGGGGGTTCAGTCAGTTCATCTCTGCTGCTCTTCTCAGCATGAGATCCCTCCCGCAGGCTGCAAGAGTCCAGGAGCAAAGTGTTCCAACACAGCTTCCTGTGGAGTCATGGACCTCTTTGGGCTCAGCTCCTGGCTCCAGCATGGGGACATCCACGGCCTGCAGATGGGTCTCTGGTCCAGTGCACCTCCTCCCCCTGCTATGACATGAGCATCTCTGGGGTCTTCTTGCTCATCACGAGCTCCCAACGTAGTCACACCTGTCCTCAGGAGCACCTTTCTGCTCCAGCGTGGAGTCCTCCATGGCCTACATGTGGGTATCTGCTTTGCCATTGAACCTCCATGGGCTGCAGGGGACCTCATTTGCCTCCTCTTACTCTTCTCCTTGCTGATCTGAGTGTCTGAGGTTCTCTGTCTTATCCCTCTTCCTCCTGCCTCATGTCATCTGTGCCTTTTTTGTTCAACCAATGCTCTCCTCTCTCCTGAAACCCATTCTTCCCCTTGTAAATATGGATTTGAAGAGGCATTTCCCTATCACTGCTTGGCTCAGCCTGAGCTAGAGGCAGGTCTCCCTTGGAGCCAGGGGAGCTTCATGAAGCTTCTCACAGGGGCCATCGCTGCAGCCCCTTCCCCTGCTACCAAAACCAGCCCCACACACACACACAAACCCAACACACACGTCACAGGTTTGGTTTTACTCTCATCCCAAAGCCTTGACTTCTAATATAACTCAAAAAGCTGTCCAGGGCTAGTGCCCCTTCCCAGAGGGAAAAGCAATCACTTCCCACTCCAAAATATGCCATAGGATATTTAGAAAAGCAAGGTGTATTTTAGTTAATACACTTTGAGAACGAAGATCTCTCATTCTGGGACTTCTGCTGCTTAGAAACAAAGCAGTGATGTCTTTGTGATATTGTATTACAAAAACACAGTAAAATGTTATAATGATTCCTTAATTGCTAATGAAGAAAGTACTGAGGGGTTTTTTTTTTTGAGGTCATTTTACTGAAAGGTAGAAAAACAAACAAAGTTTGTTTATGAATACAAGAACAAAGAATGAGTATAATTAAATACAGTGAATGGTAAAAATGATTAAGAAAAATAAGTTCCCTTATTTTGAAACTAATTGGAATTTTGAACCTTTGGAAGAATCACAAACTGGTTTGGGTTGGAAGGGACCTTAAAGCTCATCCAGGTTGGATGAGGCTTTGAGCAACCTGGTCTAGTGGAAGGTGTCCCTGCTGATGGCAGGGGGGTTGGGACTGGATGAGCTTTAAGGTCCCTTCCAACCCAAACCACTCTGTGATTCTATGATCTTACTAACAAATTGAGGTTGGTCATGACAGTTTCTTTTTTGGTGTTTTCTCAGAGTCTGGATTCATTTAGAATGTGTCAACTCAACTTCTGGAGTAAGAACATTTTCCAGCTGACCTGGTTTGTTAATACTACAGGAGGTTTTGGCTTTGTTTTTAACAAAGCTTTAGGTACTTTACAGCTTGTAATCAGGGAATACAGGACTGACAAATCTCACTCGTTGGTCTCTATTTTGTCTGCATGAGTGTATGCTGTGTTCCTCCTAAATGAGAAAGGAAACAACGTTGTCAGCTGAGGACTTTTTCTGGCTTTTATTATCAGGTGTTTAAAAGCATTGTCAGGCTTCTCATTCTCGTGCTAAATGGAACAATTTGTTGTCTTCAAGGGGTGAATCATTTTTTCTTTTCCAATGTTAATCATTCTTACTGTGTTATAAAAGTCTTTAAGGATTTTAAAGATAGGTGCTATGGTGGTGTTTAAGCAGTAAACATCACCCCACTGTATCTTATCAGTAAGATTAAATATTAGCTGGCACCTTTTCTTCTGAAGTGTTTATGTGTTCCATTTGTATTAATCATATAAAATCTAGTGTTAGAAGCAGAAGTTGTCTTTGGTACATCAGTATCTGTCTTGGTCTGAACCAGATTGAACGTTTCCTCTGTTCTTTAAGCTTTTTAAACTTATTTAAAGTTAGTGGTGTGTCTAGATAGTTGCTGCTTAAATATTAATGTGCCTTTTTTTTTACCCATTAATTTGTTCAAGTGAAGGGCTTCAATCTTGCTGCTTCAATGAAAACATAGTTTGTTTTCAATTTCTTTTGAAAATTCTAGAGCATGAAGATGGTAATCTTTACATTTTTCAGCACAGTTTGCAATTCAGTCAATAGTTAGGCAGTAATCTGTATTTTGGTGCCTTTTCACAGTGGTGTCTATGGACTGTCCTGCATTAATTGTTTTCATATGCAAATTTGAAATGAATTTCTGTGATTTACACATGCATTTTAAATGCCCTTCTGCAGAAATGGGACATGTATGTGTACAACCAACTTAGTAATTCTCATCTTCAGTGTCATTCCAGACTTCAAAAGAATAATGTCATCTTTGTGCAGAAGGGGGGGGGAAAAAGAGATGGCAACAACTTGACTGCTGGTCTGTCATAACTGCTCATGCAAAGTAGATTTTAACAGACTATAAAAGTTCATTTGTGAGACATTTGTGACACTGAATGTCTCAAGCTAACTTTGTCCTTTAAAAACTTGAATGTATTTTGTAGTGAGAACACAGTTTTAAATAGATGACTTTGTGGAATAGCATTGCTTTTGGAATGAAGGACTGGAATTTTAAACGTAAGACTTGCCAGAAAGGAGTTGTTAGAGCTGTGGGCTGGTGCTGCTTTTTGACTCTCAGCCGCTGACCACGGTGGTGTTGGGTTAAAGGGCAGAGAGGTTTGGCAGAAAATAACCCCCCTGGGTTCCAGCTTCTCCTCGGGTACCGGAGGGGCTGGGGGCGGCTGGGCTGAGTGTCCCAGCGATGCCCCATGGGCACTGCCAGTCCGGTCACCTTCAATACGTGGAGCTCCCCCGGCTCCAGATGCGCTACGAGCGTGGCGCGGCCGCCCGGTGGCGTGGGGCGGAGCCGGCGCGGCCGCCCGGTGGCGTGGGGCTGAGCCGGCGCGGCCGCCCGGTGGCGTGGGGCTGAGCCGGCGCGGCCGCCCGGTGGCGTTGGGGTGAGCCGGCGCGGCCGCCCGGTGGCGTTGGGCGGAGCCGGCGCGGCCGCCCGGTGGCGTTGGGCGGAGCCGGCGCGGCCGCCCGGTGGCGTTGGGCGGAGCCGGCGCGGCCGCCCGGTGGCGTTGGGCGGAGCCGGCGCGGCCGCCCGGTGGCGTTGGGCGGAGCCGGCGCGGCCGCCCGGTGGCGTTGGGCGGAGCCGGCGCGGCCGCCCGGTGGCGTTGGGCGGAGCCGGCGCGGCCGCCCGGTGGCGTTGGGCGGAGCCGGCGCGGCCGCCCGGTGGCGTTGGGCGGAGCCGGCGCGGCCGCCCGGTCCCGCTCCCCGGGAGCTCTCCCGGTTGGATTCACGTTGGTGCGATGCAGCTCCGGTCTGGTCACGCTTAAATGAACCCGCGTGGCCGCGCTTGGGGTCGTTCAGTGAGGACTGGCACGGCTGGATGTCAAAGCAACAGATAAACAATGTAAAATCTTTTGATCCATGTTCATATACAGAGCTTTTCTTGATAAAGGAGGTGTGGCATTATTGAGAACAGAGAGTGGTAGTGAAGCATATTTCAACTTATGCTGTGAGATAAGGTGCTTTTAGGAAAAATTCTGAAGTTTCAGTCAAGAAACACTCACAGAAAGCTTCTTTCCATGTCCTCTGCCTTTCCCAAAAACAGAGAGGCTGTGAGGTCTTCACCTCTGTTTTCCTCATGCTTTCATCTCTTTCTGAAGCTTGAATGCCAACTCAAAGAGAATCCAGGCTTTTGAAGCTCAGCAGGGTAGCTCATGAGCACGAGTTGCTTTTCATGATGGTTTCAGCAGCTCCAGACCTGTCAGAGCAAATTACCATATTCCTAGAGGAGTATGAAATCCCATGCTCACTCTGCAGAAGCCAAGACCAAACAATTATTTAATGAAATGTGTAAATGTTTCGATAGATTTACCTTTATTAATGAGCATAAGCAGTCTGGTGTAGAGTGGGGTTCTGTACATTCCCTTCCATTCATACTGTATTATTTAGATATACACTTCTTTAAATATTTGTGTCTATCAAGGTGTACCTGTAAATATAATACTTATTAGCTAGAGATTTTCACATACCTTGCCCAAGTAATTCTATGTTATAGTAGTATAAAATACACATAGTATAAAATACATATTACTATATATTAGAACAGTATAAAATATCTATGCCTTTAATTTCTAAACAGATAACACTTTTTTCATAAGTTTCTTGTTTATAGCTGTTCCTGTTGCTATAGGAAAACACCTTCAAATGTGACTGTATCATGTGTGTGTGCATATGTATATCTAATGTTAAACATAGACTTGTTAAATGTGAATAGAATGTTCCTAGAGCTGTTACAGAAACTGTATTGAAGACATTGAATTTTAATTTGAATTTTCAAGGAGAAGTTCAAGGAAAGTTGAAAGTGTATTCTTAATGATTTAAGAGCAATCCAATAATTATGGAAGATTGATATATGATAGTCTGGTAGAGGATACACTGACTCTCCACTCTTTGGCAGGTGGATGACATCTTGGGAGAAGGCAGTGATGAAAGCGACAGCGAAAAAAAAAAGCCAAAAGAGAAAGGGGAAAAACCTCAAATTAGTGCAACAGAGACTCTAGGAATGAAAACGGATCAGAGACCTGGATCATCATCATCATCAAGTGAAAGAAGCTTAACAGGCAGTGTGCCCAGGTATGAGTTTTTCAGATGTAAAAGGAAGTGCTGGTGATGTTTCATTGTGTTGCTGCACTGTTCAGCATGCTCTTTGACAATGCAAGCTCTGTGTCACTGGTAACCTCTCTGTGTCAGGAACTTTGGTTTTGGTAACTGAAATTTCTCATGCTCACCTCTGCGATGTTTTGGGACTCATTTAAGGCAACAGTCATAGTAAATGTCTGTTGAGAACCAGGATATCGTCTGTTTTGTAAGAATTGAAGACTACTGAACTGCACTGACTTTAAAGTAGTCTTGATCCTGAGTCAGACCTAGGACAATGTCCTCTGCAGTGTTACTTTGAGTGAAATAAAGCACAGTTTTGGGAAGCTATGGGGTTTTTTCATCCTGAATTTTTGAGATATTTTTATAGGGGAAATTCATAAAAACTGGATTGTTGAGATGGTTTTCTGTTTCAGTCACTTGCTTTTAGAAAGAAATTTTAACTTGCTAGTCTCCTCTGCAAAAATTAGTGTCCCACCAATGACTGTTGAGTGATGACTATCAACCAATTTGCTAGTTAAACTAGAGCTTGATAAAATCAGTGCACATTTTAAATATGGTAAGGAATGGTTCTCTATCTGCAGCCCCTTAATAGTTTTTAAGCCTAACAATATAAGATGAGGATTATAGCAGTTTTAATTTAGAATTGCTGAGATCATCATCCCACAAAGTGCTAGGAATTCCAAACATGGTAGTTTCTTCCTGCTCTCATAACTGGACTCTCTTCTCACTCATATGCATTTATGCTCTAATATTTTTTCCTTAATGCAAGGTGATATAAGTAGTAGGATGTATTTGACTTATTTCCATTATTTTAACTTCTGTGAGCTTTGTTCTAGCACACAAAGAATGGATGAGAAAAATTGCAAAAACCACCACAGGATGTGATATATAAATATTAATGAGCGGGTTTTGGTTGGGGTAACAAGGTTGCTGTGTGTCAGGAGTTTACTGGAGAAGGAGTTCCATGGGAAGCTTGCACAGGCCTTTTAGTTTATTGTGGATATTTCTAATTGTTGAGCATCTTCAGAAGAATGTCAGTCTAAATGGCATAAGAATTTAATGTGTCACAGAGCTAGAAGAAAGGCAAGCCAGTGATGAATGTTTTTAGAATACCATTTGAAGCAGCAAAGCATGGTGGTGGCATGTCACAGTTAATTCATCCTCATACTGCAATGTTTTGTTGTGTAGAAAATGCACTGAATTCTGGAAAAGACAAAGCAAAAAGGATTGTATTAAGGAATATTGCTTCAGGTTATTGCTAAATGCTGTTCCCCATGTAGGGTTTATAAAGACAGAGTGAGTACATTGGTAATTAACTGTTGTTCTCTATAGGAAACTTCCTAAGCTGGCAGTACTTCTGCACTCAGAGCCCACGTCGAGGTGGTAGTGCTGTTGCTAGAGTAAAGTCTTCGAGCAGCTTCTTAAGGAAGTTTTCTGTTTGACCTTTCTACCTCTACCCTGTCAGCTTGTTAAACTGCATCCAGGATTGAACCTGGGTGGAGTGCTGGAAAACATTCTCACAAAGCTGGTTCAGATGCTGACCCAGTGTCTGCTGGTCAGGAGATTCTGCTCAATAGAAAAGAACTTCTGCCCATCATCCTTATTCTATTTAAAATTTGAAGTTTAAAATTTATGTTTTTGTGGTCAGTCAGTGTCATATGTGCTGAAGAGATACCATAGCAGAGGGATTGTCTGCCTGGACTTGAGTAAAGCCTTTGATACTGTTTCCAACAGCATTCTCCTGGAGAAACTGGCTGCTCATGGCTTGGATGGGCACAGACATTGGTGGGCAAAAAACTGGCTGGATGGCCAAGCCCAAAGAGTGGTGGGGAATGGAGTTAAATCCAGTTGGTGGCCAGTCACCAGTGGTGTTCCACAGGGCTCAGTGCTGGGGTCCATCCTGTTTAACACCTTCATCCGTGATCTGAACGAGGGGATCGTGGGCACCCTCAGTCAGTTTGCAGATGGCACCCAGCTGGGTGGGAGTGTTGATCTGCTGCACGGTTGGGAGGCTCTGCAGAGGGATCTGGACAGGCTGGATCCATGGGCTGGGACCATACTCTGCCCTGGTGAGGCCACATCTGGAATATTGTGTCCAGTTCTGGGCCCCCCAGTTCAAGAAGGACAGGGAACTGCTGGAGAGAGTCCAGCACAGAGCCACCAAGGTGATGAAGGGAGTGGAGCAGCTCCCTGATGAGGAAAGGCTGAGGGAGCTGGGGCTCTTTAGCTTGGAGAGGAGGAGGCTGAGGGGTGACCTCATTAATGTTTATAAATATTTGAAGGGTGAGTGTCAGGAGGATGGGGCCAGGCTCTTCACAGTGGTGTCCAATGGTAGGACAAGGGGCAATGGGTGTGAGCTGGAACACAGGAGGTTCCACTTAAACTTGAGAAGGAACTTCTTTATGGTGAGGGTGACAGAGCCCTGGGACAGGCTGCCCAGGGAGGGTGTGGAGTCTCCTTCTCTGGAGACATTCAAGACCCGCCTGGACGCCTTCCTGTGTGATCTCATCTAGTTCCTGCTCCTGCAGGGGGGTTGGACTGGATGAGCTTTCGAGGTCCCTTCCAATCCCTGACATTGTGTGATTCTGTGACCATGAGTTTCAATGAGGCCAAATGTTGGGTTCTGCACTTTGACCTCAACAACCCCTGGCAGTGTGACAGGCCTGGGGAGGAGCGGCTGGAGAGCTGCTGGGCAGAGAGGGACCTGGGGGTGTTGGTGGACAGCGGCTGAACGTGAGCCAGCAGAGTGCCCAGGTGGCCAAAATGGCATCCTGGCCTGGATCAGCATTAGTGTGGCCAGCAGGACCAGGGAAGTTCTCTTCCCCCTGTCCTGGGCACTGGTGAGGCCACAGCTCAAGTGCTGGGGTCAGTGTTGGGCCCCTGAGTCCAAGAAGGACCTGGAGGTGCTGGAGCATGTCCAGAGAAGGGCAATGGAGCTGGGGAAGGGTCTGGAGCACAAGTGTGCTGAGTTCCCGGCTGAGGGAACTGGGGGTGTTGAGCCTGGAGAAAAGGAGGCTGAGGGGAGACCTTCTGGCTCTGTCCAAGTCCCTGCAAGGAGGGTGGAGAGAGGTGGGGGTGGGTCTGTTCAACCCAGGACCAAGGGACAGGACAAGAGGAAATGGCCTCAAGTTGTGCCCAGGGCAGTTGAGATTGGATGTGAGGAAGAATTTCTTTGCTGAAAGGGTTCTGAGGCATTGGAAGGGGCTGCCCAGGGCAGTGGTGGAGTCCCCATCCCTGGAGGGATTGAAGAGTCGTGTAGACACAGTGCTGAGGGACAGGGGTTAGTCAGGGACTGGTCAGTGTTGGGTTCATGATGGGACTCGATGAGCTTAAAGGGCTTTTCCAGTCGAGGCAATGCTGGGATTCTGTGCTAATGTGAGATCCCTTGTTAAACAGAAGGATGAACACCTCCAGGACCTCAGTCCACTCCAACACAAATACTGGTTACTGTTTCTGGGAGCCACATTTCTATAAGCCAAGTGTTGTACAAGCATATATGTCTCAACAAGATCTAACATTTCTGTTTGGAAATTAGAGTCTTTGGGCTGTTAGGAACATAATGAGGCTGAAATTGTATTTAATAATTTTCAGTTCTTTCTGCTCTGTCATGTAGCCTGAAGTTGCAAGTTCTTTGTTACCATGACCACCATCACCTCTTACCACATTAAGCAAACAGAGGCTTTGTATCCTAAAGGCCAGTCCCAGCTATTCCTTATGTAAATCCACCCTGGACCTGCTGTTTAAATCATTATTTCACAACTTTTTATGAACTCCCTGATGTCCATATTTTACTTATGAACATTTCCAGAAGACAAAAGATGGACAAGAGAAAGGTGGTGTCCAAACATGATCCAGTTCTCTGGCATTGTGGCTCAGCTCACTCCTGGCAGAGATGAGACCTGCAGGGACTGTCAGTTCCTGCTCAGCAATGCTCCCTTACACCTTCCCAGGAGTTCCTGACACCAGAACCGTCACACTTGTGTGACAGAAATGCAGCACTTCTGGGTAACGTTAGCCTTCACTCTGGGAATCTACAGAATATCCTGAGCTGATTTTTTTTTATCCCTACCAATTTCTCTGATGGGTCCCACTTCTAAAATTCTCACTGATGGAGTAAAATAATAATCTCTGAGAAATCCAATAGCTGTTTTTTGAGAGGGGAAGGGAAACGCAGCATCTTTCCTACACCCATTTATTTGTATGACTTTTGGTGGATGCCATGCAGTTAGGTTGTAATTTGGCAGCCTAGGGTTGTTTTAAAAACCTAGCTGCTTATGCAACTTAATAAAATGCTTGCTTTTATCTCACAAATGTCATGTTAAAAGGGCACTGCCATGAATGTGAGTTTCATACTGTGGAAAAAGATGAAATGGGAATCAGTAAATTAAAAAAAAAAAAGTAGTTGTTTGTGCTGTTCACGTTTGATCAGCCTCTGGTGATTATGACCTGCATACCAATGCCATACCTCTGCAGCTTACTTCATTTAGAAAATCCAAAGGAGATAAACAAGTTTTTATTCTTAAATAGTCTTGATCTTGGTGTAGAACGTATTTTTTCTGAGCTGCTTCTTATCTATTTTTTAAAAATAAAAGAATTACTGTTAGAGCTCTGATCCAGCTGTTGCTGAAGCAAAGAGGATCCCGACTTCAGCAGGAGCTGGACTCAGTTCTACTCAATTTTTCTACTTAGAATGAAATTCCACTCAATGTAGCTGAAACATGTCACACAGTAAATTCATTGCTGCACATTATGGAGAAGGTGTTATAAATCATGAAAGTGCACAAGTGTTTTTTAATGTGTTAGTGATAATTAATGGTACATAATATGAAAAAGCTTTTGAGACTAGTACAAATAGAATTTATTTGTAAGAGAAAACTGAATGTTTTGTTCCATAACACAGTACATACCTAGCAACGAGAGGTGTCTAATTAGTTATTTCAAGCTTTAAGTCATCAGTGCAGTTTGCTTTATTTTTCAAGTGCATTTTGATTTCACTCTGCTGTCTCCACTGAGACACATATTGACCAACCTGCATACTGTGAAGTAGTTGCCCTAATAATCTGTATTGCACAAATACATTCCATGTTAATATCCTTTAATATTGGTCTTTGTAGGAAGAGCAAAAATCAGGTGAAAGGCTGTGGCAGTCCCAAAAGAATCTATTTGGTAGAAAGATGGACAGGCACACAAAACAAATAACACCATTGAGAAAATGAGCTGAGCAGGATGACAAAGTTTGGGGTTGTGGTGGTTTCACCCTTTTGGGTTCAGCCAAACCCAGCCTGCTCTCTCACTCTCTTTCCCCAAGGAGTAGGGAGAGAATTGGAAAGAAAAGGGCAAGGAGACTCATGGGCTGAGATAAAAACTATTTACTAATTAAAATAAAATTATAATGATAACAGTGATAACAGAATATGGAAATGAATGATACCCAGTGCAGTTGCTCACCACCCACCGACCGATGCCCAGCCTGTCCCCAGCCAGCGATCCCAGAGCAGAGACAGTCCCAAAACAGCAGTTCCAGAAGAGTGAGAGCCCAAGAGAATCCCCAGCTCTCCAGTCAGCCCTGGTTAATGCACTGCCTATGAGGTGATATGATCTGGAATATCTCATTTGTGTATTTAAATACCAATTTGGGGTTTTGCTAATTACTGTGCTTCCCCTCTCCCAGTCCTTTGCACTTGCAAACCAGCCCAACAGGATGGCCTTGAGCTCCAGCAGCAACTGGTAACGTCAGTACTTTATCAACACTCTCATAACAAATCCCACACTGAAACCAAAAAACAGCTATTCTGGCTACTGAGAAGAAAATTAACCCTATCCTAGCAGGGTTCAGCCTCTTTCAGTTTGTAGATCCCAGCAATTTCTAGTGGAGGTGTGAAGCCCCGTGCAGCAAAGCTAACTGCTCTGTGTCTGTTGCCATGCCTGTTTCCTGAAGCAGAGCAGACCTCTGTAATTAATTTAAAGCTCTTGCAGAATGTCGTTTTTAAGCTGTCATAGAATCATAGAACTGTTTGGTTGGAAAAGACCTTTGACATCACTGAGTCCAACTGTACCTGTCCACTACTAAACCAGATCTCTGAGCACCTCATCTACCTGTCTTTTAAATCCCTCCAGGGATGGGGACTCCACCACCTCCCTGGGCAGCCCCTTCCAATGCCTCAGAACCCTTTCAGCAAAGAAATTCTTCCTCACATCCAATCTCAACTGCCCCTGGCACAACTTGAGGCCATTTCCTCTTGTCCTGTCCCTTGGTCCTTGGTTGAACAGACCCACCCCCACCTCTCTCCACCCTCCTTGCAGGGACTTGGACAGAGCCAGAAGGTCTCCCCTCAGCCTCCTTTTCTCCAGGCTCAACACCCCCAGTTTCCTCAGCCGAGAACTCAGCACACTTGTGCTCCAGACCCTTCCCCACTGTCTTATCAGAGAAACAGCTCGCTTTTTTCTTTCTAATTATTAGAGTAAAACAGAAGAGCCAGCGTGGCCTGTGCTCCAAAGAGGCTGTCAGCTCCAGGCAGTGCCTGCATCTGTCTTTTCTCAGCGAGGAAGAGCAGGGCAGAGGGTTTGGGGTTCTTTTCCCCACCATGTAAGATAGTTTTGTTAGAGAAAACTACTTTTCTTGTCTCCAACAACTGTGTTTGTTACTCCTGGCTTGGAAAACAAGTTACTGCTCTGACCACTGGCTGCTCTTCAGTGTCTCCTCATTATCAGAAAATTAACCATTATCTCGTGTTCAAGACTTCGAGACAAGTCACGGCATCAAGCGAGGTGAGAGGAGAGCTTCCTGTGGAGGGGGGCTGCAGTAGTCTGGTCTCTTTTTCAGCATAATACTGTGATGTTTTTCTGCTGGGAAGACATCAACCTTATTAAAAAAAAAAGCTACCAAACTGGAACTTAACTTTTGGCCTCCAACAGTGCTTGTCAGGCTCAGTGCAGCCGGTTGACACTATGAAGGATCCCACCCACTCCTTGGGTCTCTGCTGGCCCTCCCACCTTGTCAGACAGTGTTTGACCTTTGGCTGTTTTTAGAGTATTGTTCACTTCTGGTTAAAGTCTGCTTTTGTTCCCGAGGCTTTTTCTTATCAGGGCAGAAATAACTGTTTTTTTTCTTTTAAAGGAGTACAAGGTACACACAGATTTGGTGGATGTCAGTCAAGGATTCTCTCTTCAGGTCTACATTTCAGGTGACTTAGGGAGTGAGTTAAATATGTATTTCTGTACCTGGTTTCTAGCCACACACACACCCCTCCATGAAAATACTGAAGGATCTTACAGCTTTACATTCGTGTGATTTTTTTCAATTTGAAAAATATATACACTGAGAAATTCAGAAGTTTTTTGAGTTTCACCAAAATAGATGCATAGAGAAATTAGTTTGAATGTACTTTTTTTGTTAAACCTTTAAGTTTTTCATGCTACATCCTATTTCAAAGCTCCTTTACCGATCGAGTTGTCTTAAGATTTAGATCTTTTTGACTTTAAGATTGAATCATGTAGCTCTTTTATGTGCAATATTTGCAAAATAGCAACAATATTCTACTTGTTTGCTGTGCCTGAATTATGTCTTTTAGCGAACTCTTTTGCTTGTCTTTGTCAGAGGCATAGGAGGAGTTTTAATGCTTCATAAATTCCTTTTCACAGAGGATTCAAAATTCCTTTGCTGTGAAAGGATTATACCCAATTTGCTCTGCTTTGTTCTGTGTAATCTTCCTATAAAGTTTTTACTGAGCAAAAGGTCTCTGTAGGTCTTTCTGTGCCAAAAATTTGATTTTCAAGGTTTTTTTTTCAATATTAAATTAAATTAAGTCTCCAATCTGCTGTAATGAGTGCCCTATAAAATTAGAGGGTTGGGTTGGTTTTTTTTTCCCCTCTCCTCCTCCAAAGCTGAGGTGTAGCTGTGGTATGCTATGCTGAGGGGAATAACTTCAAACCATATGGAAATATGGGGTTTAAAAATGGGTATGTGTTAGTTTTATCAGGATTTTGCAGCAGTGGTGTGACAGTAGCAGGTGAAGATGCAGAGGAGTGGGTCTTCTACACCCTTTTAAACCCACCAGTGGATGGAGAGGTGCTGAATGTTATTGGTAGGTAGGTGTGGTCTAAGGAACATAGATGTGTGGTGGTATTTTCAATATGCTGTTATATTTCATAGTATTAAAAAAAAAAAGTCAAGGATGCCTGGTTAATTTTAAAAAGAAAGGGAAGTGGGACTAAAATAATTAATTTCCACAAGTGAAAGTATATTTGGGAGATTGGCCCTAAAAGAGGACAACAGTGTTAGAAAAGGAGGTTGGCACTGAGTATTTCTTCCTAGGAAGACTGGATGGAGTGCTCTAGTATAGCTTAAAAGAAACCTTAAAATTAATCATCTCAGTGAAAAATATTTTTCCTCTTCATTTGCTATTGTATCCTATCTGATTGAGGGAGCTATTCCCTGGGGGGATTTTTGAGACATAAACTGTACCAATTTGCTTGGTTTTTAAAGAGAAATTATCTTTCTATTAGTATCTTAAACCTTCAGAGCTGGTCTGTGTGTCCTTCACTTCTAGCTTTTGTGTTTAGTCGTCTTCTGCTGCAGTGGTAAAGAAGATTTTTCTTCCTAATTTAAAGGAATTAAGCTTTATGACCTTGTGTGGAAAAAAAAAAATCATATGAACAAGTCTAAAAACTTAAAGCATAGTTAAAACTGCTCTGGCTGTTCAGGAAGGAGAATTAGCAAAAGCATAAAATAAATGGATGTATGATTTTTATTTTTTTTTAATTTCTTCAGAAATAATCAGAGAAGGAACTATAGCACACGTGGTGGTGAATGTTTGGAAGAAGCTGTGAGGATGAAGCAGCAGTCTGTGTGTGGTGTGGGTACTCAGCTCTCAGCTCAGAAGCGGGTGGTGATAGTGTGTGCTCCGGGTCTTGGAGGTTGTGTCCACGTGAGCGGTGTAGCCCAGGTCAGGAGCGTGCCTTTGGTGTGCCTCCCAGAGAGCTCTTGGGATTCACCCTTCCCTTTAGGTCAGTCTCAGCTGGGATTTAACCCCCTAGAACTTTGCCTGCTGTGCTCCAGCCACTAATGCACCTTCAGTCCACAGGATGAGCTCAGAGCTCCTCCAGAGTCAAACTCTGTTCCTGTCTTTAAGCAGCCGTGCGGCCCATGTGCGTGAAGGCCAGACAGACTTTCTTGGTACATACAGTGTCAGCAGTAAATAAGTCACCTGGAGTATTGTTCTGGTAGAACTTTTGTATGCTTTTGGGGTTGGATTCTTTTTTTATCCCTTTTGATAGTCTCTTACATCTAGACAGTGACCACAATTTTTTATTATTTCTTGTTGATCATTTAAATGTTGGACATTCATAGAATCACAGACTGGTTTGGGTGGGAAAGGACCTTTCAAGGCTATCTAGTCCAAGCCCCTTGCAGTGAGCAGGGACATCTTCAACCAGATCAGGTTGCTCAAAGCCCTGACCAACCTGACCTTGGATGTCTCCAGGGATGGGGCTTCTACCACTTCTATGGGCAGCCTGGGCCAGGGTTTCACCACCCTCAGCATAAACAATTTCTTCTTTATATCTAGTCTAGATCTCACCTCTTTTAGTTTAAAACCATCACCCCTTGTCCTATTGCTATAGACCCTGCAAAGAACTCTGTCCCCATCTTTCTTACAAGCACCCTTCAGGTACTGGGAGGCCCCTAGAAGGTCCCCCCGGAGCCTTCTCTTCTCCAGGCTGAACAGCCCCAACTCTCTCAGCCTGTCCTCACAGCAGAGCTGCTCCAGCCCTGGCATCATCCTCGTGGCCTCCTCTGCACTGGCTCCAGTAGCTCCATGTCCTTGTGCTGTTGGTGGCCCCAGCACTGGAGGCAGCACTGCAGGGGGGGTCTCAGGAGAGCGGAGCAGAGGGGCAGAATCCCCTCCCTGGCCCTGCTGCCCACGCTGCTCTGGGTGCAGCCCAGGACACGGTTATTGGCCTCTGGACTGTGAGTGCACGTTGCCAGCTCATGTCCAGCTCCTTGTCCAGCAGCACCAACTCCTTCTTGGTAGGGCTGCCCTTAATGCCTCCTTCCCCCAGCCTCTATTGATAGGTGGAGTTGCCCTGACTCAACTTTATTTTAAATTTTCCAGTGGTAAATTACTTAAATTATGAGAGTGGCACTGATGAATGGCAAAATCAGCTATATAACCAAATGAATTCATGGCTTAGTTTTTTATAAAAGCACTCAATTAAGTAGATGAGATATTCATATCTTCAAGCTTGTTAATGAATTTAATGGCCTAAATTTTCAAGCTGTTACTAAAAATATGCCTACTACAACTTCAGTTAAGTTGCAGATTAAATTACAGTTGTGTTTCCAGCTGCTGATTACCCTTGTTGGTACACTGTAGCATGTGGATGTCAAGAAAACTGTAAGAAAAATACTTAAGAAAATTAATCTGATTATTCAGTTACTTGGGCACAGGAGTGATTGCAGTTCACATCAAATTTTTTTCAGAGAAGTTATCTCTGCAATTTTATAGTTGGCTTTACTCCTGTAATACAATGTCTGTAAGAATCTACTGTCATCTAATTACACTGAAAAAACTATCATTTACATTAGAAAGTCTTCTCTTGGCTTTGTGTATGAATTGTATTTCCAGCCTGCAGGAAGACTTGAAGGTGAAAAGCTGCAGTAATTAAAAGTTGGTTCTCCATAAACAAAGTTCCTGTTCAGGGTGCTTACCCAGGAAAGCAAGCAGCCCACCAGAATTTTGGTGTGACCAACAGAAACTAGAAATCAAATTCACACTGTCTGTGCAGATGACAGCATTGCTCCAGAAGAGGAATATCTGTCACAAAATGGAGCCATAGAAGTGGTTTTTTTAACTTTGAATTTGTAGAAGATGGTGGAATCTGGGTAAGACATGAAACCCAGTCAAAGCCATTGACTTTGCTCATTCATTCTAATAAATGTCTTGTACTCTTCCTGCTACCAGATGCCTTCTGTGTCAGAAACCAGCCAGGCTGGGTCTTGAGATGGGAGACCACTGTCATGTGGCACGTTCCTATAGTTATGCTGTTATTTTGAAGTTTACTTTTGGATAAAGCTCAATTATGTGTACAAGCACATTTTCTTATACACTCAGGGAAGATCCTAAGAGGCAGTTAGTAATGTCTTCAGTTCCAGCTGTGTAAGCTGCTGCAGCATTGAGAAGATCAGAAAGATGGGTGTGTGCTGATTCATTACTTCACTCTCTTCTCTGTAGAGTCTTAGTTACTATAACCTCAACGTTTTCAGTGCTATGGTGTTGTGTGTTCTTGCTTGGAGTTGTCTTTTATCCACATACAGAAATGTAGGCACAAAGCTAGATACTTGCTAGAGAAGTCCAGGTGAACAAAGGGAATGTTTGACTTGGAAAGCAAGCTCCTTGGATTCTGTAGGATTTTGTTCTGGAAACCTTGAGTAGCCCCTGAGAATACTTTCTCCTTTCCAGAATTTTGCAAGGAACCCCCTTCCCAAACTCAGCATGAGGACAGATAAAACTATGGAAACTTTTCCAGCCACAGAAGCCATTCCCATTTTCTGTCTTTTCCATGATCTTCTGGTACCATGAATTGTCAAGGGAAGAAGGGATTCCAATTTGCTGTAGGTTTGCAAAGATAGATCTGTTAATATCTTGTCTTTATAAAGTGTAGCCCAGGTTTGTTTAGCTGTGGTCCTTTGTTCTTTGTGAGAGCTGATGCATCGATCTGTATAACACCAGAGACTGTGCAATGGTTGACTGACTGGCTTCTCTGCATCTGGGAAGTATGTAATGGATGGGTTTGAGTGATATTTGAGGCAGTGGAGGATGAAAATGATGGAGATGTCATTATAGGAAGCCCATCTCTGTTCTCTGGTGGTGTGTGGTGGAGGCAGGACCAGCATGCTGCTGTTTTTTCCAGGAGATCTGGGGTGTGGGTGGAAGACAGGGAGAACAGGCAAGGGAGCACCAGAGGTGACTGTTGTCTCCTGGAGTCTCTTCCTGCTGCTGTGCACCCTTTCTGTGAGTGGTACCACCCTTGCAGGGGTGATGGGATGACTCCATTCTCTATTAGATACGTCTTTCAGTGGCTCCCAAGCTGGAGGAAGAGAAGTTTCTGAATCAGACTCTTCATGTCTGAAGAGTTCAAATACAGTAGTGCCAGTCTTGGGTATTCTCTGTCAGTTAGTGCCCCTGGCAGTATTTCAAAGCCCTGTAATTATAGAATCATAGAGCTCTGATCGATCCCTGTAATTGATCAGACTTCCTATTATCTGCAGCCACTCTTGTAGATGAAAATGCCTTGGCATCTTTCTAAAAACACAAACGTGAACGAATAATTCCCATGGGCTGACTGAGGCTTTTATCCTCCCTGTACTCCTGATGGCTTTTCTCCCTTCAATATCATCTGTCATCCTTCTGATTTCCTTAGACTTCAGAAAGTTGTCCATTATCGTTGCACAATTGTTGCTGTACAAGTTGTACATATTTCCATTATGTAAGAGAGGTAACTTTTAGATTTTTTTTTTTTGAAAGCACTATTGATAAAACCTTAGTTTGATTTTAAATGGAGACTGTCAACTTTATTATGCCCTCAAAACGGCTTCCTTTCTAAAATCACAGTCCTTGCTGAATATATGTATATTTATGTATGTCTCAATTGTTTTTCCAGTCTGGGGATCATAAGATACAGGGAGGGGAAGATTGAAACACATGATTTCCTGGATATCATGGACATAATGCTATGTTCCACTCACAAAAAGAAATTTCAATAACAATCTCTGTAAGAAGAAATTTTAGGTGATTGCTGTCTTCTAAATGTGGTGAAAATAAAGCATTTTGAAGGGAATAGTTTTTATAATGAAACTGCTAGATATTAATACAAAGAGAACAGCTTTTAATATACCCAGTCATAGTTTCTTCTAGTCTTACCCAATTATTTAAAAAAAAAAAAAAAAAGGAGGGGAAGTGGGGGACTGTCCCCAAAACCCAGATGTCAGTTCTGAGGGATAAACCTGAGTCTGGTTTGGAAGGATCTGTGCTGCTCTTGACCTGGGTAGTTTTGCCCTGAGGACTCATCAGTTAATTTTGTAGGAAACTTGACTGTATTGTTATTAAAATATATTTCATATGGTTATCTGGAATATAATCTTGTATATTCTTTGTGCATCTCTCTAGTGCTTAAGAAGGAATTGATAAATAGTAGGAAAATCAAGGGTTTTAAGAAGGTATGCAAAAGGGATTTAAGAATATGCAAAGAACATTCAAAATCAGGGGATTTAAGGTATAGAAGCTTTGTGCTTGCAGCTGGCATTTGGGAAACTGCATTACTTCAGTTTTCCTCTAGTGAGATTCTTGATGGTGACATTTTTATTTCTGTGGTAAATGCAGAGATAAAACAACAATGGTGACAGCCATTGACCTGAGGCTTCTTTATAACATGTATTTTAAATTTATGGTAGGGTTCTGTGAGGGAAGTAAAAACTATAAGGAGTTCTTCATGGATTCCTTACAGAATACTTAGGGGAGGTTACTTTACCTCTTCCTACAGCACTGCTGAAGTTTTCTGTCATGTTTCAGATGAAGGTAGTCAGCTTGTATTTGGCAAATGGGAGAAATGTGTAGATTTCCCTCATCTTCAAAAGCAGAGTATCAAAAATATTGGTCACTAGAGAGGAACAAATATGAGGAAGCACACATCAATTCAAAATATACTTTATTTTTATTTTTTTTCCCTTAAGGTATCTCAGGTTTTTCCAGCCAGTTTTCAAGGAAGAAATATATTTTTTGTAAATGAAAATAGGAAGACGACACCGCAGATGAAAGCTACAGCTCATGCAGAGCTGGATGCTACTCATATTTGTATGTTGCTTCTCTCCTTCGTGTAAAGCACACTCTTAATCCTGTGGAAAGCAGGAAACCCTTGAAGAGTAGATTTGTAATTGCCCATAAGTTATTGTCCCAGTGGAGTAACGGGAATGCTGTGTGTGCCCTCTGTCGTGCCGCTGTCCCTGCTGCCATGGGAAGGAAGTAAGCACAGAGAGGCAATTCAGAGTGGGATACAACCCTTAGAATGGCATAGTCATTTTTTTTCTCAAATCCCCTTTTAAAAAAACCAAACAAAAAGTCTTTTTATCCTTGCTGTTACATAACAACATGCATAATAGTAATTCCAGAGTAAAAGCATGGAAAAGTATTTAAAGTATTAGCCTAGCTTGGAAAGTCCTTTAGTTCAATGAACAGATGAAAAGCAGCTGCTTTTGCCATCCAGAGTTTGCAGTAGCAAAGTCAGTTTTACAAGAGTCTCAGAATTCTGACAAGTGGGTTGTCATAGCTAGAAAATTAGAGGAAGTAACATCTTCATCCTGTTTATTCTTCTGGTATAAGTTACTGCTCCATCATTAAATTAGTTGCATGTAATACAAATTACTCTGGAGCTGATCTTTGACACCTGGCCCTCAGACTTCTGTTGTCAAAACTTGAACAAAGATGCATTTGAATGGGAGTTTTGTAATAGAAAAACATGGAAAATGCTGCAGTAGTTGCTGCACTAGGCTTACAGTTCATGTCAAAATGGAGAAACAATTCTTATTTTTATATCTATGTGTGCATGTGTATATATAGCCATCCTTGCATGAAATTCTGCAAGTCTTTTTCTTCTTTCTACTTGTCAAAGATATATCCTGAATTTTTTCTTTCTCCTAGATAAAATACTTTTCCTGTGTCAAAATTAATAATGCACAAAGAGAGGAAAATGGGATTTCATTGTGTGGGGGGATGTTGAGATACTCAGACTGGTTCCATCCCCATTTACAGCAAAATTAAAACTCTCAAAATTACTGAGAGATTATTGAGGAAAAAAAGAGGTTTAACTAGGTCTGATGTATGTTCAGAGATGCATAAATCAGTTTATTCAGCTGTTGAAGAGGGAGGTCCTTGTTCTCAGAATCCAGGCACGTCTATATGGTCGATATACATAGCACAAGAGATATAGATGCACAACCTCTGCTTCAGGAGAAATCACAGCAGGACATCATTCACTTCAGAGCTGCTGCTTATAGATTCCAAAACACTTTGAGCTGCTAACTGATGAGTTATTGCAAAGGCCTAATACAATATCTGTTAATTAAAGAGGAACATGCATTTTGGAAAGCCTCAGGTCATTAACTGGATAAAAGGAAAAAAAAAAAGTCACAGGAGAGAACAGTGAGAGTGTAAACTTTTACATATTTAGACTGTTAACTAGAGCTACAATTAACCAAGGTGCTGGTTCATATTTAGATCGTGGGACTGAAACAGTGTTTTATTTCTCTGTGGTTCCTACGAGGAGTAAGTGCACAGCTTGTGTGTGTTTGCTGAAAGCATCGAACTGCTACGTTTGTGTTGCAGCTTTTTTTCCTCTCCTCCAAAATGGAGATGCTCATCATCTTAGAGGCTTTTAGAAAGCAAACTGTGCTATCTGAAAGTTCTCTGGCCTGACCAAGCAAACCTTGGTACAGATTTAATGTGAAGAGCAATTAGCTTCATTACATTGTGGGCTGCCCTAGAGCCTTGGGTCACCTCAGGGCAGCACTTGAAGGTGTAGCTGGGTCATTCCCACAGTCCTAAAAATACAGGTGAAGTACTTAGATATGATGTGATGTTATGCTCCTAAGAGAGCGGGCTCTGCTCTCTAGCAGGCAGGGTCAGTGCTCACTTGCTCTCCCAGCATTGTGAGCTTGTGCTGTGCTCACAACTGCACAGCAGGATGGAGTGCTTGGGAGACTGTTGTGTGGTCAGGGATCCCAGAATCCCAGACTGGTTTGGGCTGGAAGGGACCTTAAAGTTCATCCAGTTCCAACCCCCCTGCCAGCAGCAGGGACACCTTCCACTAGACCAGGTTGCTCAAAGCCTCATCCAGCTTGGCCGAGAACACTTCCAGGGAGGAGCAGCCACAGCTTCTTTGGGCAACCCAGGACAGTGTCTCACCACCCTCTGGGTGAAAAATTTCCTCCTAATATCTAGCCTAAATCTCCCCTCTTCTAGTATAAAACCATCTCCCCCTGCCCTGTCACTCCCTGCCCATGTCAAAAGTCACTCTCCCTCCTGTTTAGAAGCTCCTTCAGGTACTAGAGGGCTGCAATGAGCTCTCCCTGGAGCCTTCTCTTCTCCAAGCTCAACAAGCCTCAGCCTTTCCTCAGCAGAGAGGCTCCAGCCCTTGGATCATCTTCCTGGCTCTCCTCTGGACCTGCTCCAACAGCCTGGCATCTTTCTTGTGCAGGGATCTCCAGGCCAGGATGCAAGACTCCAGCTGGGGCCTCGCAAGGGCAGAGTAGAGGGGACAATCCCCTCCCTTGGCTGGCTGCCCACCCCTCTTCTGACACAGCCCAGGACACAGTCAGCTTTCCAGGCTGTCACCACATGCTGCTGACTCATGTCAAGCTTCTTGTCCACCAGGATGGGATGGTGATCCTGTCTGTATAAACTTCAGTATTACCTCTAATACATGCTTGGTATTGGGGGATTTTTTGTTTGGTTTGTTGGTTTGGTTTTGTTTTTTTCCATAAATATTACATGGCAGGTGCTAACAGCTGAAGTTCAAGGGGACTGACGGTTTCTTGGTGGTTTTTAGAGACAGTATCAGAACTACTTTTCTTGTACAGTGTTCCTAAGCAACTCAAATAAATAGTTTCTCAGTAACATTCATATTCACAAAGCATGAGGGTTTTTGTTTTTTTTCAAATCAAACATCAAATATAAACAGCAGTTGAATTATTTTACCCTCCTACCCTTTTTCTAAGAGACTTTTTCTAAAGTCTCTGTCCATATGGATATGATGTTGCTTTTTTGCCAAGTTTCTTTACCATTTGGTGGCATAAGTGAGGTGTTCTCCAGTTTAACCATCACCTAAATCGAGTCCATTTTACATCAATAACATTCTGTGAAGTTCTAGAAGTATTTTTTTCATTATTCACTCAATAGCTGCACAGTGGTATTTTGAACTTGTGTGAGATATTTTCACATGATTTGGTGGTATCTTCACATTTCCCTCCACAATATTGAGGATTCAAATCATTGCAGGTTGCTCAAAGGCAGGTGAACTGCACAAGACTGCTGTCCTCACAGAGTGGTGGTTTGTAACGTCTGTGGTTGTGTTAGACCACGTCAGATGGGAGGTTTGAAAATGCTTTGAAATCCAGTCTGGTTTGAGGGACCCCTTCAGCTTCTTTTGCTGTGAAAATCCCTGGAAGTTGTTTAAATGCAATAATATACTATTATCCAGGCCAGGAGTGTCTGTGTGTGGTTATGTAACTTGGATTGCACACGATGGTGCATACTGAGGTTACAGCTATTAATGGCCATAGTGATTACACAACTGAGATCAGGAAAAGAACTGTCTTGGGAAAGTGAAAAATAGCATCAAGTTCTCTTCTACTGAGTGTGTTCAGTAACAGATTTGAAAGCTGGTGGGTCTTAGTATACAGAGAATTCATTAAAAATGAACTAAGAACTTAATACTATTTTTTCTTAATGAGTTCTTTTACTTCAATACTATGTGTAAGTTTACAGGACACTTCAGTTCTAACAGTTCTGGGGAAGGATAGACAAGCAATTAAAAGTCCATATGTTTACTAGAATTAGGAAAGTGCTGTTAAAATGTCTTTTTATTTTCTCAATTTACTTTATCACTAAGTTGTTTAACGCTGACACTTGAACATGTCACTTGCACTCTCCATGAGAAGTGTTCTGGTGTCTGCAAAATGCACTGAGAATGTAAGATGCTGCTTTTTTTCTAGTTTACACGGGAGCAAAGGTTTGGAGGCATAATGTAGGTCATCAGATGTAAGAGTATTGACCATATTTTCTTTGTCTCCTTAAATGTGCTAATAAATACTAAAGTATATACAGGAATCAGAATCATATAATTTTTTGGTTGGAAAGACCATCATCGAGATTTGAGATCATCAAGTCCAACTGAATTGCTGTTATTTTTAATTTCTCTGTTCTACCTCTTACTGTCTGTAGTGATGTAGTGAATCTGTGTATAACTTAAAAGTTCTGGATGAAGTGATGAAATGGATTTCTCACTAATGTGTCAATGTATTTGAAGTAGAAGTCTTTCTGCAGTCACTGCCTTTTAGCACTGCAGAGCCATTAACTAATAGCTTCCACCCTGGGACAATGGAGGGACTAGAGCCTCTGGGGGAATAATTCTCTATAACAGGTCTGCAGGAAGCAGCAGTCTGCAACAGCTGGATTTTGTAGAAGCAGAGTGTCCAAATCAATTTGTTGCTATCGTTATAGGAAGAGTGAGGGCTGAAAAGCGGTGAGAGGCACTCACATAATGAGAGAGAAAGAACAGGGACGTGCTTTCTGGCAGAGGGTTCTTGTTTAACTGTGAGACCAGCTGAAGAAGAAAGTGCAAAGCATTGGAAAACAACACTTCAGTTTGGAGAGGAGCCCACGTGCAGCAGGGAGGATCCTGGCACCCTTTGGGGACCCTGACCTTAAGCTTGAGGAATGATCTAGAGTAATGAGAGGAAGAACTGAGGTCTCTATCTAGCTCTGTTTTTCTTGTGCTTCTGCAGGAAAGAGGAGTTTGTCTCAGAATCAAGAATTAAGTGTTTTGTTTGCTCTAATTAGCATGTCAGCACTAAGTGAGCTGTTAAATCAGCACTGCTGAGGTCAGTGTTGGAGGAAAGGGTATTCATAAGCAACCTGGGAGTCAGAGAAGCCCTGAGCCAAGTCCTAGGAGCCTACAGCTGAGGTGCAGGAGATGAATCACAGAATGGTGGTGGCTGGAGGTGACCTCTGGAAGATCATCCAGTCCAACCCCCCTGCCAAAGCAGGTCCATCTCAAGCAGGTTGCACAGGATCAAATCCAGGTAGGTTTTTAACATCTCCAGAAGGAGACTCCACAAGCTCTCTGGGCAGCCTGTCCCAGTGCCCTGTCACCCTCCAAGAATTTTTGCCTTGAGAAAGAAGAGGAGAGCCTGTGCCAACAACATCCCAGCCTAACCCCAACCCAGGGACATGGGAGTGGGCTATTGACCCCATCTGAGGAGCTCCCAGACACAGACATCTCTTGATCTGTAATGCTGCCCCTTAGGATTGTTGGCTGTGGGACTGTTCAAAACAATCTCATGGATTGGAGTGGAGAGTTTTCAGAACAAGGCACAAAGAGGAATTACCTGATGCTGGCTCTGTAGCCCAGCTGGGAAATGTGCTGTTGTGTGAAACACTTATTTAGGTATTACCTAGATCCAAAAAATGCCAAGAGTAGAGTTTAAGTTGAAGAAATGAAGGCTGCAGGAAGCTAGGATAATGGGAAATGACTTGGGAGTTCTTGACTTGATCTACTTAAGAGTCTGTTACCTCTTCTGCCTCCTCGTGGACAGCAGTTCCAGCTCGGTGCCCGTGATTGCCAGGGCAAGAGGGGGATAACTAGAAAACCTGAGTGGGTTTGAAAAACCTGAGCTCTTGGTATTCACTCACAAGGAAAGGAGTGGGAAAAGCTTTTCACTCTATCTTTGACCTCAGAGCATTTGTGGCACACCTGGAGAGCAGTTCCTTCCTCTGGTGGGGTCTGAATTCAGAGAAATAACTCGAAGCATCAGATTATTTTGGAGTTATTTCTTTTCTCTACAGGAGCCATTAACAGTACCAGGCTCCAGGATCCTGCTCCCACTCACATGAGAGAGACAGTTCCCCCAGCACTGGGTGAATATTTAGGCACTTGTTATTACCCCCAGCACCACTGCCCCGTTTCAGCAGTCCATAGATTAATTAATGTTGGTTTGCATCTGTGACTTTGAAGGAGTGGAGAGGGGTAAGGAAGATGTAAAGCTTCTTGTCCACCAGGATGGGATGGTGATCCTGTTCAGGGTGAGGAAAACTAGTAACATACTGCTTCAGTGTATGTATCAGTGAGAAAGCTGGCATGAAGACTGGAGAATAGCCTAGGGTTGTGTTACTGTCAGTTGGCAAATACAAAAAAAAAACCTCTCCAGAACTTGTTTGGAGATTTTAGAAAGCAACATCCTTTATTCTCAGAGGTTCTCGCCTCAAAGCACGCGTGCCAACTGCGAGGCAGCTCTGGTTCCATTATCAGGCTGCATACATGTACATTACATTTCCCAGCGTCATCATGCCTATTCCAGTGATTTCCCATAACCTATTATCATGTTTGCATGCCAATTACACATGCATTTTGTGTAGCTAGGGTGGTCATGAGGGGATCTTTTGGCATTGAACATTCTTTCCCACATTGTCCTTTAATGCATTAAGTCGTAAGTAATATTGTTGACTTAGAAGTTTCCCAGATCCTTGAAGATAAAGATGTTAGAATGAGTCCAGAGGAGGCCACGAGGATGATGCCAGGGCTGGAGCAGCTCTGCTGTGAGGACAGGCTGAGAGAGTTGGGGCTGTTCAGCCTGGAGAAGAAAAGGCTCCAGGGAGACCTTCCAGTGGCCTCCCAGTACCTGAAGGGGCTCCAGGAAGGCTGGGGAGGGACTTTGGACAAGGGCAGGGAGTGACAGAACAAGGGGTGATGGTTTGAAACTGGAAGAGGGGAGGTTTAGATGAGATATTAGGAAGAAATTCTTTGGTGTGAGGGTGGTGTGACCCTGTCCCAGGTTGGCCAGAGAAGCTGTGGCTGCTCCTCCCTGGAAGTGTTCTCGGCCAGGTTGGATGAGGCTTTGAGCAACCTGGTCTAGTGGGGGGTGTCCCTGCTGCTGGCAGGGGGGTTGGAACTGGATGAGCTTGAAGGTCCCTTCCAACCTAAACCAGTCTATGAGTCTATGTTCCTGTTAGTAATTATAATTCTTCTTTTCCCAAGTCCTTGAGGAGGGTAAGGATGTTCCTGTTGGTGTCCATAACTCTTCCCTATCGACCATTCACATAGATAGAATGCCATCTGCAAAAGCCTGGAAGTAATTAGTTATTTGATTGTTCTTTGCTTATTGTTATTAACAACACCTGCTCCATGGGAAACTGTCTCCTTCACTAAGAGTCATTACATCCTGGGATTTGAGCAATGTGTGCTTTAAGATTTTATCTCCCATGCATGCAAGTGAGAAAAGTTATTATGCTTGTGAGGAAAGGCAAAGTTGTTATACTTATGAGAAAAGGCCTATATATGTCTGTATATATTTCTATATAAACTTTAATACTGACTTTGGTTACTATTGGCCCTCAGGTAACTTAGGCAGCGTTTTTCCCTTTAGCCAGGCAGAATGCTCCAGTGCAATTGATGAGCTATTAAACAATTTGGGTTTTTCCTCAGGAAGATGTATGGATATCTAAATATCTCTTGAGAATAAGGAAACCAAGAAGTACATTAAAAACCTCCACTAACAGTTGTTAATCCTTCCTTCCATGCTGCTGTTAAGGGTATTAGCAGGAATGCTGGAAGGCAACATTGTTCCCATCAGGAAAAACTGCTGATAAATTACAAGCCTCTAGTTTCCCCAGTGAACTCTAAAAGTGCTTTAAATGTCACATAGCAACTCACGTGCGTTAGTCTTGACCGCTGCCAGTCTGTAAGGGCTGCTAAACATCAGTCTCTATCAACAGCTGAAAGAGCTGCTTGAAGCCTGTGCTAAAAATGTTGGTAGGAGAGAGAGAGTGCTGTGGGAAGGAAAAAAACCCCAGGAATTAAAATGGGGAGATCTTCCCATTTGTGAGTAGTTTATTAATCACTTGATCTCCCCAGTAGCTTGTTCCACTGGGAAGAACAAAGTCAAACTCTGTAGAAAGCTTGAACTTATTCCCAATGCCATATCAAGGTGATTGTGGAGAATTGTCCCTGTGTGGTTATCAGCCAAGCAAGTGAAAAGCAGAATATGGATGTTTTCATTCCCCACCCCACAGCAGGTGTCACAGCAGCAAAAGTGTCCTTTGCCTGGTGGCTCAAGCCACTACGTCGCACAGGAGGGGTCCCTGTTCACTGAAGGGAACATCTCCTGGTCAGAGCCTTGTTTTGCCATTTCTCAACCAACCAGTGTGGCTCAAGTGTGCCTTTAGCTATCCCAGGAAATATTTACTGGAAACCTAACAGTACTTGGTTTTGCCAGCTGCAGTGACATAACCCATCAGCCAAACCAGATCAAGTTAAATGCTCGTTAACTTGAGTTAAATTCCTACGAGGCAGGTGACCTGATGTCTCTCTGCTGACATTGCTGTTTGCTTCAGACTGCTGTGTCTGGAATGGTGATACCTGGAAGTCTGACAAGAAGATTTTTAGTCTTGCAGCTCTTAACAAGGGTGGGTAAACTGCACCTGAGCTGGGGAGCCAGAACTGCTGGCAGAGTCTGGATATGGGGCCAGGCTGCTTCTCTCTGCCACGGCCGCACGTGTGTGCTCCCCCCACAAGGAGGAAGGAGCAGGGGTAGATCCGAGTTCTGGCTCCAAATGGTTCAGCTGTAGAACATGTTCAGTTTGGAGAAGTCCTGCAAAATGAGTTTATTCCCAAAGTCACATAGAGGGAAGTGTCTGATTGTCCTGGTTTCACTGGGATAGAATCATAGAATTAATTCTCAGTCAGAAAAGCTGCATTTTAAGGAGACTGCAGCACCCAATTTGGTAAGAACAAAGTTGATAAGACACTTGGTTTAGTTTGTGGCCAGCCATGGTGTGTGGGTTTCCACAGTGATCAAGGTCCTTAGCAGTTTAGAGTTAAGCCAAGTGCTAAGGTGAGGAGCAGTGAAAGCCAGGGCAGCTGACCCGAGCTGGCCAACAGCAGTGTTCCATCCGTACCAGAAACACCATGCTTGCTGTGAATTGGAAAGTTCACTGGGGCTGTCCCTCTCCCCCAGTGGCCACCATCCCTGGAGGGTCTCACCCGTCTTTCTGCTCCTGAGCCCTGCTCTCCCGCCTGCTGCCATTGTGCTTTTGTCAGCTGAGCCTAACTTTGTGCATTTTATATTAGTATTATTGTTAGTTCGTGTTATTATTTCATTAAATCTGTTTTCATTTCAACCCCCAGGTCTCCTTTCCTTTCCCACTTTCCCTGCCCAGGTGGGAAGGGGCCATTGGGTGATAGAACAACAGATTAAACCAAGACACTGGTCTTTCTTCCAGTCATGTCCCTGCCTGGCACATCAGTCCTTGCTCCTGTCCCTGCAGCAGTGTGGTGATCTCATTCTCAGCAACTAGAAAGGGAACAACTTGTTGCAGTCTTAGTTTTTGTTAAATGTTTCAAGTCTTGTGACTCTCTCAGTGGTCATTTAGGGCCCAGAGAAAGAAATGTTCACACGTGCCTCTTGCCTGTGGCCATAGACTCAGAGAATTGTTTTACTTGGAAAAGACCTTTAAAATCATCGAGTCCAACCATGAACCCAACACTGACCAGTCCCCACTAACCCCTGTCCCTCAGCACTGTGTCTACACAACTCTTCAATCCCTCCAGGGATGGGGACTCCACCACTGCCCTGGACAGCCCCTTCCAATGCCCCAGAATCCTTTCAGCAAAGAAATTCTTCCTCACATCCAATCTCAACTGCTCTGGTGCAACTTGAGGCCATTTCCTCTGGTCCTGTCACTTATTCCTTGGTTGAACAGACCCGCTCCCACCTCTCTCCACCCTCCTTTCAGGGACTTGGACAGAGCCAGAAGGTCTCCCCTCAGCCTCCTTTTCTCCAGGCTCAACACCCCCAGTTCCCTCAGCCGGGAACTCAGCACATTTGTGCTCCAGACCCTTCCCCAGCTCCGTTCCCTTCTCTGGACACGCTCCAGCACCTCCAGGTCCTTCTTGGAGTCAGGGGCCCAACACTGAACCCAGCACTCGAGCTGCAGCCTCACCAGTGCCCAGTGGAGGGGGAAGAGAACTTCCCTGGTCCTGCTGGCCACAATAGTGCTGATCCAGGCCAGGATGCCCTTGGCCTTCTTGGCCACCTGGTCACTCTGCTGGCTCATACTCATATATGCATGTAACTTACCCATAGATCCAGATAACTTGATAATAGTATTTTATATGAGCCTGTGGCTGCTACCACGACATCGATAAGACAACTATATTGAGAGCAACCTGTTTCTCTGGATTGATCATAGATATGAAGCATTTTCTCCTTCAGAGGTCTTCTTCATTAGAGGCACAGGAAAGGCTGCAGCTGAACAATACAGTGAATCTGGTTTTTGGACAGCACCATCCAAAAAATTTGCAACTGCACAACAGAAAGTACAGGTCAAGGATAAACTGTCTTTGTTAGTTCAAATCTGTTCCAGAAATAGTGACAGAAAAAATGGGAGAGCGGATTAGAGATGGGACCAAGCACCGTTCATCAGCAGAGCTGCCACCTGCTGCACTGGGTGGTTTGTCATATCTTACTAGTGTGACAGCCCTAGGTACAGTGAATTCTCTGTGCTGTGGTTGGATTTGGCAGATAGGCTGGCATGTGCCAGTTTGATCACAGAATCCTCACACTCACCATTCAAATATTTATAAACATTAATCAGGTCCCCCCTCAGTCTCCTCTTCTCCAAGCTAAAGAGCCCCAGCTCCCTCAGCCTTTCCTCATCAGGGAGATGTTCCACTCCCTTCATCATCTTGGTGGCTCTGTGCTGGACTCTCTCAAGCAGCTCCCTGTCCTTGAACTGTGGGGCCCAGAACTGGACACAATATTCCAGCTGTGGCCTCACCAGGGCAGAGTAAAGGGGAAGAAGAACCTCTCTTGACCTACTGACTACACCCCTTCTAATGCACCCCAGGATGCCATTGGCCTTCCTGGCCACAAGGGCACAGTGCTGGCTCATGGCCATCCTGCTGTCCACCAGGACTCCCAGATCCCTTTCCCCTTCACTGCTCTCTAGGAGATCATTTCCTAACCTGTACTGGAACCTGGGGTTGTTCCTGCCCAGGTGCAACACCCTACACTTGCCCTTATTATATTTCATCAAGTTTTTCCCTGCCCAGCTCTCCAGCCTGTCCAGGTCTCTCTGGATGGCAGCACGGCCTTCTGGAGTGTCAGCCACTCCTCCCAGCTTGGTATCATCAGCAAACTTGCTGACAGTGCATTCAATTCCCTCCTCCAGGTCATTGATGAATATATTGGATTTGTGGTGCTCTGTGACCCAGTGTTGTAGAGATCCAGATGTAATGGATGTAGGTCCACTTTCCAGGGAGTCTGTTGGTACTGCACAGTGAAAGCTGGATCGTATCCGGGTTTGAACGTATTCCCTGTGTTGGTGTGCTGTATAGATCATCTACACAAACCTTATAAAACTGAGGCAGGAGTCATGTAGTTCTGTCAGATACTCTCACAACTTTGATTCAATTTTTTCTTCTTATAAATCAAGCCTTGGCACTACTTTCCTCTGTTTCTCATGGAAGCCTAGCAATTTCTAGCCCAAATTTCTGACAAATTTAAGGTCAACATTTCTTCTACCAACAAGTGACTTCCTGCCTTGATGTCATTTCACCTTGTAATTTACTGGCTGTTCTAAAACATCTTAAAGCAAAATATTGACTTAAAATGCAACTGTTTAACACTGATAAATTATTTTCTAGGTTCTTTGTAGCTTTATATTTCACTGCTGTTGTATCTCCAAAACAAAGCTTTCCAAAATCTGGCTTACTGCATGGAAAACAGATTTATTGTATAAAATTTCTACTGATAAATGAAGAAGAATGAAGCTGGAAGGGCTGGGAATTTGGGGAGGGAGGAGGTGAGGGGGATGAGAAGTGCCAAGGTGGCATGTCTTGCCATTGGGAATGCTGGAGTTTTCTTCCTTTGGTGGAAGCCAGCTAGAAAGCAGCCACCTTGCTGTGCCAGAGGATTTCACTGGCTTACCACACCACTGGGCAGGCAGCAAAACCAGTCAGCTCAGGGAATATCCAGTTAAATCCTCTGGGAATGTGAGGAAGATGAAGGGCTTCCCTTTTGTGCCATGAGTGAGCTACTGCATTTCACTGGAGAATAGAAGTGCGTGGGAAGAGCATGTGCATATTTTACCCCCTTGGAGTGCAACATTTTAAAGGGATTTTAAGTCCTTTTTTTGTGCTCTAGTGGAGATGGCAGCATTACCAGTCAGTGTTTTGTGTTATTTCTGATACTTTATGGTGAAACAGAGATGTTCTCAGTTAACATTCTTGTGGGCAAAGCCATTATTCAGTGAATGAACGTCCTAGAAGGATGTTGGTTTTAGCTATTTGCAGTTTAATCTCAATAATTTATTGAAAACAATGACAATGTAATGGAAGAGTTAGTAAAAATCACAAGATAAAAGCTTTGACAAAATCATCTTAGCTTTCAATCTAACTTAGTGTAGCCCATAACATAGGTATTAACATACAGGTTGAGATAATTTGTGAATATCCAACTTAAAAAGCCACCATGTAAGTAACAGAACACCAGATCCTACTGCCAGCCTCCTTGGTTGGCACAGTCAGTGTGTTCTGAGCTAAATTAGATCTTTAGTTAGAATCATAGAATCATAAAATGGTTTGGGTTGGAAGGGACCTTAAAGCTCATTCAGTCCCAACCCCCCTGCCAGCAGCAGGGACACCTTCCACTAGACCAGGTTGCTCAAAGCCTCATCCAACCTGGCCCTGAACACTTCCAGGGAGGAGCAGCCACAGCTTCTCTGGCCAACCTGGGACAGTGTCTCACCACCCTCACACCAAAGAATTTCTTCCTCAGATCTCATCTCCATCTCCCCTCTTCCAGTTTCAAGCCATCACCCCTTGTCCTGTCACTCCCTGCCCTTGTCCAAAGTCCCTCCCCAGTCTTCCTGGAGCCCCTTCAGGTACTGGGAGGCCACTAGAAGGTCTCCCTGGAGCCTTCTCTTCTCCAGGCTGAACAGCCCCAACTCTCTCAGCCTGTCCTCACAGCAGAGCTGCTCCAGCCCTGGCATCATCCTCGTGGCCTCCTCTGCACTGGCTCCAGCAGCTCCATGTCCTTGTGCTGTTGGTGGCCCCAGCACTGGAGGCAGCACTGCAGGGGGGGTCTGAGGAGAGCGGAGCAGAGGGGCAGAATCCCCTCCCTGGCCCTGCTGCCCACGCTGCTCTGGGTGCAGCCCAGGACACGGTTATTGGCTCTGTGCTGCCAGCGCACGGTGCCGGCTCATGTTGAGCTTCTCCCCCAGCACCCCAAGTCCTTCTCCTCAGGGCTGCTCTCCAGCCATTCTCCATCCAGCCCAGCCTGGATTTGTGTTTGGGATTGCCCCGACCCAGGTGCAGGACCTTACACTTGCCCTTGTTGAACTTCACAAGGTTTGCATGGTTTCACCTCTCCAGCCTGTCCAGGTCCCTCTGGATGCCATCCCGTCCCTCCAGTGTGTTGACCGCACCACAGAGCTTGGTGTCGTTGGCAGACGTGCTGAGGGTGCCCTCGATCCCACTGTCCCTGTCACTGACAAAGATGTTAAACAGTGCTGGTTCCAGTACCAACCCTGAGGGAAACCACTCGTCACTGGTCTCCACTTGGACATTGAACCATTGACCACAACTCTTTGAGTGTCACTATCCAGCCAGTTCCTTATCCACCGAGTGGTCCATCCATCCAGCCCATGTCTCTCCAGCTTAGAGACAAGGATGTCATGCAGGACAGTGTCAAACTCCTTGCACAAGCCCAGGTAGACGACATCATTTGCTCCTCCCTTGTCCACCAAAGCTGTAACCCCATCATAAAAGGCCACCAAACTGGGGTCAGGCACCATTTGTCCTTGGTGAAACATGTTGGCTGTCACAAATCACCTCCCATGTGCCATCTGCTCCATGGTCTTGCCAGGCACAGAGGTGACACCAGCCAGTCTGTAGATTCCCTGGCTCTTCCTTGTTCCCCTTTTAAAAAATGGGGGTTGTCACCCCTTTTCCCGTGGGAAACTTCTCCACACCGCCACATAAAGTCAATAACTGAACAAGTAATATTTCAGAGGCATCATTTACTTATCTGTGATTCAGTTGTATAAGCAAAATTGTAGATTCAACTTTTCAGTTTAGCATTATCCAATTTAATTATTATCTGTAATTAGTTCAGCGCAGAGAAAATTTGTTCAGTGCGGTCTTTCCTTTCAGAGCTTTATTGCTGCTCTGATTGGTTTTGAAATATCCTAAGCACATGTTTAATTATTAATAACTGTTTTCAATGACTTGGGGTGGAGTTTTTGTTACTAAACTTTCTCTTTTTTTTTTTTTTTGTTATTAAACTTTCCTGTTTGTCTAAATATCAGCAAAATAGAACTTTGCCAATTGAATGATTTTAGCAAAATTGCCAAAATATCCTTGTTGAATATCCTTGTTGAATATCCTTGTTGAATATCCTTGTTGAATATCCTTGTTGACACGTGGTGGCAATTTCTGAATTTCTTTCAAATTTTCTATGACTTTCTGACTCTACAAACTTGCTTTCAGTGTAGACACACATTGTTTAGTTCAGAGTACTATAGGCTGTTCTTAAAATAGATTTTAAAATGGTTTCTTACTGCTAGAACAGTGTGCAGGTGCACTGAATTTGCCAGCACAGAGGCACTGAGGCTGTGTGGAATTTAATTAGATCTCACTTTACCGTTGCGTGAGCAAAAATACACTTTGGAGGTGTCAGTTGGGATTGATGGATTCCTGCAAAGAGGTTTTTGTGCCTTTCATCCCGCAGACAATGTTGGATGAGCTCATGAGGAAATATTTGGGGTGTCTGGCGTTTGTTCCTGCGACTCTACATATCATCCTGTTTGTCAGAGCATGAGTGTAAAGTAAAAGCACTCATTGCAGCTTGCTGATGTGGGGCTAGTGCTGTTTGTTGCTCTTAGAGCTGTCTGCTTGGCAGCGTGCTACGCCAGGGCCACTGAGGAGCAGCAGGACAGAAAATCCAATGTTCCTGCACAGATGTATGAGACAAATTGCCAGAGGGGAGACACCTGAGTTTTACAGGCCAGCCTATGAACCAGAGCTTGCTATTGCATCAAGCGTACAGAAATGATGTTGCTATTAAAGAAAATATCACTGCAGAACTTGGAACGTCTCCCTGAAAATTTAATCATCTTGCCTGTCCTATTGTCCTGGTTTCACCAGGATGATTTTCTTTTTAGTAGCCAGAATAGCTGTGTTTTGGTTTCAGTGTGAGCTTTGTCATGAGAAGAATGTTGGTAAGGTACTGATGTTTTTAATTGCTGCTGGAAGTCCAAGGACTTCATGTTTTGCTGGTCTGCAAGTGCAAAGAACTAGAGAGGGGGAAGCATAGTAATTAGCAAACCCAACATTGGCATTTGGCTCTGCCAGTGAGATATTACAGATCATATCACATCATGTTCAGTGTATTAACCAGGGCTGACTGGAAAACAAGGGTATGCTCTCGGGGGTGGCTCAGACTCTCGCTCTTCCAGGATTGTGGTTTGGGTTTGGGGACTGTCTCCGCTCTGGGATCGCTGGCTGGGGACAGGCTGGGCATCGGTTGGTGGGTGGTGAGCAACTGCACTGGGCATCACTCATTCTTTAAAATAATAATAATAATAATAATATCATTATTATTATTATTATTATTATTATTATTATTATTATTATTATTATTATTAGGGGGGGGTTCAATTAGTAAATTGGTTTTATCTCAACCCACAAGTTTTCTCACTTTTACCCCTTCAATTCTCTCCCCTGCTCCCTGGGATGGGGGGAGCGAGCGAGCGGCTGTGTTTGGCTGCAGCCCAAGGAGTGACACCAGCACACCTCTGTGATGTAGGAATGCCCACAACATTCACCTTCCATCTGTCTGTTCTCAGATCTCACGTCCTTTAACCTTTGCTAGCCAAGTACTTGGGCTGGCATCTTCAAAACTGATTGAAGAAGAGTTTTGCTCATTTCCCAGCTCTAATTCAGAAGAACTGCAGGACATTGCCACAGAAATAGTTCATCAAAATGAATTATTCTCATAGTCAAGTCCCTATGGAAGAAAGCCAGGTTCCTGGTGTGTGACCAAGCTGTCCATGGTGGAAGGTGTTTACCCAAAGCTGTGGGCAAGGTGTATACAGCAACTGGGACAGACCCTTCACACCAGCTCCCCAGGGGTGTCGAGGCAGCGGAGGTTGTCTCCTGGGCTTGTGACATGGTCAGAAGGCAGCGAGCTGTTCCACAGTGCCCTTTGCAAACCACTGCCTTCCAGACCGCTCCGGCTGCCGCGTGAGGATTCGCGTTAGAGACCAACTTGGCTGTGTTTGGCACCAAATTTCAGTGCTGATTTATGATTTCAACTCTCTAAGCTGCTTGCCTTGTGACAGACTAAACCCATTTAGTCTGCAGACTCTACTTTGTTACTGTACCAATTTTAGGAGCTATTGAAAAAAAAAACAAAAACAGGTCAATTTGCAGCAATTTAGAAGTTTACTTCTTGTCAGGGTCGGGATTGGGGTTTGCAGGTATTTGGAGTTTAAAGTATCCCTGAACATTTATTTCAACAAGGGCAAGTGCAAGGTCCTGCATCTGGGTCAGGGCAACCCCAAGCACAAATCCAGGCTGGGCAGGGAATGGCTGGAGAGCAGCCCTGAGGAGAAGGACTTGGGGTGCTGGGGGAGGAGAAGCTCAACAGGAGCCGGCACCGTGCGCTGGCAGCACAGAGCCAATAACCGTGTCCTGGGCTGCACCCAGAGCAGCGTGGGCAGCAGGGCCAGGGAGGGGATTCTGCCCCTCTGCTCCGCTCTCCTCAGACCCCACCTGCAGTGCTGCCTCCAGTGCTGGGGCCACCAACAGCACAAGGACATGGAGCTACTGCAGCCAGTGCAGAGGAGGCCACGAGGATGATGCCAGGGCTGGAGCAGCTCTGCTGTGAGGACAGGCTGAGAGAGTTGGGGCTGTTCAGCCTGGAGAAGAGAAGGCTCTGGGAAGACCTTCTAGTGGCCTCCCAGTACCTGAAGGGGCTCCAGGAAGGCTGGGGAGGGACTTGGCAACCATATTTGAGAGATCATTTTAACAGATCAAGACCTGAATAACTTTTTATTTGGAATAATTTTTCCTGTGCTATTCTTCACACCCATACACCATGCTCTGTTGCAGCTTTGGAATGTCTTCTGTTCCTGTCTCTTCAGTTGAAATACCACTAAGTCTATTTCTCACCATCATTCTGTAGATCAAATTTTCCTTAAATTAACTTTTATACACATATAATTACAAGTGGGGATTTTTTTTAATTTTAATATCATTATGAATTACACTTGTAGTTTATTTAAATATCTTGATAATTCATGTAAATACTTTTTTTTTTTTTTAAATATAGTTCTCTCTTAAAAAGATTTCTCCATCACATGAACTGGTGAGCTTCCTAGTACTGGGCATTACAGAGGAAAGTATTTAATGCAAAGGCAAAGGAAATACAAATTGCACAAGTTTTTTCACAGAGTTGTCAGATATTTGAAGTTCTAAGTTCAGCCTTTTGGAAATTTTAATTGTTTGTTTATGAGGTTAAAGGGATTGAGTTATTATCCATAGGTTTGGTGTTTTAATAGCAGTCAAGCAAAATCACTTTTAAAAATGCAAATTGGACTAGTGGAAGCCTGCAACATACTGCTGCATCATTTTCTCTAAATATTGAGGAGGAATCCTGTATGTGCTTAATTTTTCCACTCCACAGTGTTATGCACTATGGCTTTGAAACTGGCAGTGACAAGGAGTGGGCACAAAATAATGAGGAAAATATAAATTTTAAATTGTTTGTTATGTTAATAGGTATGCTGCCAGGGGGATATACTGCTTTTCTCTGAAGATAGAAATGATTAATAGGATTTTATCTCTTTTTTTTTTTGCATTTGCCAATAAAAAATGCAGCACTGTGTTACTGATGATGTTCTCTGTACTTCTGGCAGAGTTAGCTTTGTGTTTGGTGTCATAATGTTCAGTTAAACGTGTTTGCAGTAGCAATGAAGCTGCACTTTATAGCACACAAATAGTGACAGGTGTTTATATCTTAATAAGAGCAATACTCACATTCTCGAGAGGTTTTTTGGTTTCTTCTGGCAGAGGACTAATACTTAGCTGTGTTTTCTCTTTTATTTTTGATGTTTTTTTTCCTCCCCATGAGTGAGGAAGTTTTCATCTCTAGGTTGAGTGAGCTGCCATGCTTAACCTTCCCAAAGGAACCAGAATTGACAAAATTCACATTGAGTCTTTTGCACTTCCAAAGGGACTGCTGAGTACAACCAAATGAGAGGTGAAAATACGTCAGGATTGTCCCTTAAAGGTTTCTGGAAAGTCTTTTTGTAGACTGGAACTCTGCTCTTTAATTAACTCCTTACGCTGAGGGTGTCGGGTCCCGGTATTTTGTTGGTTGCCCTCACTGAAATCTAGTTGCCATGGAGCAGATTTAAATAAAGAGATGGCTTTGTTGCATAAATTAGTCATTTTGCTAGTCTTTGCCTTAATTATTTAATCAATTAACTGTTCCTCACTTTTAAGAAACAACCAGCTGGCTGTGAGCTCTTGTTTCTTCCCAGACCTTTATTCTGCAGGGCCTTTGGGGTTGGTTGAGGTCCCAGCAGACTCCCAGCCCCGCTCTCACGTGCATCACCCACAGTTGTGTGCACATGTTTCACAAAACACATTTTCTGTGTAAGCCAGAGCTGGCAGACTGTTAATTTTGTGTTTCAATGGGTAGATCCCATCAGTTTCCATAGATGCAGTGTTACAAACAGCTGAATGTGGATGTTTCCAGCCATGAACGTTGTGCTGTAGATTCCCACCATGACTTTATTTACCTTTATTTCTCAGTTAGCACCATGTGTATACTTCTTATCTACTACTTCTTAAACACACACAACTATTTTCTTCCAGGTTTCTTTAATTCCCAATTAGCTTTTCTCCAGCTAATGGTACCATTAATACCTAAAATAGTGCTGAAGGCTGAAATCATCATGAAGTGAGCAAGTGAAATTCAAGCTCCACACATTTTTTGCATAGATTTTAGTGGAAATGTGCTAAGATTTCTTCCAAGCAGGCAGCTTTAGTCTGAGTGTTTCCCCATCCAAACAGCGTGCTGAGGTAGGCTGCATGGAAGTCAGGTGTCAGGAAATGCTTACACCTCATCCCATTTTTCCTTGTTAGGGATTTAGATCCCAGACTGAATCCCAGGTTTTCAGCCTTACCTCCCTGGATCAAACAGATACACCCACCCAACATCACGGTGGGGAAGCACTGGGTAAAGCAGTGGCACTGTGTCTTTTGGTCCCACTGGTGCAGCAGAAAGGAGGGACGGGGTAACGTGGTTGTGCTGGTTCCACTGGGCTGGCAGCCAGACCCAGCTGCTTGCTCACTCCCCCCCCACAGGGAATAGGGGAGAGGTTTAGGGGGCAGGGGTAAGGAGACTCGTGGGGTGAGAGAAGAACAGTTTAATCATTGAAATTAAATAAAACTTAACATAATAATGATATGAAAATAATAATAATAATTAAAATATGCAAATGAGCAATGCACAGTGCCATTGCTCACCACCCACTGACCAAGCCCGACCCATTCCCAGATAATGATCCCAGGGGAACTCTCTCTCCGAGAGAGAGAGCCCACAAAAAAGATCCCCTAATTAAGCTACTGACCCTGATGTGATATGATCTGGAATATCCCACTGGCAGAGCCAAATGCCAATTTGGGTTACCAATTTAAATATTACTCACCTTCCCTTCACCCCCCACCCCCCTCCACCTTGCACCTGCAGACCAGCAAAACACAAAATCCTTCAACTTCCAGTGACAACTGCAAACATCTCTGTGTTATCAACATTCTTCTCATACCAAATCCCAGCTGAACCCAAACCCCAGCGCTGTTCTAGCTGCTAAACACAAACCAGCTCTGTCCCAGCTCAAAACCAGGACAATATACTGCTCACTTCCCATTGTGACTCTGACTCCCCCCCCCGACTTCACCCTCGTCTTGTCCATCACCCTGAAAAGCTGAGAAGGGGGAGGTCAGGTGTCACACAACCAGCCTACAAATGAAGCAGTCTGGGCTCCTGAATATTAATGTTTCTGGGAAAATGGCAATAAGGATGTCAGTATAAATAAAAATTGCTTTGTATTTCGGTGTTGCTTACAAGCTCACCAGTGAATCTTGGTATTTCTTTCTTTTGGATATCCATCGTTCAAGTCAGGATTTATTAAAGGTCTTTCTTGCAATCTGCCACTTCTCTATACTCTCAGAAATAAAGGAGCCATTGTTAAATTATTACTTTTTCCTAAAAGATAAAAGATAGCTTTATTAATTTTTCATGGTTGCAATTATCTTCTTAATGAAACCCCTCCCAGCAACGAAAAGAACAGTTATTCCAGTGCTACCCCCTTTGCATTTATTTCTCTGCCTAAAATTTGATCAAATGATCATGAAAGGATCTTGAAGGTATTTCTACAGCTCATTATGAATTCTATGCCATGCAAAGTCTCCACTGTATTTTTGTCTCAGAAGTAGGTGTTTGATATAAAATTCCCTTTTGGCAAGGAAAAAAGATTTTAGGATTCCACAAATCCAAATTCTTTTGCTTATGGCTGTGTCCCAGTTGCAGCCTTCGATTTTCCTTGGAGATCTTTCACGGCCAGGGAATGATGCACCTCAGCTTCCTGTTTGAACTGGTTAATTCTCCAGAGACACTAGGAAATGTGTTGTTCATCCAGAGAGAAATAACAGGGAAGAACAAGACCCCTGCATTTGGAAGCGTGGAAATATAGAAGCTGGTGCAGTGAGATTTGCTTAATCAGTTAAGGTTTTATTTTTATTATTTTTTTTTTTAAAAGGCAGAAACTTGAATATTTCAAAATCATTTAACAACATGTACAATGTCTTCTGGTAATCTCTCTCTCACAGGTTGGGTTTCTTTCTTTTGGGATGTGAGAGGAAGGTAAATCAACTCGTTATTTTCAGACAGTCTTCTGGTTTGTTTTCATTCCTTGCTCAGAAAAATGGGAGAAGTAAAATTAACACTGCTTTGTTCTTTGCACCTCCAGCTGACAGTAAATAACAGCAATTAAAAACAAAAATCAGCTGTGTGAGCTAATCCTGTTCAGTCATTTAAAAGCAAGTGCTGTGCTTTTTGGCTAGACCTGGAAAAACCAGCGTGGAGGCCTTCAGCCCTGTTTGTTCTCCCGTTAAAGAACCGTGTGCACTGATGAGCAGTGAGATCCCTCCATTCACAGCCCTTGTCTCTGCCCTTCCAGGGGTCACAAGCGCAAGCTGGAGGACGATGACGCTGCCAGTGACTCCAGTAAAGACTCCAGCAACGAGGATGAGGAAGGAAGCAGTTCCGAGGCGGATGAGATGGCAGCAGCGCTCGAGGCCGAGCTGAACGACTTCATGTGACGTTCACGCAGGGGACGCAGTGTGTCATTCTGTTTTCCTTCTCCTACACAGATCAGACTTGAGATGGGTCCCTGTGTCAGTGCTCCATGGTTTTCCAAAATGGGTGTGTATATTTTGCAAAGCAACACAAGAGCTGACAACGTTATTTTACAAAATCGGAAATAGATGTTTTTAAGGGGTTTTACTAAAGGAAAATATACTTTTTTTAACAAAAAAAAAAAAGTATTAAATGGGACTTGGTGTGCTATGCCAAAGACATGTTAAGAGCTCTGCAGAACCTTCATTTACAGGACAGTGGTACCAAGATTTGTGATTAAATGTACAACAACTTTGTAAAAATATTGCAGTCTGTGGTTTATGGGTAACAGTCTTCAAAAGAAAAAGGAGGAGGAGATAAAGGAGATGGAATTGTCTGGGTAGTACAGCAGGAACCTGATGAACTGGTCATCCTTTTCCACAAAGAAATGCTATCAAATCTAAAAGGATTTTTCAAATAAAAAGAACAATTTCTATGTGTACAGAAGCAGAAGATGTGATACACAAGCTTTGTGAACTCAGCACTTGACCCACCTGCCATTTGCCTCTAAGAGAATCCATAACGATCACATCTCCTGGTTTCAGTTCCTTGGTGGAGTAGTTGGGTTCTTTAGGGACATCATTTAGATTTATAACTTTTCTTCTCTGTAACCAGAAGTTTAGCACAGCATCCTGTGTGATCCTGTACTGCCATAAGAGGAATATTCACCCATTCGTGTTGTCTTGGAGAGGACGAGTTCTACTTCAGTCTAGATAGGAGTTAATTTCTTTGACAAGAGATCTGATGTAAAGTTTTTGTATATTCTATTTCATATTTGACCCACAAAACAGATTTTCTTTCATTTAATAAAAATTCATTTTGTATGATTTGTTTTCCTTTCCTGTGTGTTTGCTTCCATCAAATATAAGGCCCCTTTCCGTGGTGCCTTCCCTTTTCTCGGCGTGAAAATAATGAAAAATATTGAAAGCAAATTTGTGGATTCAGAGAAAATGCTGGCTCTGAAGATTCCCTCATCTCTGGTTTGTGAACTCTTATGTTCTGACATTTTCTTGGGTCTCTCTGACCTCTGAAGATGCTGTAAGAGCTATTGCTGTGGCATTGAATTTCTCAGGCTAGAGCCATGGATTGTTAGCAACGGGAGAGACAAATCCCTTTAAAACACTTTAGCAAAGGAAGACTCATTAATTCAGATGTCATGGTGAAAAAGGAAGTACTTTCTGCTGCAGAAATACTTAATTTTGCCACTTAGCAGTAAAGCAGAGAGAATATTTCAATAGGATCTCACCTGGTTTACGAAGAACAGTCTGGTATTCAAAGCTGCACAATGGCAATAAGAGGAAGAGTGAGAACGTGGGAGATGAATTCATCTTTGCAGATTAAGATGCTTTTCCACTTCAGAACCCACTGTCAGCACCCACAAGACAAAAATAGTGAGTTTGGTGGGAAAATAGACATTTTCACAGGTACCACATAGCTGAAGTTGACAGTGACCTCCCTGCTGGAGCCCTCTGTGAACCAAGCAGGATGTCTCCAGGTGAGCTGGTAAGTCCAAATACTTTTCTTCCTCAGCTTAAACGCAGCCTCCCCAGCGATCAGAGGGTGACTCCTTGCAATTAAATATTAAAATATCCGGGGTCATGGGGGACATTTTGTCTCTTCTTAAATCATTTGTATTTTCATGAAATAATTTGGAATAATACTAACTTTCCAAGTCATGGTGCTGCTGCAGATGACTTGAGAGCACATGTTTCAGCAGAGGCTTGTTCTGGCTGATGGTCTCTGCCATGTAGATGAGGTGCTGAGGGACGTGGTTGAGAGGTGGAGTTGTCAGTGTTGGGTTTACGGTTGGACTCGATGATCTTCAAGGTCTTTTCCAACCAAAACACTTCTATGATTCTGTGATTCAAGCTCTGAACAGAAACACGACCAGTGAGCAAAGCTGGGTGAGTTGCTGTTGGCTCAGCATGTTCCACCTTGGTTCAAGCTCTCGTTGGATGCTGCGTGGAGTCAATCCAGACATGGAAAGTTTGAGAAGCTTTTTCACAGAATCCCAGAATGGTGAGGGTTTGGAAGGGACCTCTGGGGATCATCCAGGCTGTATTGGGTTTGTGTGGCAAGGTTTTGGTAGTGGGGGGGACATTGGGGTGGCTTCTGTGAGAAGCTGCCAGAAGCTTCCCCCATGTCCAACACTGGCTCCAAGATGGATCTGCCACTGGCCAAGGCCAAGCCCATCAGTAACACCTCTGTGAGGACATGATCAAGAAAAAAAGGGAAAGGGAAAAAAAAAAACAACAAAACTACACCCTTTGCAGTGAGAGAGAGGTGTGAGAGAAACTCTGCAGACACCAAGGTCAGTGAAGAAGGAGGGGGAGGAGGTGCTCCAGGCGCCAGAGCAGAGATTCCCCTGCAGCCCCTGGAGGTCCATGGTGAGGCAGGCTGTCCCCCTGCAGCCCATGGAGGTCCATGGTGGGGCAGCTGTCCCCCTGCAGCCCATGGAGGTCCATGGTGGAGCAGCTGTCCCCCTGCAGCCCCTGGAGGTCCATGGTGGAGCAGTGGCCACCTGTAGCCTGTGGAGGACCCCACGCCGGAGCAGGTGGATGCCGAAGGAGGCTGTGACCCCGCGGGAAGCCCGCGCTGGAGCAGGTTCCTGTCAGGACCTGTAGCCCGTGGAGAGAGGAGCCCACGCTGGAGCAGGTTCCTGTCAGGACCTGTAGCCCGTGGAGAGAGGAGCCCACGCCGGAGCAGGTTTGCTGGCAGGACTTGTGACCCCGTGGGGGACCCGCGCTGGAGCAGTCCCTTCCTGAAGGACTGCACCCCATGGAATGGACCCAGACTGGAGCAGCTCGTGAAGAGCTGTCAGTCATGGGAAGGACTCACGTTGGAGCAGTTGGTGGAGGACTGTCTCCCGTGAGAGGGACCCCACGCTGGTGCGGGGGAAGGAGACCTCCCCCTGAGGAGGAAGCAGCGGCAGAAACACCGTGTGATGAACTGACCCCAACCCCATTCCCTGTCCCCCTGTGCTGCTGGGGGGAGGAGGTGGAAATCAGGAAAGAGATGAAGCCCGGGAAGAAGGGAGGGATGGGGGAGGTGTTTTAAGATTTGGTTTTACTTCTCATTCTCCTCTAATTTCGATTGGTAATAAAGTAAATTTGTTTTTCCCCCAAGTTGAGTCTGTTTTGCCCGTGCCAGTCACTGGTGAGTGATCTCTCTCCGTCCTTATCTCCACCCACGAGTCTTTCGTTATATTTTTCTCCCCCTGCCCAGTTGAGGAGGGGGAGTGATAGAGTGGGCTTTGGTGGGCATCTGACACCCAGCCAGGGTCAACCCACCACAGCTAACAAGACAGGGAGCCTCACCCAGTAGATAGAAGTACATATGGTGCTTCTAAATATCTCCATCCCAAGAAGAGCCTAGACTGATCTAGCCATGGAGTGGCTTCAGAGGCACTTTAAAGGTGGAGCAGATGCTAACCTGTAACACCAGAGCTGAGAACAGTCTGTTTTGCAGCCACGCTGGTGGGACAGTGTCCTGGTTTCACTATAGAGATGGGCACCTGTGTCCACAGCTTGCTATGTGCTGTGTCTTCCCTGAGCTGTCCTCTGTGTCTCACCAGGAGACTGAGACAGGGAGAGGAGCCAGGCATTCTCCTGAGTCACCCTTCTCCAGCCTGCCCGCTGCTCCCTTCCTGAGCCAAGCTCTCTGCAGCGTTGGCAGACAGCAGCCGTGCTGTGAAGCCAGGTGGGTTTAAGAGGCGATGACAAAATGTCCATCCTTCTTCAGGGTTGCTGTGGGACATCAGTGATGCAGATGTTTCTCCTCCACCCCTTCCACAGAAGTCTTGAATACGTGAATCACACTGACAGGTCTGTGCTCACAGGGACCATAAGGGAGAAACCCTGGCCAAGGACCTTCAGAAGGGCCATGTCCTCCTCCCTTCCCCTTCTCTACAGGAGACCAGCATCTCTAAGTCCTGGAGAACGTTTGCCTGCCTCCTCTGTCAGATTTTGGACGTTGTTGCTTTCACAACAAGCAAGCTGTTCTCGCTGAAGCACAACCTACCATTGCTATTGATCAACTGTCAGTGGCAAAGCCCGTAGGCAACAGCCTCCTCCTCCTCCTCCTCTTCCTCCTCCTCCTCATGCTGCCTCCAGACCAAGTGCCGGTGCTTTTTGGCAGGGAGTGAAGCAAGAAGTCAGAGAAGCTTTTTCATCTTTTTAGATCTACAGCTATGGATCCTTATGGCCCTTTCAGGACACAAGTATTAAATGTGTCACTTAGTGCCAATACAAATGGTCCTTGGGAAGTTCTCTGTTTTAATTAGGTGGATGCGTTTGGTCCTTGGAGAGCTCAACATGTACTTGGATGAATAAATGTTTTAATAATTCAACTTTGTCTCCTAATCTTAAAGCTGCAACCCACAGAGAAGCTTTCTTTTCCTTGACACCGAATACCAAATGAAGAATGCTCCGTTTTCATTCTCTGGGGTTGGTTTTTTTTCCCTTTCTGTCCTTGGATCCCAGTTCTCAGCCATCCTCCGAGACCCCAGGGACCCCCACCGCGGGTTTCCACATGAGCAGCAGCTCCACAGGATGTGGCCATCAGCCACCATCCCCCTTGGCTCTCCCTCCAGGTCTGCCCAAGGGCACAGTGCCGCCTCTGAGCACATCTCAGAGCAATGGTGTGTGTCTTCCAACATCTGCTTCACCGACCATCACCTTCCCTTCAGCGGTGGAAATGCCCTTTCAGCGCGCGTGAAACGCTCGCGGCTTCCTCTGCAGCTGGCTCCTCCTCTCAGGAATTCCAGCCCCTTCCCAGCATTTTGATTTCACATCATGCTTAAAAAAATGTCTCTTCCTTCTTTTAAAATTCAGAAGGCAGCTAAGGAGGTGCAAGCAGGTCCCAGGTGGGCTGTGGGACAGACCAGAAACTCATCAATGTAAAAGTTGTGCATCGCCAGAAGAACTCTTCTCTCGTGACGGGCTGTGCTTGGTGTGTGCTTCATCTGCACGCACCCATCAAGCAAGGAAAGGTGTCAGCCAGGTGTTTTTCCAGCTCGTGGTGCAAGCTGCAGCTATTCCTGATGGCCCTGAGGTGTGCCCTGGATTGAGCACTGTGGTTTTGTGGTGCTGCCGTTATTCTGGAAGGCTGGAAGGCTGCGATGGGAAGCAGCCGGTCTGCACACACGGTGTTTTCCTGGGGAAATACGGACCACAAGCCCCACACCTCCCTGCCATACCCACCCACACTGATAGAATCACAGAATCACAGTGGTTGGAAACACACCGATGTTTGCAATTGTCACTGGAAGTCGAAGGACTTTGTGTTTTGCTGGTCTGCAGGTGCAAGGTCTGGGGAGGGGGCGGGTTTGAGGAATATTGAACTGAATCAGCTCCATGGGCATTTGTCTCTGCCAAGGGGCTGTTCCATCTCCTGTCCCCCATGGGCAGGAGATTCATGAGGGGCTCTCCCTCTCTCGCTCTCTCTGGCTTTGGCTCGGGCTCTGGCTCTCCCGGGATTGCGGTTTCGGTTCGGGATTGTCGCTCCTCCGCGATCGTTCTCTGGGACCGGGCCGGGCTGGGTGGGCAGGTTTGTTACCATTATTATAATAATTATTATTTTAATATCATTATTATTTTAAGTTTTATTTTATTTCACTTATTAAATTGTTCTTATCTCAACCTACAGGTAATTCAGAACTAATTCAGGATCCTCTTCTGAGTCATTGTGGAAGCATGGAGAGTACAAAGGAGAAAATACTTCTGTTGTTGCCCAGAGTTTCCTGATGTGACATTGAAGGCTCGATGCTTGTAATTCTCATTATGATGTTCACTTGGCTTTCTTGGAAGATACTTAGCTAATCACTAAAATTTAATACATTTGTGTCTGTGAATCACAGAATCCCAGCACTGCCTCGATTGGAAAAGCCCTTCAAGATCATCAAGTCCAACCACAAACCCAACACTGACAAGTGCCTGACTAACCCCTGTCCCTCAGCACTGTGTCTACACGACTCTTCAGTCCCTCCAGGGATGGGGACTCCACCACTGCCCTGGGCAACCCTTGCCAATGCCTCAGAACCCTTTCAGCAAAGAAATTCTTCCTCACATCCAATCTAAATACAGCTGCACAACTCCTGTGAGGCACTTTTGCTACAGAGCCCACTGTTACCAACCCCCTTTCCATTTAAAGCCGGTTTCTGGAGTCTGTGAACTACAAGAATTTCAATTTGCACTTTAAGAAAGTGTAAATTTTTTCTGTGCTCCTTCAGGTGGTGAAGCAAAGTTTGAAAGTCTCTCTGGGCTGCACTGTGAGAGAACACAGCACCAACAGGTACCACCCCTGGTGGTTCCTGAGCTGAGCTCGGGGCTTTGCGAGGTTTTCTGTGCGATTTTGAGTGTCAGGGGCTGTGACAATAGCGGTGGCCTTCTGGCAGTGAGGTGTGAAGGTGTGAACAACCTGAGGTTCCCCTGCTGGGTTGAAATGAGACTCCTTCAAGTCTTTTGTGAAACTTCAACACAGCTCAAAGGACCAATTTCTGAGCAGCTTGTGGGCTGCAGTATTGGGAACAAGTTCTTCCAGCGCGAGCGGGCGAGCAGCCTGCCTCAGAAATGACACCCAAGCTTTTTCAGAGCAGAGGATCTTATAAATATGTTCTTTATGTTCTGAGATGTGAGATCGAGCGCTGGAGGATGCATCTGCTTTCCAGCAGAGAGGATCTGAACGATGGAGTTCGAAGAGAAGTGTTAGAGCTCAAAAATAAAGTCTCACCATGAAGTTCCCTGCAAAACAAGGAAGCTAGGCTAAGATTCAGAGATACCTGGGGTGAGAGGCATGCAAACCACCCCAGATACTGATGACTCCAATGTAACGGCAAGAATATGGGTCCTTCAAGAAAATTCATGAGCATCCTTCATGTTTTGGTCAGATTTGCCTCTCTAAAGACTACTTGAGGTACAGGCTCTGAGCAAAGTTTGCCTAGGGCAACGAGCTGGATTTCTACTCAGCATTTTTGGCCAAATGTTTTAAAAATATTTTTAATATCCCATCTTTAAATTGTCAATAGGCAATTTTTCATCAGTGCTTTCAAGAGGTCTCAGTTCAGCTGGCTGCTGTGCACCCAAATCACCTAATTAAAGCAACGGTGGCTTCTTGTTTGCACTCGCTGCTCCTTGGTCTTTTGGGAAGTCCACTAGAAGTCCATGGTGGCCAGTTGTGTTAAAAAACATGAAGGCCCTGAAGCTGAGCTGCTGTAGCAAGTTGATTTGAAGCCTGAATGTTGAAAATATAAAAATAGGCTTTGAACAGCCTGCGTGGCAGAGGCAGCGAGAGATTGTGTGGGCAAGGTGTTCCAGAGACGCCTGTGCCGCGGTTATTAAGAGCTGTGCTTCAGTAATAACGGTGCTGGGAGCTTTCCTTCCTGAAGGATGATCAGCAAGTTCCAGCCTCTCCCTCACGGAGGCCTGGAGGCAGCAGTGTGCTTGGTTACCTCTGGGGCATTATCCTGTAATAGCCAAGCAAGAGATTTCACTTGAAGGATGAATAATGGAGTGATTTCTCCTCCCCACACCCCACTCCCTCACCCCCCCCAGCTTTCCTTTCAGAGCAGCCTCTTCCACTGGTGGTTATTGTCATTATCAACTCATTTCCCCAACCACTGCTCTAACAACCATTGCCGAGCTTCTGGGCATTGAGCAAAGATTGCTGCAGCCTAATTGGATTAATTTAGAGACTGACTTTGAATAGCATAATTGATTTCAATTTTATTCTGTTTTCTCTGTCATTTCTTTCACTAAAAAATCACAACGTGGCGAGGACCATCAGCCCCGGCGTGGGCTCGAGTCTTCTGCAGGCAAAGCCCTCATCAGTGGGACCCCAACTTGCTAAAAGGATGCTTCCACCCATGCTCCATGGACCCCACCTCCAGGGAGGGGTCCCCCCTGGGCTTCACACCCCTTCTTTCCTCTGCCACCCTGCACAGGGCGTCGGGTGCCAGAGAAACCATGAACCAACCCCCTTCCCTCACATCCATCCCTGCAGGGGTGGGTGGGTTACTGCTGGGGAGGGACTTCGGACAAGGGCAGGGAGTGACAGAACAAGGGGTGATGGCTTGAAACTGGGAGAGGGGAGATTGAGATGAGATGTGAGGAAGAAATTCTTTGCTGTGAGGGTGGTGAGACACTGGCCCAGGTTGGCCAGAGAAGCTGTGGCTGCTCCTCCCTGGAAGTGTTCTGGGCCAGGTTGGATGAGGCTTTGAGCAACCTGGTCTAGTGGGGGGTGTCCCTGCTGCTGGCAGGGGGGTTGGGACTGGATGAGCTTTAAGGTCCCTTCCAACCTAAACCAGTCTGGGATTCTATGATTGTTGCTTGTAGAGATGAAAACAAACTGCAGAGGTGGCCGTGGTGACACTCCAGTGGCCGCAAATCCCCGGCTCTTGGAGCATTGAGCAGGGATCCCTCAGGCACAAGGTGCAGCCCCATCACCATGAACGTTTCAAAGGCTCCTGTGCCAGCACCACCTTCACCGTGTCTGACCAAGAGCTGCCCTTTACAGCATGGGCTTTGCTGCCTGCTTCTGTGGTGGGATCGTCAGTCCTGCCCCTGGAGCAGTGAGGGCTCTGCAGAGCCCCAGGGGATGGGTGGCACCAGCAGTGCTGGTGTTCATGGTGGGAGGAAGGCCAGAGAGTTCTGCACTTTGGCCTCAACAACCCCTGGCAGTGTGACAGGCTTGGGGAGGAGCGACTGGAGAGCTGCTGGGCAGTGAGGGACCTGGGGGTGTTGGTTGACAGTGGCTGAACATGAGCCAGCAGAGTGCCCAGGTGGCCAAGA